>OV651818.1:9635512-10191711 GCA_927349885.1 Psylliodes chrysocephalus | reverse complement strand
GTACAAAAATGTGAATTATTTATTTATGAAACACATCCATACTTGGGAGCAAGTCCAGATGGCATTATTAATAATAATGAAATAATTGTAACAAAATGTCCATATTCTTGTTCTAAATTGACACTAGGAATGGGAATTCAAGAAAAAATTAAATATCTAGCCAATACAGATGGCCAAATTAAATTAAAAAAAAAAAGATAAATTATTATTATCAAGTACAAAGACAATTGGCTATAACGAAAGCCAAATATTGTTATTTTATAGTTTGGACTTCACTAGGAATGTTGGTTAAGAAAATTGAGAGAGATGACAATTTTTTGGTTATGTGCTGAACCAAAGTTGTAAGAAGAAATTGATGTAATTTATTTTTTTTGTGATTGTATTTTGTTAAGTAAAATAAAATAATTCATTAAAAATAGTAGGTAATTAAAGTTTTTTTTTATTTAAGTATTTAATTTATTTTGACCTATTTTTACTTTCAGTGAACGAAGAAAAGATAAAACCAATACATTATATTTTTTATGAAATCCATACAAACAACTAATGGTAATCTTGTAGTTTAATTGAGAAAGAAAAAAATTTACAAATAATAAACTTATACCTATAAATATAAAAATAAACCAACTTATTTTTTTGAACCTGCCAAAATTCTGAATTTTATTAAGCTCTTCTTTAACTACATATTTTTCAATTCCTCCTAAATATGTTTTGTAGGTAAGTAATAATAGGTATGCTTAATTGCATATTCTAACAAATAGAACTCACATACCTATTTATCTAATTTTTCCATCAAATTAAAATACCTACTATATACTTACTTTTCTGTTATTATAATAGATATATGTATAATTTCCTACTCACAGGTTCTTACAAAAACAATGAATAAAATATCGAATTAAAACTCTAAACTCGAAATGTAAATAAATATTTTGTATTTTGTTGGGTTATTGGATGTCATTTTACTGACAGTCCGCTGCTCTAGCAAAAATAAAATTACAGCTAAAGTACAATTATTAATAAAGAACTGAATAAGCACAATTTAGTGTCATCTTTATTCGTTAGTTATCTAAAACTTTGACATGAGATGAGACCACATAAACCAAAAGGTACTCTTTTAATACTCCATTTGAGGTTTTAATACAGGAAAGAGCGGATATCACCATAAGGGAGCACAATGCCCCAACGACAGGAACAAACCTGGTATACAGACGGGTCTAAGACTGCGGAAGACACTGGGGCAAAAGTATTCTCCAAAAACCCTAGCTATGCTATAAGAATACATTCCTCGGTATTTTAGGCCGAGGTATACGCAATTTTGCAATGTGCAAAAAACGAACAATGAAAGAGCTGTCGAAATCAGCATATTCAAATAATGTCAGACAGCCAAGCGGCACTTAAGGCCATAGCGAGTCAAAAAGTTACGTCGAGGCTGGTATGGGAATGCATCGAAGAACTAAGAACACTGACAGACCGAAATAGAGTAAAAACTATTTTGGGTGCCAGGTCACCAAGGGATCGAAGGCAACGAAAAGGCTGACGAACTTGCAAGAAGAGGGTCAGAAGAAACACCGGAACCAGACAAACACCAGGAGTATCAAAAAGTACAGTCCGGGGTTTCATAACGACTGGATTCGGGAACAACATATCAACTATTGGGGAAGCACCCCAAAACAGGCACATGGGAAAGCCTTCATAGGCAGACCATGTCTCAAAAGAACTGGAGAACTACTCTTAATGAATAGGAACCAGTTGAAAGTGATAACAGGGTTCATGACTGGGCACGCCCCAGTAAAGGGACACTTGAACAAAATTGGCATGTACAATGGGGAACTCATGTGTCGACTATGTCACAAGAAACCAGAAACGGCCAGACAAATACTGTGCAAATACGAAGGCTCTAGATTGCAAAAGACAGGCTTTTTTTGGACAACACCAGGTTGATCCAACAATGTATAGAACCCACTCACCAAAGGATCTGTAAAAACTTGTACAAGGTACACAGGTGACAGAGTGGGCGCTATGAACTAACATGGGGTAAAACCACAATAAGCCAAGTAGGCTGACAGTGTTATTCGGAGACACATAGTCAGACGAGCCCAGGAGAAAAAACAACTTCAATATATTCCTAACAAATTATTAACATGTTCTTTTTGAATTGATACAAGACAAATTCAAATTTTCCGCTAAAATGATACCTAATAACTTTTTAAATTATTTTTCCCTTTTCAAGTCGCTCCTCCTAGTTTAAAAACAAAGTATAATATTTTATAATATTTTGTTTTTCTATCTTTAGGTAGAATTTTATGTATTTTAGGCCTGAAGATGGCACTGTGAGGCTGAAACTAGTCGCGCTTGTAATTATTGATATCAAATTTGATGTGGTATTGATTTTGAGTTTTTATTCTTTGTTTAAAATTAAGATATAAAATTGCAACAGGATACGGCTAATTTAAATAATTTTCTATTTAAATAATATAAAACTGGAGACGATAAGAATCAATTACTTCCATCTAACCGCCATAACTAGCTGGTATGGAATCATTAACCTCTAAATTAATATTATGTATTACCCGCATACATTTACTTATATTGAAAGTCTTAATTTATATCGTTCGTTCGAAAGTTTTTTCTTTCTTCTTTAATGGTATTAGATAGCGCTAATTGACTTAAATGTATTAAAAGCAAAACTGATACCTTACAATGTCTCCTTCCATTAAGTTTAATAGCGAAGCCATATGATAAGGTAGCAGGGAATCACTTAAACACTGGAATTAAAAATGGGAAGTTCGAACAGACTTTAATCAAAAGAAGGCAACAAAATTAACAAAGGTAGAAAATATTTAAATAATATATCGATAAAAAGTTTTTTTGTGATAAGGTTTGTATTTTAAGTATTTGAAACACGATTCGTAAAATATGGTGGCTCCTTAAAGTGAAAAAGTGATAGTATACTTAATTAATAATAAAAGAAGGACCTATAATAATGAAAAGTTTTCAATAGTCCATAGGAAATTTTACCCTTTAGTTAAGTAGTAGATTCGGCCATGGGGTAGATTCGGCCATGGGGTAGATTCGTCCATCTTATCCTATACCGCCCTGATTTGTATCTACCGTCAAACTTTAGCATATTTATGTTGGTAATGCAATTTTCTTATGTATAAGAAGTGTCACAAGTTGTGTGTGCAGCTATTTTTTTTTAAAGAAATTATAATACATTTTCACTATTAAAAGTTTTTTCACCTAATATAATGGATTCATAATTTCAAATTTATAAAGTATAATAAATTTAAAAAAATACCGTGTATAGTTAGTAGATCTTCATAAATGATTTTATTACGAAATATAACCTCAAATATTGATTGTTTATTTTAATTTTAATTTCAGTGCTCCAATGTCATGTGGGGTAGATTCGGCTGAAGTGGTCGGGGTACATTCAGCCAGGTGGCCGAAAGCACCCCCATCAAAGGAATATAACGTCTACATATTATTAACTGAAATTTTCAAACAATTTCATATTATATTTTTTCAGATGCCATGTACATATGTCTGCAAAACCAACAGAAGGAACATAGATGAGAATAATATAAAGGAAGCTATTGGTAATTCTTTAAGAAAAGTGTTGAGTGCCCATGAAGCTGCAAGGCAGTATGAAGTGAAAAGATCTACATTGTAGTCAAGCATAAAAACCTTGTTAAATAAAAAACAGTAGATGAAGTTTAATCTACCATTGACAGAGATTCTGGAAATGAGAGCAGTGATGAAGAAAATAAATACAGTAGTAAATACACTGTTAAACAAGTTTTCACAATATCTCAGGAAAGGGAGCTTGTGGAATATATTAAGAAGTCATCTAATTTAAATTACGGATTGTCATGACAACAAATATACAAGACCTAAAAAACATATTTGGAGGTCTTGCTATGTAATGATTTATTATTTTTTTGAATTATAATAATGTATTGAATCATTCATACTAAAAAGTATACCTGGATTTTCGTTCTAAATATTGGTTTGTGTCATTTTGATAAAGTAAGGTTATTCCGCGGAACCGCGCTTTTCAAAAGACCTAAAAAACGTATTTACAGTTCTTGCTAGGTAATGATTTATTATTTTTTTGAATTATACTAATGTATGAAGTCATTCATACTAAAAATTTTATCTGAATTTTCGTGCTAAATATTGGTTTTTGTCATTTTGATAAAGTAAGGTTTATCCGCGAAATCGCGCCATTTTAAAGACCTAAAAAACATATTTGGAGGTCTTGCTATGTACTGATTTATTGTGTTTTTGAATTATACTAATCTATTGAATCATTCGTATTAAAAATTATATCTAGAATTTCGTGCTAAATATTGGTTTTTGATATTTTGGTAGAATGTTTTTCCGCGAAACCACGCATTTTTAAAGATCTAAAAAATGTAATTAGAGATCTTGCTATTTAATGATTTTTTATTTATTTTATAGCTAGTGGTGTACTAAATTATTGGTATGAAAATTGTATTTGTAATCTCGTGCTAAATGTGTTTTTTTGGACTCTTAATTCTTATAGTCGTTTGACGACAAAACACCTGACTTTAAAAAGACCAAAAAAATAAAATATATTTTAAATCATTGTTCGGCCATAATTTTTTGTTTATTCAATTAACAAAAACTTAATATATATTTGGTATAAAAATTATATTTATAATCGCATTGTAAATGTGTTTGTTTCTTCCCCGTCTTTGTGTAAGATTATCTTATTTTAATTAATAATTAAAATTGAATTATTCCATTTTTTCAATAAATACACTAATATTTATTTATTTCTAAACTTTCATGATACTAAAGTCCACCTAAACCAATGATTTTGCCGAATAACAACATCAAAACATTTGGGGACCGCCGCGCGGTTTGTCTGCTAGTTTGTCTGCTAGCTTCAGCCTCATAAGATTTTAGTGTGGGAGATTTTGTATTAGTAAAATTTGCCACAAAGGTAGGCACATTTAAAAAAACACAAACGATACAGAATATGAAATCAACTTCTTAATAAAAAATGATATAATCACAATGGTGTCACAAGCAAATAAACCGTCAACAGCCAGGACGTCATCCTTGTACACTTTTAATTATAATTTTGAAGGACTCAATGTTCGTTAGAACTTTCTGTTGTTTTTCCAGTTTTTTTATACGTTATTTGTAACTACTTTGCATTTTTATAAATTCATTTTTGCTTAATAAAATATTTGATTTTTCATCTGTGTATTATTCAATTTTCATTGGATAAATGTACCCCACCCGATGGCCGAAACTACTTGGTGGGGTGGGATGGGGTACATACACCCATTTGCAGGTGTTTTTTTTTATTCATTAAAAAAATATCTGATTATAGGATTTTCACCATGCGGAAAACCTTGAAAAATATGCCAATTAACTTTTGGATATACCAGTTTTTTAATTGATTATTATTTTTTTAAATTATGTAATTTATTGACATAAGTAGCCGAAAGTACCACCCTTTCCCCTACTGTACTGTTATAGAATAGACTTACCGATTTATTTACATTTAAGGATTTAAACTTAAATTCTAATCAATTTCACACAATAGTCGGTTAATTTCATTATAATTAGATAAATTAAAATTTAGTATTAGTTAATCAATTCGTGATAGTTATCATCAATAATCTGTTTTTAATCCTAATTTTATTATAAATGCCTAATTAAATACATCCACTATTTAATTATTCATCAATCAATATTTTCTTGTAGCAATAAACACCATTATTGATTGTGTCTACGTAAATGGGATTGAAAATTCCGATGCGTTGGTATAGTCCATTAATTTTTTCTTTAGTTTATCAAAGTCGATATTTCAATTAGTTTTAGAATTATCTTATTCGTATTTTTACGAACTTGTTATTTTGGATTTTAAATTCCGACTTAGTTATTATAAAATTTAATTTATTAAAACTAATAAAAAAAAAAAGAAAGAAAGTTTACTAGCTCAGTCAGGAGGGGTCGGGTTATAATGTAAATAAAAGGTCAGGCTATATGGAGTATTCCGTTCCCGTTCCTTTTATTATATTTCTATGACCAGATGTCAAATCGTCCTCGTGCCTGGTGCATATTGTGAGGTTAGAATGACGACATATATATATATATACAAAAAAATATAAGATCTTCGTGTAACTTTTACCAAGACAATTCTAATTATTATTAGGGTAGTTGCCCCTCAAGTACGTACTCTTGGTTCACAGGTAAGGATTTGCAATATACAGTACTAATTAAATAACCTATAAAACTAATTTAAATACAGAAAAGATACCCGAGATGAGGGCCAAACCCTGCTTTAAAAACGATTATATATATTTACAAACGATTAGTAGGCTACTAATATATGATTAATCGAATGGTTCAAACAAACAACTGATATTCACTATCTAAATTTGTAGACAGACAGTGTATTAACTGGACGGTCCGAATGAAGATTACCCTGGATGTATTGTGGGCCTAATAATATGGGAAGGTCCTACCCATGGAGGTATAATACTAATGGAGATGCCATGAGGCAATTGTTTTGCATATGATACGTTTTATTAAAAATGACCCCACTGGGCGTGGCCTAAATGGTTGACTAAGCAGGGTCGTATTCAAATATAATTAAAGTCAGTATGCAGAATTATATTTTTTAAATGACTTACTTACCTAAGATTTGTTTCAACTAGATCGATTCGAAATTAATTTGATGACATTGCGCAATTATGACTTCTACACTATTTACTATTATTTATTAACCGTTTTCCGACCAAGCCAATGCCAAGACCATAAAAGAGATTAATATTATTATATTGTTCTGTCTTCGCCGAAACCGTCCGATATATGACCTGTGTGATCGAAAATCAACGTTCGATTAACACTGTGCATCAGATTTGTTAATCTCTTTGTGCTTTAAAACTAAAACTCGAACTACGATTTTTCGTTCATGGACTCTCTTGTCTTGATTAAAGCTGCCAATGTCAAAATCTGACAATGAGGAGAATTATGACATCAAATTACCAAACCAAAAACAAAACCACTACGTGAATTGTGAATAAATATATTTCAGTAAAAATACAGCCGAGTTTGTAGAAAGGACAATTAATAACTTTTAAATGTAAAACATGTAGGTCTTTCTGCTGCAGATGACATACATTAAAAATATGACCAGCTACAGTCAAAAGTTTAAAAAGACCAAAAATTCAGCTAGGTATGACTTTATGGTTAAAAGTAGATGGAAGAAAACCATGATCAAAACTACTCTGTCAAAACCAATCGGAACTAAAAAGACTCAGATAATAATTGTTGGTTTTATTTATGTTTGAAATAATTAATTATATAAGGTAGGTACATATATTACTAAAATTGCAAGCAAGTACTTACTAAAGATTTCTATAAATGGTACCTATGTATAATAAACAACAATCTCACAGATGCACAGCATACAACTATACAAATGGAATTATAGAGATAATTTATTTTAAAAATAGGCATTCAGTTGCGATTTGTGATTACAAAAAGAAAACTTTAACCACTTTTTCTGATCAGTAATGTTAGTGTTATAGTGAAAAAGTTTCTAGAAACTGGTGTTTTTAATCCTAATAAAGCATTGTGAATTTCCAAGAAAAGTGCATGACCAAAATTTTGAATGTTATGCCATTTAAAAAGAAACCCTGTGGCTGTGGATAACATTTGACACAAAATCTTATCCCAAAAATAACTGTTTGGTTGCATTGGAGGAATAATTTCTTCATTGGTACTTTTTTAGGGTGCAAGGATGTTTTAAATTATATTTATTGTGTATTGTGAACAAAGTCGGCAGGTTTTTAAATTAAGGAACATCAATTTAATGTTTGTTCATTTAATATTAATAATAATTGTAATGTGGTACATGAGCGGGCATATTATTTTATATCATGAGGATGAGGAGGCACATAGCAGTGAGTGATGGCCACAAATCTAATTAAATAATAAAAATATATCACTAGTATTTATTATTATACAGTATATTCATTATCAAAACGGTATAATAATAGGAAATTAGGATCTAATAAAAACTGCTTTTAAATACTTGAAATTTTATTCTAAATTATGTGTTACTTAAAAAGTTAGTCATTTAAGTGTAATTATAAGTTGGTTTTTAAGTTTAATTATAAGTTGGTTTTTAAGTTTAATTATAAGTTGGTTTTTAAGTTTAATTATAGTTGGTTTTTAAGTTTAATTATAAAGTTAGTTATTTAAGTTTTATTATAGTTATCTAAGTTTTAATATAGTTGTTTGTCTTTATTATAAAGTTAGTTAAGCCAATGTTCTTTATTAAGTTAGTTATTTAAGTTTTATTGTAAATAAAGTGTATACTAACTAAACATTCATTTATTGTCGGAATAGCATTCTTCTTCAATCTGATCCTAAACTCACTCTTATCAAAAAATTCTTCCTTGAAGTGAATAGAGCACAACATGCTATACGGTTTAGGCTCAAATTGGTCTTTTCCCACAAATTTAGACCAAATTTTGAGATATTGTGGGTCTTTTGGAAACCTATAATAAAAAAAGTTAAGCATTCTAAAAAAAATAGTACACTCCTTATACTTACTTATGAAAACTTAAATTAGATATTTTCTTACGCTCTTTCACTGAAGAGTTTTTACAATTAATTTTGACACACTTAGTCATGATTTTTATACAAATTAATCAAAAAAAAAACACTTATTAAGATAGAAATAACGTCGAAATATTTAAATTTGAACAAAGTTCTGACAGCTCTTTGACAACTATGACATGACCACTAAGAGAGGGGGAAGGGGTGTCGTTTTTTTTTGGCATGTCATCTCCATAGTATTCAACCTCATTGGTCCTACCTTAGTATTCCTGAAGGATATTCGGTAAGTCTGGTTTTCCTTATTTGATTAAATAACTGGTGACTATGGTTTTTCTTCTAGGATCATTCAGGTATACAATACGTGTACTGGAGTCTGGCACTGGCCGCTGTAGTGAAGTTTCCAAGTGATTTATATCAATCTATTTAATCCCAAATCACAGAGATGATACTCGTATATATGATCCAGATAACTAGTTATCGAGAAGTTAAAAGTAAAACTAGTAGTTAACGAGGAGTCGATGTGAAGTTGAGTAGAAATTGTAGTTAACGTGAAACTTGCAGGCCTAAAAGGGTGAAAACTATCTAAGTTTCTGAATATCTAACAATTTCATGTAAGTAGATAAATTAATTAAATATTTAATGTGAAAATAGAATAACAAAAGTGATCGAAGGTTTTAATATTAGGCTTACAATTTCAAAGAGACTTACCCAAGATGGTGGGTGGCCTTATTGTAATATATAATAATATTTGGGTAATCAGTATCCCTAATTTTTAGGTTTATCCCCTATCCAACAAATTGGACAAGAATAAATAACCTTCAAATAATATTTTTGGGTTCTAAATGGACTTGCAGAATCCTTTTCAAAAAAGTAGATACAGAACCTTTTGCAGCCTAGCAAGTCGTGTTAGAAAGTGACCAAATCAACCCCAAAAAAAAGATGAAAGTCAGAGTCCAAGTTCTCTTTAAAAATGTTGAACAAAGGTACCTATCTCTTTCTATTTATAAACAATAACTAGTACATGCCCATTGTCTAGCTTTGTTTAATAAGTTCTAACTATACTTTAGTTCACCCAGAATCAAATCTTATCAATCTGGTGGATTGAATGACAATGACACAAGGACAAGTGACACAATAATAAACAAACCCTATCTATTATTAAAATAACTAGAATTATTGTTACTTATTTTAGGATAGAAAATCTCAACGACAAGACGAAAAGTGAACAGAAGATTATAATTAACAGAATATTAAAATGGAAAATCTAATTAAAGAAGGTCAGTTACTTCAGGACTTAGATTTTGGTTCTCCGAATATTAAAGGTATGTTTTATTTTAAATTTCAGGTAACCAGAATTAGCTGGGCGAGAGAAACTACTCTATTAAATGTCATCAGGCTTTAGATTTATTCTCTTTACAGGATATTTTATATAAATTTTAAATATTATTAATATTAAACGTTTCATTTGCATAAGAGGTGCATTTTTCTCACTAGTTCGAAGAGTAATATTTAGTAGGAATTTTGAAACCGTAACAATTATATTAACGTAAACTCAAAAATGCATTTTTTAAAAATCGTCAATATTTCTGGTTTTCTTCAAATAAAAACGTCCGAAACGCAACATCTACTCTCAATTCGTTTTTTTTTTAAGTTTTGTAACGTGATCTTTAGTTATTCTATCTACTTGTATAATATGTCTGAGCTCAATTGATTGGGCGTGGGTTAGGTTATTAAATAACACGAATAACTCTGAAAGAGAAGTTGGGCACCACCATATTTAAAGCTAATTATACTTGACTTTAGATTAGTGATAAAAATATAGAAAATCACTAATCACTAACAAATTATATTTAAACCATGCTTTAGATAAGAGTAAATTCTAATTTACATGAAAAGGAAAAATCTTATTTAATACACTTAAACATAGTAAAGCATAATATCTTATTCCAAAAAAATAATATATAAATTAATCATGTGTGTTACTCATTGTTGATAGGATTTTAGGTTATGTTCGCAACTTGACAATTTAATTAAGAAATCTTTGTACAAAATATATATTTTCAACAATATAACATTATTAAAACTTACCTTATAAAATCAGACGGATTTTACGATAGATAAAAATCATTTAATACATCGGATAACCAAGATATTTAAAAAAATAAATTCAAGTTGATTCGTTGACATCCAAGTCAAAAATAATTCTCACAATACGAATCAAGGAAGAAGAAAACGACAAATGACATTTAAGAGGTAAAAGGTGGTTGTGTCGAAATAACGGTTCCAACCGTTACAATTTTTAGTTGTCATTTTATAACTCATTTTGTAAAGTTTATTTTGATTAAGTTTTTATTTTGTAGTTTTTTAATAAAAAAAAATATTTTAAAAATAAAAAAATCTGGTTTTTGACTTTAGATTTTGTATAGATTCATAATATTGTAATCTCAGATAAACAATTGAATAATAAGGTAACCGATTTTTCTATTACTTTCTCTTTCTTCTTGATCTATAATGTGGTTCGTCTATTTTAAATAGCAGCGCCAAAATTTTCTCACAACTGTCAACAATCACTAGGAAACTGTCAGTTTTGTTTGTACATTTTGTATGATTTTATATTTCTAGGGCATATTTTTAAAGTTCTATAGTTTCTAGAATGTTTTTTTAGCGAAAATTCTTAGTTGTACGTCTATTCAATGGTTTTTAGGCATAAAATATACATTTGGAGAAGTTCCACGTCGTTTCAAAGGTAAATAAATATAAAACATGGGGTGTACACCTATAATGTAGAATATTATTAGTAATTTTTTACGCATGTTTCCTACAAACTTTGAAGCATTGGAAATTTGGACTCAAAACCTAGAATTAGGAACGGTTGAAATTACCAAAACACTAAAATATATTGGAAACCTTTTTTTAAATTATGATTTCATGAATTCTACAAGAAAATACGAATTTAAAACTGGAAGCAATTTTTATTTTATTTAGTTCTTAACTTGATCCGTCTTCAAGTAAGTTACAATAATATTATGCAATACAATACCTAAAAATTATTTATAAATTTTAAAGATAGAGTTTTAAAATTAATACTATATTGTATATCTTTCTTAACAAAGTAAAATAAATCTTAGTAATTCCTGGAAAGAAAAATTTTTATGAAAATATAAACTACTCCAAAGAGTTTATTTTATCTTCTGAAAAATAACAATGAAATAAATTATATTGTAAATATTTTATAATTCTTTTTAAGGTAAATTTTCTTCCTACTGAATGTAGTGAAAGACAGAATCTAGGAAAGTTTTATAATTTTAATTTTCACATACTGGATCAGAAAATTAAAGTTGTTCCACCGGCGCTGTTCCACCAACATTGCTTCAGAAGCTATAGAACAGATTATTCAATTTATAAAAAAGACATAAATAGCTTAGTGTAGTCTCTTTTCGAGTCCACCTTTTTCGCTGTCGAATTTACAACTCACTTCCTTGTTTAATTTTAATACCTAATTTTTTGAATATTGCCGATCTGCAAAATTTTTCGTAGTTTAACCAAACTTAAATTACGTGGTTGATGACCTGACATTATTCTAATTAAGCAATATAATTTGCTTATTATTTCCTACGTATATTAGCAACTCGGCAGTATTTTGTAATCGGTTTTAAATTTGTTTAATTAGGTATGTTTTGACTTAATAAAAAAATTCTGAATTAAAAATAAAATTTATTTGTTTAATTTACTTTAATTTACTTTAATTTACTTTAAAAAACACTAAAAAAAATTATTATTAATATTTTTGGGATATGTGACGTGACTCCCACCTGTAAAAGCCTGACCCGGGCTTTAAAACTTAACCTAATAAAAACATATTGCATTCCTAAAAAAATAAAATTTTGTACAAATTATATGATATATATAAAAAAACTATAAAAACGTAATCTGAAAAAGTAGCCTCCATAAAATTTAAAAACCATTACTTAAATAATAATAAGAATAAAAAAAAATATGTGTACATATATTAAAAGTGTACAAAAAAAAATTTAAATTAAACAAGTAATACCTAAAAATACCAATACAATATGTCTAAAATAATAATACAAATCAAATGTAATTTTGCAACTTCAACATTTCCTCCCAAAAATTAACATTAAATCTCTTTTATTATTTCAGGGTAACGAGCCCTAACATTTTTCTCATTTCAAAAAATATTTTCATTGGACTGGCCTTTGTCATCACATCAGCAACCTAGTTTGAACTGCTAATATGCTAAATATCCATAAGACCCTCCTGGTGTTTTTCTCGAATAAAGTGGTATCTGATCTCGATGTGCTTCGAGCGTTTATGAAACTGCGGGTTTCTTATTAATTTTATTGTACTAGCATTATCTATGTACAAAGTTGGTCGAATGTTTGAAGAACTTCCTCCGATTTCTTTTAACAATCTATGAAGCCATATTAATTTTTTTGTAGCTTCACTAGCGGCGATGTAATCTGCTTCTGTGGTCGAAAGAGAGGTACTTTTCTGCTTCTGAGTAAACCACGTTATAGCACAGTCCAAAAACTTTGCAACCACACCAGTTCGTGAACGTCTAGTTTCCGGATCACCTCCGTAATCTGCATCACTAAAGATATATAAAACATTCGGTTCTGATAAATTTGCTTTATAAAACAATCCTAAGTCAATAGTGCCACGTAAATACCGAAATAAACGTTTAACTGCACGCCAATCGGATATTTTAGGCGAATCAAGTCTCTCGGATAAAACACTTACGCCATACGCTATATCTGGACGTGAAGCAACCATTAAAAACATCAGACTTATAATGGCCTCACGGTAAGGTATATTTTTATTCACATTTTTATCAGCAATAGATATATTTTTAATCTCGCAAGGAGTTTACACAGAATTTGAATCTTGTATATTAAAACGAGTTAAAATTTTTGCTATATATGCACTTTGATTTACAAAAATACCTTCAGCCATCTGTTTTATTTGTAAACTGAGAAAACTATCCAATAAACCAATAGTAATTTTAAAATTTTCCTTTAGGTTGTTGATAAATTTCATCATCTCACACTCGTTACTGCAAGCCACGTGTCCATCATCCACGTAAATTACTACAATTAATATCTGGTTATTCTTCATACGTAGAAACAAACATGGGTCAGCTGAACTATTTATCATTTGTTCATTTCTGATTAAATCTACAAACCGCTTGTTCCAACAACGTGGAGACAGTTTTAAGCCATACAAGCTACGTTTCAGTTTGCACACTCTTCCTGTATGATCATCAAATCCCTCTGACTGCTTCACATACATTTCCTTCAGCAGTTGATCATACAAAAACGCTGTCTTCACGTTAAATTGTAACAGTTTTAGACGTTCAGAAGCAGCTACACTAAGGACTGTTCTTACCTTATCATATCTTGCCACAGGACAAAAAGTTTCATCATAATCTATTCCAAATTTCTGGCTATAACCTTTTGCTACCAATCTAGCTTTGTAGCGGCTAATACTTCCATCTGCGTTTTGCTTTATTTTAAATACCCACTTACTTTGAATCAACCTTTTATTTTCTGGCAAAGTTACTAGGTCACAGGTATCATTTTCAGCCAAAGAATCCATTTCTTCTTTCATGGCCGTTATCCACTGTTCTTCCTCACTAGACTGAATTGCTGCAGTATAAGAGTTTGGAGCTTCACACTCGGCAAAGAGTAAATAGTCATCAATACAAGTTAAAAGTTGATTCTTACTACGAAGGTTGTAATGGTGGTGTTTAATATTGTCCAAATTATGATTTTTAGAATTGGACTCAAACTCATCAGACTCATATTGTATTGTTACTATACCACTTTCGTTCTCTTCGTCTAGTTCAAATTTTTCATTAGTATTTTCTTGCAAAATGTTCTCCATTACTCTATGTTCTACAATACTTTCTTGTCTAAAAATTACATCTCTACTCGTAATTACCTTATTTTCGTCAGGCAACCAAACTCTGTAACCGTCTTTGTCACCACAGTATCCAACAAGAAAACCTCCTACACTTTTCTTGTCAAGCTTTCTTCGACACTGTTTAGGTATATGTACAAAACATCTTGTTCCAAATATTCGGAAGTAATCAATTTTAATAATTTTACCTTGCCACAGCTCAATTGGAGATTTGTTCGTTACTGGTATTGGTCCTGTTCTGTTAAGAACATATGCAGCTGTATTTATACCCTCAGCCCAGAGTTTGATAGGCAACTTCTTAGTATGTAACATGGTTCTTACGTATTCTACAAGAGTCCTATTTTCGCGTTCTGCTGCGCCGTTTCGTTGGGGCGAATATGGCATAGTGACTCTAAAATATATTCCATAAGATTGAAGAACTGCTTTTACCTCTACGTTATCAAATTCTTTTCCTCCATCATTCAGGAACTCTAATTTTTTTATTTGCTGTCTCGGCTTCTTTTAAAAAAGTTCGAAGGCAATGTACTATCTCAGACTTTGTTTTAATGAAGAACACCCTACAAAATTTTGAGAAGTTATCCTTGAAAACAACACAGTATTTAGCTCCACCCAAAGATAGCTCTTGCATGGGCCCGCAAACGTCTGCATAAATCAGATCACCTGCCTTCGTAGGTCGAGACATACGATTTTTAAATGACAACCTGTGCTGTTTACCCAAAATGCACCCTTCACAGTAATCATCATCATTTTCGTGAACTATTTGTATATCATGTCTTTTCAAAATTTCCTTAATATGCTTTTTATTTTGGTGCCATAACTGAATATTGTCCAAAGATGAAACTACACATAATTCTGCAGGAACTAAGGCAACACAAGCTTTCATGTCTAAAAAATATAGTCCCTTCGATGTTCGTCTTCCAGATATTCTTGTTAAACCATCTTTCATAACTGCAGCACATCCATTACAATCTGCTTGAACCTGAAAACCTTTACTAATGGTTTGTCCCACAGAAAACAAGTTTCTACCTACATCTGGAACGTACCATACGTTTTCACGGTGGTTTTTCTGCCATCTGTTTAAAATTTTCATTTGGACACTGACTGATCCATGTTCAAATAATATCGCCATTTCCAACTTGTATTTCTTTTGGTGAATTAAATGGCTCATATGTATTAAAATAATTTCTATTACTGGTCATGTGTGCCGATGATCCAGAATCAGCCAACCATTGCTCAGATTCAGAAATATTCTCATATTTATTTTTTTCTACACATGGAAATGCGTCTCCATCTAATTTAGTAGTTTCTTTTAAGGATTTATTAGGACAATTCTTAGCAAAATGAACTATTTCGTGGCATTTATAACATTTTCTGACACGTTTTCGCCACTTTTTAATTTCTTTATTATGATTTGAAGTCTTTTTCATGACCAAAGCAGATGACTCTTCTTGTGAAGATTTTTCAGGTAACCTCAGTTCAGTAATCTTATTGATATTTCTTTCATTAATTGGGATCGACTCCCAAACGGATTTAAACTCAAAGTATTCCGCTGGTAGTGTAGATATAACTCTACTCATTAACAGTAAATCTGGCAGAACAGTCTTAACTAATCTTTTTAATTCGTCATTGAGCTCCGTAAAATTTCTCTGAATATGAGAAATGCGGGTAACTATATCGACACTGGAGTCTATCTGAAAAGTAAAAAATTGCTCCATTAAACGACCAAGACGTTGTCCCGAACTCTGTTCATATACTAATATAAGTTTTTCCTAAATTAAATTTGCACTATCACACATTTGCTTCATTCATGCTATTAACAAGTATTAATTGAGCAAATGCATCACGTTTTTTAAACGTTCTCAGTTCAGTTTCATATTTTTCTCGAACTTTAGCAGTTGCATCTCCATTTGGTTCATCAGGAATCTTGGTATCACCTACGACTAACTCAAGCACTTCTCGGTGACACAATAGCAACTCAATTTGGCGACGCCATGTCGTCCAGTTTGACGCTCCTTCTAATTTATCGATGTGCGGTTTGAACTCGATCTCGAAGGATACTTGTATGAAACCCAAAATACAAAACTTCGTTACGTCACACACCTCAGGATTTAACGTGACCTGGCACATAACCTGTTGAACTTATAAGGTTGTGCCTGAAGAAACCAATGAATAATTTTAAGGAAATACGAAATTTTTATTTGGAAGTCACTACAGCGAAAATATATCCAAAACCTAACTGACTTTTTACATAAACTCAAAACTAACAATACACATTTCATATACAGTATGTCTAAAATAATAATACAAATCAAATGTACTTCAATTTTATATGTAGTATTTCTTCCCTATATACTTACTTCTTTAAATGTAAGCCTCTTTTTAACTTTTTCTTGGGTACAGGTGACATTTTTAATAATAAATACCAAAACTCAATGAAAAATAGTATATAAAATAATAAGTCACACAAAAACAACACTAGGTACAGACCAAAAACACGTAAAATGACGTGTAGATATGATAATCGTGCATAACGAGAACGCTCTATTTCCATGTAGCATCTAGTGAGTATTAGCGAAAGTATTTTTACGGTTTAAAATCCAGTAGAGAGGTTAATAGTTTTCTATATTCATAAAATATGAACGTATTGCTTGTAGACCCATCTCGCGTTCGCGAAACGAAAATAATGCGGTGCGGGTCCATTTAAACCTTAAGCACGGTTGGAGTAGAACCTGATGTAGGATCTGGTGCGACGAAACGTGGCTTTTGGCAGAAGGCGCTCTATAGGCTTCAACTGCTTTAAGCGAACATGGACTCCATCTCATCGAGATATATATTCCATAAGCCATATAAAGTTGTAACAGAACAAATAGAAGAGCCGGAAGTGGCAGGTATAATTCATATTTACACCGATGGTTCTAAAACAAAACAAGGCTTAGGATGTGGAACATACTCCAGATCCTTAAAACTTAACATAAAATGGACTGTGAGCAGAGCTTACGCGGATTATCATAGCAGCAAAAGAAATCACCAGAAGCAATATCACTGGAAGGAACATGCTCATCTATACAGATAACAGACAAGCACTACTTACCCTGAACATACCACGAATTTATTCAGGGTTAGTACTAGAATGTAACGAAGTTTTGGCCGAAGTATCCATTAACAACGTGGTGACCTTAAGATGGATCAAACATCACGTGACATCGAAAGGTAACCGTCTTGCTGATTCACTGGCCAAGAAAGCAGCTAGCCAAATACTTTTTGGACCTGGCCCTTCCATTGGCCATATATGCCGACGATTTGAGAACCTCCTCCTGTTTTGAAGTCGGTTAACAAAAAAAAAACAATTGCTCAAATTGTATTCATCCTATCCAATAAACAATTAATGGATATTTATGTTATTAAAGTCTAAGTAGGGTCTTGGAAATCCTACTGCTTCATCTGTGAGCTGGTATGTACTTTAAACTTTCCAGAAGACAAAAAATTAAAAAGATAAAGAATAAATTTTTATTTCCCACATTTTGAATCGTCAAATCTTGATTACCTCCATCGAAATAAATACTTTTAAAACCGTCTTTACAAGTATACAAATGGAAAGTTTCTATTCTATTCCAACGTTAATTTCAGAATAAATTAAAGGCAAATAAAATTATTATTCGAATAATAATTATTATAAAATAAATAATAAATAGTTATTTTTATTTTAAAAAATTGTAATATTTTTTTACGAATAGTTCTTCACCGCGATATAATTCATATTGATGTCCTGTCTCATTTAAAAAACATTCATTAAAGTTTAAATGGTTCGTAAAGTGGAATAAAATGTTTTTTTGAAAGAGTCCATTAATAGGTACATAACTAACAAAAATCTTCATGAAATATTCAAACCACCAGGGTCGAGTATTTTGAATGCAATTTTCAAAATAACTTTTTGCTTTCAGAAACAGATACATATTTTATTTTGATGGTCAAATGTCCGCAATTACCGTTTTTAAATAATGAAAATGGAAAAAATGTATACAAGGTGTCCTGTGGCTCGATGTGTATATATTTAGACCATATTATTTGTCCCTTATACACTTGTGTCCGACATGGTTAGATGATTTACCTGGAACAGAAAGACAGACAGGGCAATGGTGTGGTCTGAAGTATTAAATTGGGTCCTGATGGGACCCAATTTATTCTGGACTTGTTTCAAATATGTATAAAGTTAGAAATAGCCGAAGTGGCGATTCTATTTTTGGGTATACAATACAACCTGCTACGCAGGTACTTATTGTAATTATGGCAAACAATTCTAAAAAAAGGGGATAACTCTTCTGTAAATATTTTTTTCCGTTTCTGTTTTTCTCTCTCTGTATTCTTTCACTGGTAATTTATAAACCAAGTGGAGAATGCTTTTAAAAAGACGTATCCTTGAATGTAGAAGTGAAAGCCCTAACTCTGTAGCTTCATGATTAATCTGGTTTTTTAAATCTAATTGGTCAATTCTTCTCGAATGTCCGAATCAGGCTACAAATATTGATATTCTGTTCGAGAGTCTGACGAGCCTAAGATGTCTGTTCCCTATAAATTTAAATACTATAATATTCTCAGAAAATCTCGATATATTAAAATGTATATATCAACATATTCAGAGATGCAAATATAATTTATAAAATAATATAGAAATGCGTTGGGTGGAGCAAGTGACTTGTTGCCGTAATTACTCGGGCTTGGTCGTTTCTCCACTTAAAGCATCTCCATCCTAAATAAAAACTAACAGTTTAACATATGAAGGGTAGAGGGGAAAAAACCCGTCAGTCAATTTTTCAAGGAAACGGAATAATGGTGCCATCAAGCGGTTGCTAAAATGTACTATTCGAACGGACTATCATCATTTATTCAAAACCCCGTTAGTCTGTTGAATATGTTTGAAAATAGGCGGTACTGGGGAAAAATCCCGTCAGTCAGTGCGCGTGTATGGAAAACCCCCGTGAGTCAATAATAACGGCATTTCTAGCAGCCAGCTTTACAAGCCTGTTACAGTTCATCGAATTTCTAGAGGCTTTCGACGGCTAGACAGAGAAAGCACTACTGACAGGCATCCCGACGGATTTACGCAATGAAAGTACACTCTGCGCATCAAGTATTTCACTATTTCATTCAGACGAAAATGTCAGATGTAAATTTCGCTAAAAGATTTCTTTTATTTTCGTTTGTGTTTTTTGCTCATTACAGTTTAATAGAACCTAAGTATGGAGTTTAATAGCAAATTAAGAGGCCGCGTGATTAACAGTCAATCTCGCGAAATAATAGCCAATGTTATAGAGTTTATGAGAAGAGAAGGAAACTTTAATTCACCTTCAATACCATTTAAAAATGTAAATGATCGTGTTGCTGCAGCCACAGGAGTATCTAAAAACACTGTCGTCCGCATTTCTGGAGAGAAAAAAAGAATCGATAACCGTGAGATATCGGAATTTTCATCACCAAGAAAAACCATTAAAAAACCAAAAACAGTTAATGATATAGATGAAGCTGCACAAGAATCAAATTTTATTTTTTTATTATTAGATAGCTATTTTTGTTTCTGAGTTGTGTTCATTTACAGGCTCAATTTTTTTCCGTTTCTCCTTTTTGATTTTATATGGGGTTTCAAGTTGTTTTTGACTTATTTCGACGTAAATCACAACAACACACTTTTTTAATAAAACAAACAAGTGTTAAGAGGTATATGTACGTGTAAACTACAATTACAAAAAATTGATATGAAACCCATGAAACCACCAACAAAAATGTAAAGCTAGCTTCCGTACTAGAACATGGTGTCATTCGTCGAGATAATTTATCGTTTTGTTTAATAGATCAAGAAATGTAAATATTTATTTTTATAAAATTATAAGAGAAATAAATTTTTTTCTAAATAGTATAGTTTATTATTTTGTAGAAAAACAAAATTTCGAAAATTTTAGTAATGTTTCAGAAACAACCGTTATTAATAATAGGTACCATTTTCCTTAATAAGGTAGAAATAAAATATAAACTATTTCCACGATTTACAAAGGCATACAAAAAAATTATAGGTATTTTCCGCTATCCTATAAAATTTATATTTTCTGACTCAATTTCAAAAGGTTGAAGGAATTCCAAAACACTTTTTATGGCATAATAATTATTTTCAATTCTACATACTATCTTTAGCTGCTTTTAAAAACGTTCTAAGAAAGTCCAATCAGACCAATTTAATCCCTAAACTATTCCACACTTTTAAAATTTAATTACCAAAAATATTAAAAACTATTTAAAATAACTTGTTTAGCAGACTGTACAATAGCTATCTTAGTCACACGTAGCGCGTTCTCTGTCTGGGCGTCGAACACCTCTAGAAATTTGATGAACTGTACCTCTCTCATTTATCGTTTTGTCCTCGATCGTTAAGTGTGTTTCAAAACTATGGAAAGTGAGTACTCGGATAGTGGCAGTGAAGGCGATGGATTCTTCAGTATACCCACAAGTAAGAAGCGGAAAAAACTGGTAGAGCCAAGGATGTTATGAAACGTTTACGAGCCGGTACTCACGAGCTTGGCCCGGATTATTTTTGCAAACGGCTTAAATGCTTTCAAAATGTTCCAGAAAAAGATCGTAAACAAATTATTCGGGAATTCAGTTTGCTGGGAGACAAAGCTAAACAAAACGCTTATTTGGGTGGCCTCATCACTTTGTTACCGGTGAAGCAAAGACGACCAAGAAATGCTGACCCTAGACATAACGCTGCTTCATTTTCATTAAAGTTCGTGGGATAAAAGACAATGTTTCATGTGATGTTCAGGTATGCTTAAAAGCATTCATGTCGCTACATGGTATCACTGAAGATAAAGTTATGTACATAAGAGAGGGTCTCCTTGCTACTGGGACATCTCCTAATGACCGTCGTGGAAAACATTCCAATAGACCCCACAAACTTTCACATGAGACCATGGAAAAAGTAATCAGCTTCTTGAAATCTCTTAAAGGAAGAAAATCGCATTATTCATTGTAAGATACCAAAAAAATATACCTACCTGCTGAGTTAAATATTTCACAGCTACACACCATGTATTTATCTCACAATCCAGAACATATACTGTCCTATGAATCATTTCGAGGGATTTTTGAGAGCAACTTTAATTTTTCATTTGGCTACCCACGTAAGAACATGTGCAGTTCATGCGATTCGTTTAAAGCACATATTTCAGCGCTTGAGGAAAAACTTAAATCCGACCTTGCTATCAACCTGGAAGAGACAAGAAAAAATCTGCTAGTAAAACTGAAGGAGAGAGACGTACATCAAAAGAGAAGTGAGTGTTTCTATAAATTAAAAAAAGGATACCGCAAACGTTTCATAAAATCTTCAACGATGGAAGCCATCGCGATGGACTTTCAAAAAAATTTACAATGCCCCAATATCACTACTAATGATATGTACTACCGACGCCAACTGAACTTCATTAGTTTCAACGTTCACATACTCTCAACGCAGCAGGCAGTTTTTTACACTTATGATGAATCTGTGGCGAAAAAGGGTGCAGATGATGTATGCTCTATGTTTCGGCATTTTGTATTTAATATTTTGCCTCTGGAAGTACGTGAACTGTGTATATTTTGTGACTCGTGTGCGGACCAAAATAAGAATTATACCTTCATCAGGTTTTTACACCATCTGGTTACAAGAGAAGGACGTTTTGACACCATTAAGGTCATATTTCCGATAAGGGGCCACTCTTACTTAGAGTGTGATCGTAATATGAGCATAGCTAAACAAAACTCATACACAGAGGCTCCAGACGATTGGAGGGAGGTCTTGAGGAATACTCGAGTGAAACCCACTCCATTTACTGTGATTGATTGTGGAGTGGATGGGACTTTTCAAAACTGGACTGATCACCTCCCGTCACTTGACCCAAAAAAATGCCCATTTCCCACCAGACCAATTCGAATGTTGAAATTTTCAGCAACTGGAAGAGATCTTGTGTTTTATAAACAATCTTTTTTTGGCATGTAAACATGTTCAGCACTTAAAGGGAATAAAAAACCACAGAGGAAAAACAGCAAGAACTCTTCCGCTCCTGTTAAGCCACTGGACAATTTGTATAGAGAAAAACTTCCAATAAAAGCTGCAAAACATCGCGATCTCCTCCATTTATGTCAGTTCTTGGAAAGTTCACAGAGGCAACAATTTTCTACCAAAATTTAACTTCAGACAAAGTTCTCAATGGAGAAAGTGATGAGGAATTCGCTGACGACCCCCCGATGGACGAGGAATTACCTGAAGAAAAGTGATTATTGTGTAAAAATATGTTCATTTTATTCATTTTGTTCAAAATATAAGTTACTGATTTAATTTGATGCTATTGTGTCCTTTTTCAACCCTCCATGAAATGGAAAACATTCAAAAGTGGTTTTCTCGCAGTCAGCTGTATTTGACTAACGGGGTTTTTCCCATGTACCCTTCATATTAGAAATAAGCAAAAATTGTATGAAAAATTTAAAAAAACCTTATGTTCTCTTAAGTTGAAAAAAATAAAAAAAAAATTAAAAAAACAAAAAAAAAGAATAGTAACAACAACAAAAAACGAATAAAAACAACAAAAAAGAAACAAAAACAAAAGGAAAAATATATAACAAAAAAGAAAATATAACAAAAAAAAAAGAATAACAGAAACAAACGACTAACAAATACTAACAGTGGATTGTGGGTTTGTAATTGTATCCAAACAATGTAAATTAGTCTGGCCAATTGGCAATGCCAAGGACATAAATTTTAAATAAGAAAAAAAGTCCCTAGAGATTGCACCACATATGTAACATCGGCTTGTGGATTTTGTACCAGTGGCAGCATTACAGACCTTTCCATCTACCATTGTCATAATGAACACGTGTTTAACCAAAAATTGTGTTCCATTTAAGTCTACCTTTGTTGCGTTTAGCGACTTAGCAGATTTTTTTCACAAAAGTTATTTATTTTTCCGTTATGATAGTAGTCTCTTTAATCTTATAGGTCGACAATACCGTGGAGAAGAGGGTGTTGGATTTGCCCATACAATTTATTCTTCTTGACCACAATCAGCATCACTTTCAAATATTTGTTTGAACTGAGATTGCTGAGATCCATCGCGCAACCCCATTTACAAATTATCTTCAGGTTATCTCGTTCTTGTTCTTTCAATGATATTAGGACATCTTCTAGGAATAGTGAAAAGCGCATATTGTAAGATCAACTAAAGGCTGTAATTCGCTCTCCGCACAGGTACTAGTGACTCGGCATGGTTTTACGGGTGGATAGCATTCTTGTTTTACCTTTTGTAAAAGGCTATAACAAGGGAATTTTTTTTATTAGTATTTCTAATTATTTCATATTGCCGACGAGTTAAATCAGCTTCTACGAACATTGCTAATACTTGTAATGGAGTAAGAGAGCAAGTTTCTTCACTTTTTGATTTAGAAAATGCTTTTTTATATTTAGTTGCACGTGTAAGGAGAACTGGTGAAATCTTTGAGTACATCGGAAGCATCTCGTTTTCCAGCTTTCCGCTTTCAATTAGTTGACTTTCCAAATGACTTACGTGGCCGGCCTGGCCGATTTTGTGTAACCACAGGAATCTTAAAAGTTCCGTTTAGCCATACATCATCGTATTTGTAAAGCATGTCTTCCTTTCTATATGCTTTTAATCTCCTTTCTTTCACTTGATACTTAAAGGGTACGTAACTGCGTTTCAAATACTCTGCGTTTTCTTCGCACGACAAAAGTTGTTTTTTTAAGAAATCTAGTTTTTCTTCAAAACTAGGCAAATCTAGATTTTGCATGCTACAGAACAAATATATACGGGTCACAATTTTTACACTCGAGGTACTTTGTAAACCTAAACAAAAGTAAATTCTTTAAAAATGTATTTAACATCAGTCATAATTTGTAGATTATTGTTTGTTACGTTTTTAAAATGATAACTAGGAGAAAAACCAAAAACTAACAATAGGGGTCAATTTGGGAATTAAATTACTGCAAATAAAAATGTTTTACTCACATAATACTAAGAACCACTTAAAAGATTAAGTAAAGGTGAAATATTGATTTCAAATTGAACATTATATTCATCTAAATTTTAACAATAATGGTTAAAGTGATTAAGTGGTTAATGATTTAAATTAGTGTAATGTTTTACCATTAATCTGTAAAGGATTAGGTAAAGGTGAGTTATTGATTTCTAATGGAACATTAGCAGATAATCTAAAATCTATATTCATTTCAAGTGTTTGTAGATAGTGCCTTATTTTCTAAATGTAATACTAAAAATTATCACTCAAAGACTGGTTTTCAGTAAAAATATGTTTCGCAAATGCCTTAAATTTTATTTTTAATATAACTATTTTATTGTTCAAAACACTTGGGAACCATATAAAAACTAAAGGCAAAATTAATTGCATAAAAATTAAATTTTGATGTATATATATATATATGTATATGTATATATATGTATATGTATATATATGTCAAAAACAGATTAATAAAATTCCTAGACAAAAATAAAGTTCTATCGAAAATACAATTTGGATTCATAAAAAAATCCAGTACTGAAGATGCGACATTAAATCTACTTGAACCGATAATCCGCGCCTTGGATAGATCAAGTAAATGCCTAGCGGTTTTCCTTGATCTGGCAAAAGCCTTCGATACGGTTCCTCACTCTGATCTCTCAATTAGAATGAGTAACTATGGCATTAGAGGTACAGGACTTGATTTACTTAGAAATTATTTAACAGATAGAACCCAAAAAGTAAAAATAGGGGATGCATTAAGTGCCGCTTCAATAGTACAAATAGGAATACCACAGGGGACAGTATTGGGTCTAATTCTATTTTTAATTTACATAAATAGCATCTCCAACATAAATAATTTTAAAGGAAAACTTGTATGTTATGCTGATGATACTGTCCTTGTAGTGACTGAGACATCTTGGGATGAAGTAAAATTAAATACAGAAGCTTGCTTAAAAAAAATAAAAATTTATCTAGATTATAGTTTATTGACTCTAAACATTGAAAAAACAAAATATATTACTTTTTCTCCTACTACAGCTGATCAACCTAAAATAGACGTTAAACTGCATGACTCTAAATGCAATCATACTAGATGTAACTGTCCCATCTTGGAAAAAACAGTAGCAATAAAATATTTAGGTGTAATGATTGACCAGGACATAAGATGGAACGAACACGTTATTTACGTTACAAAACGCTTAAGAGTCTTGTTTACCAAATTTTATAACATTAGAGATATTCTTTCAAAAAACAATATATTTATGATTTATAATTCGTTTTCCGAATCAATTTTAAGGTATTGTATAACGATATGGGGTGGTACTTTTAAAAGTACGTTACAAAATCTGCAAACTACATTAAATACATTAATTAAAATATTATTTAAAAAGGATAGACTATATTCAACTCAACTACTATATCAAGAATTAAACATTTTTACTTTAAGACAATTATATACATATCAGTGTCCTCAAAGGGTATACAGAGATCAGGATAAACTACACAAGGTTTCATAAAAAACCAGAGCAACTACAAATTTAAATTTGAATGTAGACCTATTTCAAAAAACGGTAACACAAAGATCTTTCTTTTATTTTGGCCCCAAATTGTTTAATCTTCTCCCTTTATCAACGAAACAAATAACTAAATTAACTAAATTTAAAACTGAAATCAAGGAATTGATCCAAACTTCCCCAGATATGTTTGAAATATTTTAAATAAAACTGCAAATAACGTACATTATTTCCGGTGTCTTTTCAAGTATTTTTTACAATTTTTTAGCGTTAACTTCTGTTTAACTATACTACAGGAGAAAGTTTTAAACCTATCTCACTTTTTGGACCTGTCTTGCTTTAGTTTCCTATTACTCCTATTACTGAGTCGTTTTTCTTTTTAATTTTTTTTTGTACTTTTAAAACAATTTATTATTGTATTTTTTTTATGGAAGGGATCACACAAGACAGGCATATATGCCTAGGTACGATCCCCTCCATGGATAAAAAAAAACTTGTAATCTGGTACGTAATATATTTGATTTGATTTTTGATTTGATATAATAACTTTACATTCGCCAATCATATTTTGGCTGAAAAGCACTCTTTTAGCGATAATTTTTAAAGTTTACATATAGAAAAAAAGGGCACTAAAGTAAAAACTTTTTAACAAATAAATAATTTTAAAAAAATTCAGCTTATTTGCTAAATAACAGTCAATTAAAAATCCATAATTCACCTTCTTTTTGTAAAAAGCTATCATATTTTGATTTTTCTCCTAGTAATAAGTAATAGATGTTTTGGACAAAAAATGAGAAGTGCTGAAAAAGTACTTATCCGCGGTTTTCCGCGGCTAATTTTTTGATTACTTACTACTCAAAGTTCTAACCTTTCGTATGTAATAAAAACGTTAACAGGATATACCTTTATCGTACAACTAATTCTTTATTGAACTCAAATCATCGGTCAAAAATATATTCTGTGGCAAATGGAGTCTTTCCGATGCCAACATCAACCCAAAAAAAAAAATCGGTCAAAAATATGCTATATTACTTGTAACTTTCAATACACTAAGACAATATTAACCAGGATCCTTTTTCTTAAAAAAAAAGTAAAATAATAAATATTCACTGTTTAAATTAAGGTTGTCGCTCGAACGATTTCACATACACATATACCAACTAAAACAGTACCCCTATGTGCGGCGTTAAAATCAAATTCTCTAAGAAACTTTAAAGGAAGAATTAGATCGACAACCCATCTTGCTTCAGGGGCAAGTCAAGTCAGCGCGGAGGTTTCGGCCAGCGATAATTTAGAAAAAAGCAGTCGTGACTTGAAATTTTTATACCAGATGGAAGTACCACCCATCATACAAGTTTAGATTTTTTCACAGAACCATCATGTAGCGATAATTAAAGAAATTAAAATAATTAGTTTAATGCTATCAAGATTGGCATAATTACAGATATAATTAAAACGAAAACAGTTTTTCTGATATCGAGTCGCTTTTGAGGTTGTTATGTAAAACCGGAGACTGCCTTCGTATATTATTAATCACGTGCTTAAAGTATTAGCTGCCTACTTTAAATGCAGTAAATGAGAAATTAGTTATTTAAAAAAACATAAATGCAAATAGCTTTGCATGTTTGCATATATAAACTGCGAATTCCGCTTTTAGCTCACTTTATATTTGACTTGGAATAAAGTAATTTTATTCATAAAGATATCCGTGTAAAGGTC
The DNA here is from genome assembly GCA_927349885.1 of Psylliodes chrysocephalus. Classification (NCBI taxonomy): domain Eukaryota; kingdom Metazoa; phylum Arthropoda; class Insecta; order Coleoptera; family Chrysomelidae; genus Psylliodes; species Psylliodes chrysocephalus. The sequence goes on along the minus strand of OV651818.1, from coordinate 10,163,869 downwards.
TATTGTATCGGGTTCCATTGTGTGTTACGTATACGTTTTTATTAAGGTTTTTTTCTATGACAAAATTAATTCAAATACGAGGGCCAATCCTTATGTAGTATTTTGACTAATTCAAATAATTCACAATAATTCATTATGCCAAAAGTCTACCAACCACGACAGAAAATTATGAAGTTATTAAAGGTAAAAAAATAATACGGTAAGTTCTACTATGTTGTGTTAAGAAATCTTAAGGATGGCTGGATTTTCCTAATAGAAACCAGTCTAATAAAATTTGAATTTTAGTAGCAAACAATTAAAAGAAATTCACATTTCAAAATTAAGCTTCATTACTAATCAATAATTAGCCTGGAAATAAAAAGCTTGTTAATGTTACTACTTGAGTTATATACGTAGAGGGGCATACAAAGTTAGTACTTAGACGTCACAACACAGGATAAAACTTTTCTCGCTTGGGGGCAGTCGCCAAGCTGAACACAACCAGAAAACTTCCAGCGGTAAATATAAGGAGCACCCAGGACTGAAAGAGAGGATAAAATATTAGGTTTATAATTGAATTTTAAATATATTTAAAAATTTCATTAGAATGTTTAATCTGCTATTATTGATGTTAGCCAACATAAAAACATAAAACAAAGGAAGTAGACAGGTTAGTTTTTGCAAAATCAGAGTATAAATCGAAGTTTGCCATTATATTTATGGGGCATTCAAAGATAATGTTGTTTAATGCGCCAATTTAACCACACTCACAAAATGGATCCTCTTTTACTCTTTTACTCCTATATGAAATAAGTGATATGGGGATAGGCAATGTCCTGTCTTCATCCTAATTATTGTAGTTAAATGTCTTCTGTCCTTGTAGGGAAAATTTAAAAACCAAGGGATTTTATCAAATCGTGGAATGACTTTACAATAAAAGGAATCCTTCCTACTCTTGAGGCTATTCCATTCTTCAAGCCATCTTGAATTCACAATGTTTCTGATGAATGGAAAGAAATTATGATAGTTTAATTTGATATTCACTGGAATATTCAGAGATCTTCCTATATTTGCCAATTGATCTGCCTTGAACTTACCCAGAATCCCAGTGGCCTAGAATCCATGCCAGAATTATTTTGATATGTTCATCTTTTGCGAATAAGATACCGTCCTTAGTCAAGAAAGAACAATGTTTAGTTTCCCTGGAAAAGCATGATCTTGCTATTTTTTGAAGTGCAGCTTTAGAGTCTGAGAGGATAATGGATTAAACGATATTTTTGTCTAATATTACTTGCCTTGTGGATAGCTACAACTTCAGCTGTACAAATATGAGTATGAAAAGGAAGCTTACTTGAGAATGCATAATCTATATCTAGACTATACGCTACAAATCCTGAGTGATCGGAAGAGTCTATTGAGCCATCAGTAAAGAACCTGGTGTAAGATGGGTATTTCCTGATGATATTCTAATATTGTATAATTCCTATACTTTCAGATTTAGTAGCGGCAATTTTAACGATAGGAATGGAGGTCAATTGAGGTTGGAAATCAAATTTATAACATGGTAAAAGCTCTGAAGTATATAAGTGAGGATTGTATTAAAAACAATGGAGAAGGCTGTTGATAATTATATCAGAACGGAAGTCCTGGAGAGGGTGCTACTCCACTACAGCCAACACGCGTACCAAGCAGGAAGAACTACAGAAAATGCCCTGGTACAGTTGACTGACGTAATCCAGGATGCACTGACAAACAAAGAAACGGTCGTGTGCCTTCCTATACATAGAAGGAGCTATTGACAACATGCCACACGAATCTGTAAAAGGAGCACTTGCAGCATACAGAGGAGTAGATAACATCACATCCAGATGGATGGCTCAGCTGTTATCTACGAGAACTGCAGACACAGATAGGGCAGGTGACCATCTCCATCTGCACAACCAGAGGATGTCCACAAGGAGGAGTTCTATCCCCACTAATGTGGAGCCTAATCGTAGACGAACTTCTATGCAGATTGACTGACCTCGGCATACCCTGTCAAGGTTATGCCGACGACCAGAGTTGGATCGGATACAGGAAAAAAGTATCCTAGTACCGGTTACGGATACTTACAATGTATCCGGATACTTTTTAGGATACTTTTACCTAAAAAGTACTCGGATACAAGTATCCGGATACTTTTTTTGGATACTTTTACGGATACTTTTAAAGTGAGTTAAAATAATGTTCTCATACCAATAGCTATAATTATGCAATAAGATTGAGTACGAGTAACAATAAACAATACCAGGCATAAATAACTTATCGAAAATGAAAAGCGATATAATAGAAACAGGAAAAAACTACTCTTTAAATTGTTTATTATTTTTATTCTTTGAATATAAAACATTAAAACAAAATTAACAATAAAACATAAAGGTGCGTGTAAATAATACGAGTCGCGCCTGAATCGCGCCAAAAACCAGCCAGTGTCGTGTCCATATAAATCTAAAGAAATAAGCTCGTTGTTGGCGCGACTTGCCATGTTTATATAACCTTTCGATATTCTCGTCAATGTCAGATGTTTTTTTTTCTCCTGGGCTCGTCTGACTATGTATCTCCGAATAACACTGAAGCCTATTGGCTTATTTTGTTTTACCCCATGTTAGTTTATAGCACCCACTCTGTCACCTTTGTACCTTGTACAAGCTTGTACAGATCCTTGGGTGGGCGGGTTCTATACGTTGTTGTATCAACCTGGGGTTGTCCAAAAAGAGCCTGTCTTTTGCGATCTAGAGCTTCGCATTCGCACAGTATGTGTTTGGCCGTTTCTGGTTTCTTGTGACATAGTCGGCACATGAGTTCCCCATTGTACATGCCAATTTTGTTCAAGTGTCCCTTTACTGGGGCGTGCCCAATCATGAACCCTGTTATCACTTTCAACTGGTTCCTATTCATTGAGAGTAGTTCTCCAGTGTCAGATGTACTCCACAATCCATGTTTTGTGGATCCTCCGACGAACGGTACTTGGTAGAGTCGAGAGCGTCGAAAGAAGGAGAAGTGAGAGATTGCTGAATGTTTCGTTCTGGCAAAGCAGGCTCGTATATTTGATATTGTCACCCTGTTTTTTATAGGTTTTTCAGGGAAGTCAATCACAATTAAAATCAGACAAAAACTCATTTAATTACCATTATGGCTCTTGCTAGACCACATAAATGGCATATAATATTGCCTTCAATAAGGAGATGCCATGTTAAACCCTAATCTCAAAAATAGTCGACAAATACTCGGGCACGACATCGGTCATGGCCTCTTGGAGGTCATCATAGGCAAGTTACACTTCCAGAAGGAGACTGTTGGAAGTCCCCCTATATTTTATATGTATTTGTATATTATTTATTGTAAAATTGTACATAATGTAAATAAAGAATTTTGAAAGTAAGTTTGATATTGTCAGATCTGCATACTTTATTGATGTTGATGACGACATAAGTAACACTATGAGCAACAACGTCATACATGTATGAGTACATTATAACACATACAATCATTCAGCTATTATTATATCATTTTCCTTTTAATATGTTTGTTAAATGGAAGTAATACCCCGCTAATTTTATTTATATTTATTTGTCAAGCGATTTAAATGAAATTTTTCAGAGATATTTTACACGAAATTCTATATTCTCTTTTGTTTTAGCTGATTTTCCGAGATATTTTTTTTTTAATTATACCGTTTTTTAAAAATATGAATTTTAAACAAAATAGATACTGAAATTACCTTAACTATCTTTAAATTTCAAATTTCTACTCTTTTTCTATTAAAAGGAATTTATTCTCCTATTCTTTACTTGATTTTTATTTCTTAAGCGATATAAATGTATTTTGTTTACACATTTTATGCGAAATTCTAAAACACAATAATTGCAATTGTGTGTCTTAAATATTGTAATATTGAAAAATACGTATTTTATTTCTAATTATATAGGGGTAGCTCAAAGTATTTCGATTATATAATTTAATAGAGATAATATGGATTGGATCAGTTACGATTGTGGTAAATAATTTAAAAGTATCCGAATGCCGAAAAAAGTATCCGGTATCCGGATACTTACAAATTTGGTCACGGATACGGATACCGGATACAAATTATGAAAAGTATCCGGATACAGCTTTCGGATACACATAAAGTATCCGGATACTGTATCCGGATACAGAAGTATCCGGATACAGAAGTATCCGGATTCTACCCAAGTCTGCCTAGGACATAGTCATATTTGCTAGTGGCAAGTTTAGTAATATCCTGTATGATATAGTCCAACGAGGACTAGAACATACCAAAAAATGGTGCCGTGAAGTGGGACTACAAAAACAACACTAGTAGTCTTTTCAAGGATAAGAAAACTTAATCTCAAAACCATTAAATTAGACGGGATAGATATAGAATGGAAAAATGAAGTCAAATATCTAGGTCTAACCCTGGACAATAAACTTCTCTGGACCACACATGAGAAGGAAGTAGTAAATAAGGCCACAAACGCTCTAATGGTATGCAGAAACATTGCAGGTAAACGATGGGGATGTAACCCAAACATACTGCGATGGATGTATACTGCAATAGTGAGACCAATCATCACTTACGGAGCTATAGCCTGGAGTAACAGAACTAGTCTAGATACTACGAGAGCTAATATCTCAAAAGTACAAAGACTAGCCTGTGTTTGCATTACTGGTGCAATGAGAACCTATCCTACGGCCGCAATGGAGGTGATCTTAAACCTCACCCCTCTACGTTTGATGATAGAAAATGTGGCAAAAAGGACACGATATAGAATAATCAGATACGGAGTAATCAGACAAAAGTCTACTTGCTTCAGGACTAAAGATATCTGGGACATGCCCCAGAATGAAATGCAAAAGAAGTACAGTTTTGTGAAAAACTTCAAAACTACAGAGCTGGGCTGCAAGAAAGAATGGAGCCAAGAATCCATCGCTCTTGCAACCGAAAGACGTGCTATTCAGTGGTATACGGACGGTTCCAAAACCATAGAAGGAACTGAAATAGGAGTGTATGGGCCGAGAACCAAGCACTCCGAAAGCTTGGGCAAATAACCAAGTATATTCCAGGCGGAAATTCACGCCATCGAGAAGTGTATCCAGTTTAACATCGAGAGAAACTATCATAGACAAGAGACTGTCATGATGTCCGATAGTCAAGCAGCCATCAAAGCGCTGAGTTCTTACGTAATCAGCTGAAAAATGGTCTGGAGATGCCTAGAACAATTAAATGAGTTAGGCGAGATAAATAGAGTTACTCTCACTTGGGTCCCGGGACATAACGGGGTACAGGGTAACGAGATTGCAGATAGTCTTACAAGGAAAGGGGCTCAAACACCCTTTGTAGGACCTAAGCCGTTCTGCGGTATCAGCAGTAACATAATATTAGGAGAGATTAAAAAAGAATTGGGCAGTAGAAGAACCGATAATTGGAAAAATCTCTTGGGGCTGAGACAGGCCAAAATACTTCTGGGTAAATATAACCAGAAAAATCGGAAGCCTGCATCTGCCTGAGCAAGAACAGGCTACGTATTGTAACAGGGATCCTTACAGGGCATTGCCGACTAAAAGGACACCTAAGTAAACTGAGAGTAGTAGCGGATAGTGAGTGCAGATTCTGTGGGGAGGAGGACGAAACATCCATTCACATCCTAACTGAATGTGTAGCACTCCAGAATCCAAGGGCACTATATCTAGGAGGATATCAAATAGAAGAGAGTGATTTACCTAACTTGAAGCCACTTCAAATCCTACACTTCCTTGAGAAAATAGGATTGGAAGGGTCGCTATAGGCATTGAGACATTTCCTTAGTGCAGTGGCGACAGAAGGGGGCACAATAGATCTTTTAGGTCGCAGTGTATTAACACCCCATTCTCAACATAACATAAGTGAGGATTCACGACATCGAATTGAGTGATAAGCTGGATTAGTAGAGGATTACTTTTGTTGTTCCAGTAGGTAGAGACCCCACATAATCTTTCTAGTTTTCTTAAAGCAGTGATAATGTTTATCAAAGACATATTTTTAATTAGGTACTTAAGGGATAGCCATTCTCTTCTAAATCTCTGTCTCTGTCAATAAGGCAAGAATTAAGGTAGATTTCATACACCCTGTGATGATGCGAAGGCTTTGGTTCTGAAGTGTATCTAACTTGTATCTAACTGTATCTGACTCGAGTTTTAAACCGAAAATTTAAAAAAATATTTTGTAAAGTAAGTACAACATATATATTATTTTTTATATCACTAAGAGTAATCTTCAAATTATATGTGTGCTTTTACGTTAATACATTGTAATTAATTACAGTAAAAAAGTGCATTTTATGACTTAAAAATAATAGAAGTTTTGTGAGGCAATAGCGTTTACTATAAATGGTGCTACAAAGTGCGCACGCTATTGCCTCTAAACGTTTCTGTATTTTTATTTGTGGTAATGTTTGTTACAGATGGTTCAAAATTATAAACAAAAATGTAAGAGGCAATTGGAATGTTGAACATTTACATAAAGCTGTGCAGAACATTGAAAATGGTTGGATTAGTCTAATGGATGTTAGTGGACAATATAAGATACCTGCAACTACTTTGAGAGATGTAAAAACAGAATTCGTAATTCTTCCAAAGTTCCGGCTGTTCCAAAACAAGTTGGAAGAAAAACCATTTTTACTGAAGAACAAGAACTCCAGTTGGAAAAATATTTTATTGAGATGTCTAAAAAATTTTATGGATTAACCATTCGTGAATTTAAAGAAATTGCTTATCAATTTGCAAGAAATATAGGTGTTGAAAACAGATTTAGTAACAAAAATAACGAAGAAGTAGCCAGATGGGATTTTTATAGTAATTTCATGAAGCGTCATCCTATAATTTCTTTGAGGTCCCCAGAACCTACCAGCTTGAATAGGGTTATTGGTTTCAATAAGGAAGAAGTGGACATATTCTATTATAATTTAGTACAACTATATGAAAAGTACAAATATAGTCCAAACGACATATTTAATGTTGATGAGCGTGGAATTCATACGGTGCATAAACTATCCAAGATAATTGCCCGAAAAGGAGTGAAGCAAATAGGCAAGGTTACAAGTGCCGAGCGAGGTGACTTAGTTACTACAATTTGTTGTGTAAGCGCATCAGGAAGTTACATTCCACCATTTTGAATTTTCCCCAGGAAATTACTGAACGATCGGCTAATGAAAAATGCTCCTCCTGGTTCAATAGGAAAAGTAAGTTCAAATGGCTGGAGTAACACTGATATATTTTATGATTGGTTGAAGCACTTCATCAATATTCTTCGTCCGTCAAAAGATCATCAAGGTTGTCTAATTTTGGACAATCACGAGAGCCACATCTCGCTACCCCAATATGACTTAACTAAAGACAATGGGATCGATGTTATCTCGTTGCCACCGCACACAAGCCATTGCATTCAGCCATTGGACTTGGTATTTTTTTGGGCCACTTAAGACAGCATTCAACGAATATTACGCGAATTGAATGAGAACAAATGCCGGAAAACGTATAACCATATACGAAATAGTTATTTGGAAAATCATATCAAAAAGTTGCAACATTAAAAAAGTCGTCAAGGGCTTTAAATCTGCTGGAATTTATCCTTACGATAATAAAATATTTTCGGATGAAGATTTTATTGCTCATACATCGCTAGGTAAAACATTTAAGAATATGCCTACGCCTACCTTGAACGATTCCGCAGCTACATCTAAAATTCAAACTAAAAATGAAAAACCACCAAGTGTTCGAAATATTGCTGAAGTGCAGAAATCGCCTTCCGTAAATGACTTAAGCCGGGGTCCAACGGCGAGCGACAAACTTGCCAGTTCCCAGTTCCCGCACCGTTGGATAGGGCAAGCTTGCCAATCTTCGGTCAGCGCGATGAGTCCCGTCGGCTATCGGTAAATCAACACGATTCAAAGGGGCGCGGACGTTGGCGCGCAACACGTGCTTACAGCTCCAACGGCGCGGCTAGGAGCGTGATACTGCCAGTGCCGTGGTAACTTTTACCATGGAGTGGTCTAACGAAGTGGTGTTAGAATTTTTATCATTTTATGAAGCCGAGCCGATTATTTGGAACCCACGGGATCCAAACTATAAAAACAGGAACTTAGTTCATGATGCCTGGAGGCAACAAAAGTTTTCAAAATAGTCTGAGGGTTCTTGGCGTAAATCTTCTAACATGTCTGTGGCACTGTACCTACAAATGATTAAAAGAAAACTATATTATTTACAGCAAAGACATTAAAATTACAAATTATTCCACAGTTTATTTTTTATGACTGTCAGACTATGTCTATTATTCCAAGCCTTTTTCAAATGTGTGTAAAATAAGACTCCCATTTTTCTGGTTTTTGAACCAAATTGCAGTCGTAGAAAAATTATAGTATATAACGCTTGTGAAAATCAGTTTTAAACACTTGTTGCAAAATATTCTATAATGTACTTACCTATCTTGATTTCTATACAAAGACACTCTCCACCATCTTCTTTGTTTTTGTTTTATTTTTGTCCTCTTGCCATCCTGTAAACCCCTAACATAAAATAAAAGGCTGAGGCAGCAACGATACGCGTCCGCTCACGGTTCATCTTTTCGTGCAATTAAACAAAATTATGAATTTTGTATCGCCAACACTACATTCGTAAAACAGACTGCAATAGGCGTGTGTCCACATCTGCGCGATCCTCATGCGCCGTGGGAACGGTCCGACCGTTGAGACAACTCACAACCCAGGATTGCCACTCCACGCGTTGAGGAGTGCCGCTCCACGCGCCGTTGGATCCCGGCTTTAGCATCTTCGACGTCATCTATAATTGAAACAGTAAAAAATCCTTATAGAGATCTGTTATCTTTTCCAACAATTTCCGAACAAGAGAAAAAACGAAATTCAAGAAAAAAACATCCCGAAATTCTTACATCAACTCTATTTCGTGAAGAGATACAAAAAAAGGGAAACAAAAAGAAAAGGCAAAAAACGCAGCCAGTGTAAAAAGAAAAATAGTTACTAAATTATGCAAAGGAAAGGAAAATAAAAGTAGCAATGCAGTTATTACCAAAAAGGTAAAATTACAAAAAATAATTGAAAACTGATAGTGGCGATTCGTTTATGGAAGAAACTAGCAACTAGAGTGACGTTAAAATGAATTTCGATTCTGAAATATCTGAAATTAAAAAACTGGATTACGTTTTGGTGGAATTTAAACCAAGTGTACTATGTAGGACGTGTTCTAACAGATGAAGAAAATGGAGAATTCGAGGTTTCGTTCTTTAGAAAAAGTAAAAAATTGGATGTTTTTAATTTTCCTCAGGACTTAGACATATCACTTGTCTCTAAAAATGACATAAAAATGAAGATACCTGAACCAAGGTTAAACGGAAGCACGAAAAGACAACAATCACTTTTATCGTTTGGTGTGTTTTGGAAATCTAAGGATTGAATAATGTAAGAATTTTGTTGTTAATCATCAGATAGAATACATATTTTATGTTTGTTGTCATATACAATATTTTAGGAACAGCAATATTATTGTTTTCCCTAAACTGTTACTAAGTTATAATAAAACAAGTTATTGTACGTATTTGAGTTTTGAATAAAATTTTATATTGATTTACAGGGTATCTGGTAATGAATTTAATATTTCGAATCATTCTGAACCGGCCCTGCACTAAGTAGGAGGATGGGGGATTGGAAACACATGACATAACCATGCGGATTTTAGTTACGAAGGCACCGTGGCTTGCAGAACAACGAGCGTTCATGATTGAATAATTTTTTAAATCAAACGATTCGTACGTTGTGGCACGTCGACGTTTTTGTGCACGTATTGATATTCAACGTATAGCCGATGCACAGTCGGCCGCTTTAGTGCACAGTTGGGTTAGATGATTCAGAACAACAGCATCTGCTGTGAATAAAAAGACAACTGGTAAATCGAAAACCACGCTAACTCCACATACTGCAGCGATATTCGTAAATGCAGTGACCGAAGTGTTTCCTGGCACGGTTATTTCCCTCAATGGCGATATTCCATTTCCTCCACGCTCACCAGACCTAACGCCCCTGGATTTTTTCCTATGGGGATACTTGAAAAGTGTCGTCTACACGGAACCGATATGCCACAAACCATCCAGCAGCTAAAGGACCGCATCACCAATGCTATACGTGGTATACCCGTAACGATGTGTCAGAACGTTTTCCGCCGCATACGCTCCAGATTAACAACTTGCTACGAAGAAGACGATCGGCATTTAAACGATATTCTGTTTAAACACTAAATCCGCATATTTACTCTCTCTAATAATGCTAGTAAACCTGGTATATCATGTTCTGGGGGTAAGTTTTATTGCGGTAAACCTTTAAATTCATTACCGGACACCCTGTATAAGCTCCTACCAATGTTAAAATCGATACAGCGCCATAACCTCTATCAGTCGCTATTACCCCCATGAAAAAACGCTATTGCCCCATGTTCGTGTAAATTTTAAACTTTTAACAATCATTTTTATTTACTTTATAATAACAAATAAAATATGTAAGTGTCAAATTAATAGCGTTGTTAATTATGTGTACAAGTTCCTGCGTTAAATTTTAGATAAATCACAATCAAAATAAATTTTGAAATTTTTGGTGCGCTATTGCCCCAACCTCCCCTACATATATAAATTATATTTCGACAAAAAAGAGCGCCACGAAAACGCGATTAGCCAGAGCGCAGTGGCGTACCCAAAATTAGATATTAACACGTATGAAAACAATAAAATTATTTAAATATGAATTAATATTTTAATGTTATTTGTTTAAAATAATGTATTTTTATGAAATGTGTTTACTGCACAAATAAACCAATGGAATGGAGAGACCGCCCCGCCATCTTGCCATTGAAGGCTACGCTCCAATGTTTTACCCTACTTTCATTTCACGAGCAATATGGGCCAAACGGACGATCATATTGAAATTTTTCAAAAGCCACATTTTACTTAATAAATATACTTTACAATACATTTTTTTGTTGATTTGACATCTTGACAATTTAAGGAACTGGCGAGCGCTCAAAATTCACGGTAAATTTCATCAAAGTTACGCCTAGTTTGTTACACGTTTATAATTTCCTTTTGCAGATATTTTCCTAGCTTCCCTAACATAATTATTTGAGCATATTTTCATTGTGTTTATTAAGTAATAATTAGTCTGTAGTATTTTACTAAATATTGTGGTAATAAGTATTGGGAGATATTTTAAAGCTTTTCTATCAATAAAATTGTACCCAGGTGTTTTATATGCACTTATGGGTCACCAGTTTGAAAACTCAATAGTGAACGAGTAGAAGTTTAATTTATGTCTTTTTATTTTAATGAGGTAAAATTTGTCATTGCTATTTCTAAACATCAATATTGAATAACTATATATCGCTGTTCCGGTAAAACAATAACGCAAGTGCAAAATTATGACATTTTCATTTTAACAGGTCATTATTTTCCAAATTAGTCTCTCTATACGGTATATTAACGGCGCAATTGTATATTCACTCATGGCTGCTAGATGATAGTTGCGTCAGTTTTAAAATATTAACGTTTGCCCCTCCACTTCTGGAAAATAATGACACACGAATCAGTTGTCTGCAACTTTGGGAGACCTTATCTACTTACTCCATGGTTAAATGTCGTAGTTGCTATTTAGGGCAAGTTCTTTGTGATTTATGTGCCCAAATTTGGAAGTAATAATATTTGTTTTTCGTCTTTTCTGAAAAATTTATAATTTTGTATTTGCGTCATTGTTTTACCGGAACAGCGATGTAGAAATTATAACATCAACTCCAAACACTCTGTATACTAAAACAAAAACAAGAAATATCATAATTAAATATAACGTTAACACCTGCAATAAATATTAGTTAAGTAACCCAAAATTATGAGATTTTACTTTCCATGTCCCGAAGACTAAATTTTATATCTAATATTATCCGAACATGTAATTGTTTGATAAAATAAACAACCTCATCAAAGGCATATGTCATGAAAGAAATTACACTACATTTAAAATAACTAATGACGTTTGTAATGACCATACTTCCAATGAAATATTGTCGGAAAGCATGAGAAAAAGCGTACTTGGCACTGAAATGGAGTGCCCCATTCAAAGTCAAAATACAGAAAATTGTAACTGAGCGTATACCATTAAGACGTATGATGATGATGCACTTGTAAAACTAACTCTTAATGTATCTTCAAATGACCAACTTGCAAAGCAATATATTCCAAAGCCGATAAGTTTTATTGGCATAAAATAATAAATATTTTGTTCAACAAATTTGTTGCTAAATTAAAAAATTATTACATTAATGAAAATCTGTTAATTTTTAAATTTACATGGTTTAACAGGAGTGCGATTTATCAAAGGTCTTTGATTATAGGTATCTGAAAATAAGATCGTAGCGCCATCGTGGCATATATCGGAACGTCTTCACTGGCATTGGTTTTTTGTTTACGTATTGTTTTTAAATGTGCTTTGGGTTTTAAAAATTTTTAGTTTCTTGTTTTTTATCATTTTTACCGTTAATAATAGAACATTTTATCTGGAAAAGTTATTGATATTTATTTTATATGTAAGTGAGCCTTTTCACCACAGTCTACCATAAATAAAAATAATATTTATTATTTTTACGCTTATTTTTTTATTTTCATTTTTTTAACTTTTATTTCGTAATCTAATGTATATTTTGTTGTATTTAAGGATTAATTTGGCGAGATGAAATTAACATAATCGACTACATGGAATATCTTGAAGGTACAAACACATCTAGATGTGTTTATGAAGGTGAAGAAGTGATAATTTTATTAATTAATTTATTTAAATCTTTTGAACTAAATAACAAAGAGGAGTCATCAGTGTAATTGGCAAGTCAAATATTCAGGCAAAACAGACGGTAATTCATTGATACCTATAAAGAATACAAAAGATCGGTATAGTCCTTCCATTATCAATTGCAGAACACAGTTATGTGGGGAATCATCAATATTTAATATATAGGCACGGCACTCATGCCAAATTTAGAAACAAAAAATAATGTTTACTTCCCTTATACAATGCGGTAAATATTAAACGAACGGTCAGTCAACATGTACTTGATATATATGTGTCAAAATCCATCATCTCCGTTGTTTACCAATGAAAACATCGAATCGTAAACTTAAATGCACTGTATTGGCCGAAGGTTCACGGAGGGAAGGAGTGTTCGAAAATATTCCTGGAAGACAGTCTGCGATATCAGTGGAGTACTGTCGTGCGGTGTGTTTTGTATGTGTGGCTAAATTTCTTTTAATAAATATAAATATGGCGTTCTTTAGACCGTGGGCGAATGAAGAAAATGAAATTGCACAGTGTAGAGAGATTATAGACAGGTATGACTTTAACAATAAGAATTTGAATATACAAACACAACAAGTTATTTTAAATATATTCGAATGTTTAAAAAAGGAAAATATTCAGCAGTCTGATAATGCGATCATAATAAGAATTGCTGAATTAACTAAAGTAAATAAATTTTCCATTTATCGGGTAGTCACAAAAGAGGTTAATGTGAATAATTCACAAAACCGAAAAACATGTAAAGAAAAACTGAAATCAGTTGACAGAGCTACCCAAGATTTTATACGAAGGACAATTTATAGTTTATATAAGGAGAACAGGGTTTCAACATTGGAAGTAATACAGCAAAAGGTAGCAGATTTTCCAGGATACACTTATACGAGTTTGGAAACATTGCGTCAAGTTTTGTCAGCATGTGGTTTTAAACACAAAAAATTGAATAAACGGATGGCAATCACCGAATCGTCAAGGATAGTTCAATGGCGACAAGATAAAAGAGTACAGAAGTTCTAATAGACACATAATTTATCTAGATGAAACATGGTTTGACAGTCACGATGTAGTAAATTTCGGTTGTGTTGATAGTAGTAAAAATTGCTGTTTGAATGGGCCTTGTTCTAAAGGGAAACGTATTATAATAGTACACGCTGGAAGCAAAGACGGTTTCGTGCCTAATGCTTTATTATTATCATCTGCTAAACAAATTAAAAACTGTGCAGCTGATTATCATGAAGATATGACAGCAGAATTATCTGAAAAATGGTTTAATGAACAGCTTTTACCTAACATTCCAACACAGTCAGTAATCGTTATGGACAACGCATCCTACCACTCGCGGCAACTCCTTAAAATACCAAATAGTAGCAGTAACAAAGCTCAAATTTTAGCGTTTATGTCTGAAAAAAATATTCCTGTTCCTGCCAGTGATCGTAAAAAAGGCCCAACAAACAAAGAATTGCTTACTGTTATTAAAGGCATGAAGTTGGAAAAAATTTATTATATTGACAAGCTGTGCAAAGAACAGGGTCATACTCTTCTCAGACTACCTCCTTACTATTGCATATTTAACCCTATAGAGTTAATATGGGCAAACGTAAAATCAGAATTACGAAAATGTATTCAGTCTCCAGAAGTGAGTAAAGAGGTTGTAGAACTCGTAAAGAAAGTTCTAGCAGCAGACCGCCAAGAGCTTTGGAAAAACTGTGTAGAACATGTTAATAAAGAAGAAGATGAGTATGTAGTATTACCCTCTTTACAACCCATCATAATTCAACCAAATGATGATTCTAGTTCAGATGATTCAGACTGCCATGATTATTTATAAAGATACTTTAGAATTGAATTGTTTTTTTTTTCTTTTGTTTCATTTGCAAAGAATTTATTTTCCTTTATGGTTTTTGCTTTGAAATTTCGTTTTCCAGAAAAAAAAACGAATGGGGTACAAAAAGGGCTCCGTTCACGTCTGGTACCCTGTTTAAACCAAACGCCCTTACAGGCAGGTACACTTTACTCGCTTTTTTACGTTTTATAATTTAATATTCAGTTCTTGAATGAGTAAAACCAAATTTGGTAGATTTTCACAAAACTTTTATTTTAAAAAATAAAAATTAAAAACACTACATAATAATTTAACAAAACAAAGTACTTAAGAAAACATCAATAACATAACAAAATAAACTAACTATTTAAAGTAAATAAGGGTATTTAGGTAATTATGATATCAATCAATTAACAATAAGATAGTAACATTACCGGGATTATCTCACAGAAAACTAGGAAAAAAGATTTAATAAGGGTGAGTTATTAATATCTATTTGATGATTATGTTTTTATTTTTTAAAATAAAATTGTGTGAAAATCTGGTTTTACTCATTCAAGTTAAAATAGATTTTCATCAAGTAAAGGCCGAAACAATAAATAATAATATTCATTTGTAGCAAATTAACGAGCTATAATGATTTTTTTTAAGTCCAAGTAAGACTACAATTAAGTGCATATGTCTAAATCAAGGCGTATAATAACGTCCAATTTATAATGATTCGATTTAATAATAATAATACTCTCCCTAATTCACCCCCTTACGAGTGAATTTTAACCCCAAAAGCTACGCTTGTGCGGGGAAAGGGACGGCTATTATTATTATTTGCCGTGGCGCTCCTGGGCGACTTAGAGATGATTGATGGTGCTATTTGACTTACAGGCGAGGAAAACCCGGAAAACCTCACCCACCATCATCAAGACGGTAATGCATGGCGATTTTATAATCTGCATGTCATATCAACAGAAATTGAATTTCTATTAATACGGCACACACAATGACATATATAGATTAATAGACTGCTCATCCATATATAAACAAGACGACGAAAAGCGGGTCATATTGCTTGGCTTGCCGAGTGCTCACCAGGCAGAATCGGTCTGGCCCAAATGAGTTTAAAATACATTTCATCAAAGTAGGAATTGAATTAAAAAAAAATATCTGTATGTTTATTTCAAGACAGGAGCTTGCGTTAGGTATTTTAAAAAAGGATTTTGAATCGTAACGTCTAGTTTCCCAATTTTCAAAACATTTTAAGAGATCTAACCAATTTTGAACATAGATATAAACAATTTTACACTCATGTGTATATAACTAACTTTAGACCATGACTACTGTATAGTGGCACTATTCGGACACTTGATTATTCTTTTAAAATTTATTTCGCATTATAAAAGCAGATATTATGCAAAAATTGAATGAACTTTTTAAAGATTTAAAGTTAGTAGCTTTTTCACATTCTAAAGTTTGTCCCTTTAGACAATTAAGGATTATTTTGGCGGTGAATGTGAATGATTTGATGAATAATAATAAAATTCCACCAGTGGAAATCTGATCAACATCATAGTAAAATGGACTAGGTACAAAGTGCAATCTTAGTTGACGTCAAGATCCGTGTACCTTAGCATCGGTAAGAGGGAAATAAAGATTCTGACTTACAATCACAAAAAGAACGTACAACTAAGCTTAGTCGATGTAAGTTAGCTCAGATTAGGGGTAAAAAGAAAGCGACTATTAATAAAAAGAAAAGTAATCCAGCTAAAACAAGAATTATGGCTACTGTCTTTAATAATGATATGTTGCCAGTACTAGTAGAATGTTAAGTGTTGAGTTCAGGCAATGGATGTACGTTTGCATAATTTAAAATGTTTGGTTAGTTATTATTATTATGTTTAATGTGTTTTTGCAGTTAATGAACATATATCTACTACTGAAGCAGATAATAAAGATTTGTGTGCTGCTGAATAGCTTTGCTTAATTTACAAAACTTTGTTTAAAAGCAGAAAATTGGGATCGATTGTTCAACACAAGTGAAGAGTGGTGATTTAGTTGATCCGTTTTCAAACAGAATTGTTAGTGCTAAAGAACTATCTACTTTAATAGGATTGCAATCCTTCCAGTTATTAGCCACCATTGTGGAATTAGTAGCAGAGTTGTTTCTAAATAATAGGAAAAAGGAGATCAGTTATGTCTGTAAAGGATCAAGTTATATTTACTTTTATGAAGTTGAAAACTGATATGCAAGATATAATGTCTTATTCATTTTATTTGGAGTGAATGAAACTTTTTATCGTTAAATTTTTTAACAGTTTTTAATAAAACTGGTAGAAGTTCTTAGAAATATTAAATAATGTGCCTCTATGTAAGTAAGAGTACTACTACTTGATTTTACCGAAATCCCAATACAGCAAGCCAAATGTCTTTGTTGTAGGCTAAAAAATTACTCTGACTACAAAAAGAGGCATACTATTAAAATATTGACTGGAGTGTAACCTACTGGTCTCATTACTTACAAAAGTGAAGCATATGGTGGTAAACTTCAGAAATAGACATTTTTTAACAAAGTTCAATACTTGAAGTGTGTGAATCATTTCTCGATAGTAAAATGTTTAACAAAGGTTTTCTTATTGGAAACATAACAGAAGCTGAAGGTATACAAATTATACAGCCTCCTTTCCTCAATAAAAAAAATCAGTTCAGCCATCAAGAGGCTTTACTTAATGCCAAAATTGCCAGATCTAGAATTCACATGGAAAGAACATATCAAAGAATAAAAGTATTTGTCTCTCTGTATTGGTACTTATGTCCGTTTTTCTTCTATTTATATTGAGTTTTTATTATACGATACTTCTCTGTATCTAACTAACTTTTAAAATGTACTTGTAAAGCCCAGATAGCTTTTACTCGGGCCTTTGAATATAATAATATTTATGTAATTGTATTTACAATAAATACTTTATTATTATTAATATTATTATAATTAATTATAATTCGTAAAATTATTATAAACGTATTTACCTTGTACCTACTTGTATTGATACTTGCGTGAAAAATGAAATGTTACTTTTTATATTTCTGTAGCTGGTCTTACAAACCTTTATAAAGCAATTCACCATTTAAATTTAAAAATAAAACAAGTTTTTATACTCAAATAATTAAAAAACTTAAAACAGAACATAAGTATAATTAAAACTATATTAAATAAAGAATTCAACAAAATGTCCGACTGAGTAATGACAATGAGAACAAAATCTCAACTAGACTAAACTTTCTTTAAAACCGGTCCTGTGAAAGGTTTGTTTACCAGTGAGCACTCAAAATTGAGACAAAACACAAACATTGCATGCACTAGACAAAGAGAAAACATCTCCCAGTTCGACCCACTTTTCATCGTTTTATTTACGTACGGATAAGCAGTCTATTTAAACTATATATGTCATTGGGCACACATCAAATCCTAAACCGAACCATGCAATTTAATTAAAAATCCACATGGTCCGGTTTGGGATTCGAAGCCCAGCAGTCTCTGACTCATAAACTTGCCTATAAATGAATATAAGCGCGTTAGACCGCTACACCACCGTCTCGATTAACTTTACTTCCTTTTAACGAATACTTTCTTGCATATGATATATATTAAAAGTATTTATAAAATAAATTTATAAAATGAGGTAGGTATCTACGCCTATGGCAGATCAAACAAAATTGTCGGTAAAGGTTCCGAACGAGTTTTTATGTTCTGCAATTGATAATGGAAGAACTATAACAGTGTAGATGATACATAATAATAATAATAATAATAATAAAAGTTTATTTGAAAAATGTACAAAAAATTAGATATAATAAATTTTTTTTTTAAATACATTTTTTTTTAATAATATAAATATTATTTTTTTTTTTTTTTTAGGTACATACAAATAAACTACCCATTGCCACAAAGTATAAAAACTGTCCGTGGCGTGTGTAGAGATATGTTAAGTACTATTTTATGTTTTATTTTACAATTAATTAATATAATACAAATACTGACATATAATAATAATAATAATAGAGAAATTTGCCGCTTTTTTTTTTAATTTTCATTATTTTTTATTTTTTATTTTATTTATTTTTTTTTTAATAAATTTTTTTATTCTTTTTTTATTTTTCATTTATCTATCGATATTCATATCAATAATATTTCTGATATTTGCTCTATATTCTTCTAATAAAAATTTTTTTGTTCTTGTTTTAAATTGCGATAATGATTTTGATTT
Source organism: Psylliodes chrysocephalus (assembly GCA_927349885.1). Classification (NCBI taxonomy): domain Eukaryota; kingdom Metazoa; phylum Arthropoda; class Insecta; order Coleoptera; family Chrysomelidae; genus Psylliodes; species Psylliodes chrysocephalus. The sequence continues at coordinate 10,144,901 of OV651818.1, read as the reverse complement.
TAGAATTTTTGGAGGTAAATAATTTAACACTTTTGATGCTAAGAAGAAGTGGCATTTTTGGCCTACAGTTTTGCGAGATGCTAAGTCTTTATATTTAATTTTGTTTTTTCGTCTTGTTTCGTGTTCATGAGTAACAATATTAAGGCTAGTTGGGTTTTTATAGTAGTAGTTGGCAATTTTAAGGAAAAAGTGTTTTTTAGGATCTAATATTTTTAATTCTTTGTATAGTTGGTCCTAAGGGTAAGTACGATTTTTTTTATAAATAATTTTTAAGAATAATTTTTGAATAGTTTCAATTTTTTCTAGATAAACATTAGTTGCTCCACCCCAGCCAATGATTCCATAGTTTATTCTAGATTCCACCAAAGCATAATATAACATTTTTAGGTAAGGTAAATCCAGGATATTTGTAAGATATTTAAATTTATATAGAAATGTTCTTAATGTATTAACTACCTTATTTATATGATGATTCCACCTTAGGTGACAATCAATTGTGATACCCAAATACTTAACTTTTTTTTCTGATTTAATTTCAATATTTTTGCTATTATATATTATGTTTAGAGTATTATAGTTATGAAGATTGTTTTCGTAACTTGTTAGAGATAAAAAGTGTGTTTTATTATAATTAACAGTAAGAAGCCTATGATCAAACCAATTAAAAAGGAGTTTTAAGTCATCCTCAACTAATACCTTTAAGTCCTTCCACGTATCTGCCGAATAGAAAACAACGGTATCATCGGCAAAGCTAAGTACCTGGCCCTTATTATTTAATGATAATAAATCATTAATATATATATTAAACAGAATTGGGCCAAGTACTGTGCCTTGGGGTATCCCGCATTTTACATTCTTTACACTACTCATGTGTTCTTCTATTTGTACGCATTGCTTTCTATTCAACAGATAACTTTTAAAAAGCTCAAAAGCACTACCCCTTACTCCTGCATCTGCCAAGGCTTCCAACAACTGTTGATGGTCAACAGTGTCAAATGCCTTGGCAAGATCCAGGAACACAGCGATTGATGGTCTACTCTGGTCCATTGATGTGTACATTTGTTTTGTAAGCTCCGCTATAGAATCCTCAGTTGATTTGTTACTTTGGAAGCCGAATTGCTTTTTTGAAATTATGTTATTTTTGTTCAAAAATGATTCAAGTCTGATTTTTATTATTTTTTCTAAAATTTTTGTAAAATTGTTGGTAAGTGATACTGGTCTATAATTGGATGGTTTACATTTGTCACCATTTTTATACAGAGGCTTAACTATTGCAATTTTAAATTCTTCTGGAAAAACTGATTTTTCTAATGACAAATTAATGAGGTGAGTCAAAGCTATTACAATTTCCGTTTTTAATTCTTTAATAGTTTCTGCTGTAATACAATCTACACCTGGTGCCTTTTTATTCTTTAAATTATTAATTACATCTAAAACTTCATTTACGTTTGTAGGTTTAAGAAAAATTGATTGTTTACAAGTGATTCTAGGTGCAGGTGGTGCACCAGATATGTTTATTTTTCTAGCTAAATTCGTTCCAACATTTGTATAATAATTGATAAAAATTTCCGCTATTTCGGATTCAACATTTGTTTTTGTATTATCCGTTTTCAAAATTTGTCTACTTTCTTGTTTTTTTATTGTGTTACCGCTAATTTTATTTATAGCTTTCCAGAGATTACTAGAATTATTTTTAGTGTTTTCTATGTTTTTTTTTGTGAAAGTCAATTTTTGTTTTTTTTAATCAATGTATTTAAATGGTTTCTGTATGCAATAAATTCTCTTTTAGATATATCATCTTGCTTTCTTTGAAATATTTTATATAACTTATCTCTGTGTGCAATGGATTTCATTAATCCGTTAGTTATCCAACTTTTTTTTTTGTTGTTTTTTTTATTAATCTTGACACGTATAGTATTTTCTTTGAGAAAGTTAAAAATTAAGTTTAAGAATGACGTCCAAGCTTCTTGTGGATTGGTAATTTTATAGAGTTTGGTCCAGTTAAAGTTAGCTAATTCATTTTTAATGTTCTTAAAGTTTATTATTTGTTTGAATTGTACTGACTTTACAGCTGGGTCCATTGGTGGAATACGTAAATTTAATATTTCGCTGCGATGGTCATTAATATGTGGATCTAAGACATAAGTATTACAAATATCTTTTAAACAATCTTTTTTTACTCGGATGAAGGCATGGTCAATACAGGTTTCAGAGGGCACTCTTGTGTATTTATTTATTGTGGATATAAATCCAAATTCACTCATAGTATTTAAGTATTCTGCTGTTACTCTATCATTTGAGAAAATATCTATATTTATGTCTCCGATTATAATATTCATATCACTATTTAAATTTGAAGAATGGAAGAAGTTATTTCATTCTGTTACAAAATTTTCTTCATCAGTGGATGGTGACCTATAGATACATGACAGTGCAATTTTGTATTTATCTATGTTAATATGAATAATTATTACTTTACAGTGGTCAATGTATTTTATTTCAAATGTGTAATTAATATATTTTTTTATATATACAATGGTGCCGTCAGCTTTATTAAAATCCCCGTAATTATAAATCATGTCATATCCCTCTTTAGTAAACATTTTTTCATCAAAATTGTTCCACGTTTCAGTTAGAACTATAACGTCAAATGGTTTTTGAAATTGGTTTAGATAAACTTCAAACTGATCCATGTTACTGTTTACACTTCTAATATTTTGATGAATTATATTGAAACCTAATGTATTTAAAATATTATATTCTTCAACATTTCGCAAACAGTAGTACAAAATTCTGTGTAGTTATAATCACGGATAAACGAATCCATATAATTTTTATTTTTAGAATATTAAATAGGCAAATTGAGTGTATGAGTACGAGCATATAGATGTATGAAAAATATTTGATTTTAGAAGTAAAGTAGAGTAAGATTAATTACCAAATAATTACGTTCAGAAATTAAAATTTAACGCACCTTCTTAACTGATAGTTCAATAAAAAAAGAGAAAAAAAATACACTAATTTATTCCCTAAAATTTAAAGTAAAAATATGTCTACTTATCTAAATTAATATTTAATGAGGAAGCAGTAGCAGTTGACCTTGTTTCTCGCTTGTCTTGGGGAATTTTTGTCTGGTTTTCTTTGGTTTTTTGTCCTTTTCTTGTTCTTCTGTTTGCAGTGAGTCGTTTTCAATTTTTCTTTTTTTTGTTTCTTCAGTTTTTGGTTCTTTCTGCTTATGTTCAGATATATTCGGTGGTAAAGTGTGGCTTACTGTATTGACTGTATCTGGAATCGAGGTGGGTAAAATTGCAATCAAGCTAGTTTGCTGTTCAAATTCGAATTTTAAGGTTTCTAAATCTTTAACAGTGTAGTGCTTCCTGGGATATATCTCGAAGCGGGATAATAAAATGTTAGAAATTGACAATAAAAATATTTCATCTATATTTATTATTAGTAAGTTGGCAAAATTCATTGTTTAATAAATTCTATATAAAGAAAACTGATTCCCATCATTGTATTTAACACTTTCAAACCTAAGTTTAACATAAAAAACAAATGTTTTTACAATAATTAAAATATGCGCTGAATTTTTGCAGTAAGAAAGTTTTTCCGAAAATAATTTTCATAAAAGAAACTTTCACCGTCATCATAATACTTACCTATCCTAACCAATAATTACATCCCGAGCGTAGAAAAACTTTTAATGACAACATTTTCCAGAGATCAGTATTACTTCTTGGAAAATGTCACTTTTAGTATTTGTCTAAATAATGAGACGAACAAAACGAAATTAGAAGCGAAATTAAACCTAAAGTGGATTAAAGTTTTAGTGATATAACAAAGTCTTGTAATAAAACTATTCCCCTAAATTTGAAAACTTTACGTTGGTCTGTTTTAATTGAACGAGAGAGCAGTGCTCGTATATACGTAGTACTAAGAAAAGTTTTCTGTTACAAAAGAGTTTGGATTTTAGAGTATACGATCTAAGTAATGTTACGAGATAACACAAAAAGATTTACCAAAAATACTGTAATGAATCATACATAGTTTACAATTAGGTATTTGTATAGAGTTAGGCCATCTTACTAAATGACTCTATCGCAAAACAGAATCGGACAAATTAGCAACAAAATGGCGCTGGACAGAATAAAGCCAGACAAAATTGTGGAAAGAAAGCTCTGGTACATTTATTGTGTGATTTTTTTTGCAAAGCAACCCGCGATGTCTCCCGGTCGTACAGGTTAGGTAAATTAGAATTCCATACAAAAACCAGTCAATGGAATCAAATAGTTTTACATAATATACCTACATTAATAAAATTAAAAAACTTTAAGCAGTGCCACAACAAATACCATAAAATATACCCTCCCATACACCTTCCTTACTTGATTGATATCTCTGTTTACCATATAGGGGTATACAATTTGTCACATAAAACATTGAATTTGTCGGCTTCAACGAATTCGTGTCTATCCCTTTTTAATCCTTTATTTGAGCTGTCGTCTGATACATGTTTACCTATTATTGAAATATTAGAGGACAATAAATGATAATGGAATTTCTAATATGATTTAATTCCGGGAATTAAATATTTTATTATTTATTAATAAATAACTTACTTTTTAATTGGCATAGATCATTTTTAAATTCAGCCAATAAAACTATTATCTCTTTTCTGAATTTAACAAGTATTGTAATGATTTAGATTTTTTTAATTTATCCTTATACAGGTATAGTACGAGCAAGAGATATAGTGTGACTTTAAAGCTTTAAAGCCAGCCGGCAACAAACAAAAAAAAACTACGGAAACTTGATATTCTTTCTCTTTCGGCACAACAAAGGGATTCATGTATAGACATTTAAAAATTATCACATTATTTGCATAATTTCCTAACTTCAATTAAGTATTTCATAAATAAATACGAATTCCATTAGAGACTGGAATTGAGAACCTATCTATTTCTTGCTGAGGAGTCCCAATAAGGACGAAACCGGTCCAAGAATGATGTTCTCCTTAGTGAGCAAAATCAAAGGTAGAGTGTTGAAAATTAATTTCTATCTCTGCTGTCTTTCCTTTGGATGTAATTCAATGCCTGTTGCGGTATTAGCCAAAGGAGTAGTTGTTTTCTGAAGGGGAAACGGTCGTTGGTATTTTATGTGATATTGGCTTTGAGTTTAATTTATTTTATTTCATAAATGTTACTAAATTTAGTTTTAAAGGCCAAATTAATCCGAAATAAATATTCGCGAATTGTAATCAAAATCACCATGAAACTATATCATTTTCATCTACTATTTATTTGATTTAATTGAAGTATTTAAATATTACATTGAATATTAAAAATCAATGTAGGATGTTACGAAAAATGCTTGAACAACTGTTATTTGTATCCTTTTATTATAAAAAATTTAAAAGATTTTGGAATGGATTAATCTGGCTTTAATTTCTAAAGTGATTAAAGCACGCAAGCCTTCTCACCATATCAAGGTTACATTCCTATAAAAGGAAAACAGGAACAATATCATGTTCCTTTCAAAAATAACGTGAGCCAACAGATAGGTGGTTACGTTTAATAAAGTAAAAATATAACTAAAATGAAAAATCAAATCTTATCAGAACTATCATCTTCACTTGACGTGTCATTCTGGTTTATAATACAAGAATGAGCCAGAAATACTCGATGATTATTTTTAATTTTGGTAACATGGAGAACACAATTGGGCCATAATTCTTGAGATTTACCTCCAACAATTTCTCTGATAACATCTAAAACGCTTTCAGACAACGCAGGATAACATTTTTTTTCTGATCTCCCTTTTGATGTTACTTCAAATTAATTTTATTGCATTGAATGTACAATAATATGGTGGTAAGCGTATTGCGGTATGACTGAATGCCGTAGCCATTTCATCCACAACATAGCTATGTTTGAAATTTAAGCCTTTCAATATTGTAAGCAAATCTTTTTTTAAAACTGTTGGTGAATATGATAAACCCATTCTGTCAAAAAACGCGGAAATTACCTCTTTTACCACTATTCTGTTTCCTCGGCCGACGTACACATTTGTACTGTCACTTCCCGTAGAAATTTTGATACCACAACTTGCTTTACCGTCCAGGTTTCGTGTTTATCCTCATTTGTACAGACTATTGAGGAAAATTTGTTTATTTACTAAGCCTTTTCTACTATTTATTAAAAATTTCTGGTTTTCTTTACAAAATCTATCGTCTTTCCTTTGCAAAGAAAGTCCATTCCAAAAACCAGCCTGTTTATTTTTTTCTAGATACCTTCTATATACCAAAGGAAAACCCAATTAAAACCCTTATATAATTATGACATCACATTTGTATGTCTCACTTGGATATTTGACTGAACTTTTTATCTTATCTTTCAAAAGGAAATTCTTTGTATTTTAATTTGATTAAACAAGTATTAATCTTATCTTTCTGTTTTATTTTTTTTAAATGTCTTACGTGAAAACCAATCAAAATAACCTTCCCAAATTTACATTCACTTTGACATTTTAAATCAAATATATTTTTTACTATATTGGGTGTTATTTTGTTATGTATTATCTTAATTTATAATAACAAAATTGCATACATTTATTTACTTAATTACTTCTATTTTTCGTTAAATTTTATAATTCCATAACAATATATACATAAAAAATGTTTTGAGTTAGAAGTAAGTAGAGGTGCTGCAATATAAATTGTACAAAATAACCAAAAAAAGCATGTAATAACTAGATAGGAAAGTCATGTGTTGGACATATCATATCATCTAATAAGAGGATTCAAACAACTCGAGAAAAAGCTGTTCAATGCTATTCAACGAAATATTTAGATAGGTGTTACACTTTCTTTACTTTTGAGATAATTGTAAACATAAGGCGTAAATACAAGAAAATTTGGCTAGCTCCGGGTGTGCTTAGTTGTACGGTTTTTTACACCACCTCTTCTTTATATCACATTTTAAAAACCAGGGAAAATGTAAAACGAACTAAGTTAATTTTCTCAAAAGTTTGTTCACAAACCTAGTCCGGTCCTGTCGGTTGTATTTCCAGCCACCTGTACTGCATTGTGAATCCACAGCTGTGGTAAATCGTTGATTTGCCAACGAGTTAGTCAAGACGCAGATTGTTTAAGAGTACATTCAACACGATGACGAAAGTGGATATACAAAATTTTCTAATGGCTAATGATTTGTATTTTTAAGACAGCTATAAGAAAGAAGACCTTCTTAAAGTTTTACGGACGAAACAATTTAAAAGAGTGTACGCCTTAGATAATAATATTAATATTAATATTTATTTCCCAATACAAAACACAAAATCAAATACAGTTTCATTTTTCACTTTTACAAAGGAAATAAATGGAGGGTATACCATAGAAGGCAGAGAGTCCTGCCTCGTGCGTGGTAGTACGTTATTTATTTATTTGCCTATTTATGGCTAACTGTATTAAATAGTTCTTAGTGAAATAACCTACATAAAAATTTTAAATTAACATAAACACACCTTCTTTAGTTTTCACATAAATTAACAAATTTTTCTCAACCTCTCTTTAGCTAGTTGTAATCTGTTTCTAAGAATTTTGTGGTTTATTTGATCTTCTTGACATAAGTCATTTAGAATGGAAATTTTCTTTCCTTTTAGTTTAGAAACGTTTTGGTATATTTCTTGTTTTTTAAAATAATATAGCAGTTCGAGGCAAATGCCTTGTTTACCTTTTTCCTTGCCGATTACGTAACAATTGTTAACATCAGATTGTACCAAATTTATTTCTAATAGATGATTTAAATCAGTTAGAGTTTGAGATAATAGATTGTTATTGTTGATATTAAGTACAAATATAATATTATTTTTCCGAAGTCTTCTCTCTATTTTCAAATATTTGTTTTCAAGTATTTCACATTTTTTTTCAAGCTTCTCTATTTTTTTATTGTAGGTTTTTAATATCATGGATTTCTTTGATTAATTTTTCGGTATTAGTTTCTTGTGATTTAATTAGCAATTCATATAACATATTAATTGTCAGATCTGTTTTGTCTGGCATAACTAAATTTTGTAGATCACTCGTATTTATTTAACAGCTGCAATGGATGGTGTGTGTCTATACATACGAAAATAAGCCTTATTGTACTTGCCTTAAGTCAGACTCGGCGTATATCTTCGATTTGTTTAACTGGACGGTGTTACTCGCCTCTTTGATACGATATTCACTTTTATTCAAGCACGTGCAGTTTTGATTTTTAATGTATTTGTCCAATTATTGATAATATTTAAGACATACCTTTTCTTGCAATGCTTCATATACGACTAGGTGCATAAATAATTACAGTTTACACTTATTTTACTTTATTTTACTAGCGTTTTTATCGGTTTTTAGCAAGAGCCATATCACAATCACCTTCACTACATGAAGCCCGTTAATGATGAAGATAGTATTGCTGAATATCATGGACATACTGTATTGAGATTTCCTCTTATTTTTGTATTTTTATTGGGATATTAAACTTCATACTTTAGTGTCGTTTACCTTATCGTTCATCAATTAACATTTCTTCATTTTGCTGTATTGACGATTAATTTCAATTATTTTAATCTAGAACCGAGCGGGTGACTAGACAAATACAAGATGCCGTATTGATGTAGAATTGACCAGTCAAATGAGAAAAAATATTAACATGGAAAAATGTCAGTGGCATACTACTTTTTTTGTAGAAAATATCAGATGACATGTTTGCAGAGACGCCACTGATAGAGCAATAAAATAAATTTTCTAACTAAAATATATGGTTTTATATTCCATTAACACATGCCAAAATTGAAAATTATGTCTAAACTATTATATTAAAAATATCTCTTTAAAAAACAAATTTTCAACTGCTTGTAGCAAAAAATTGAAGCCGTTGCGGACATATGTTCATATGAGTTTTTCTTCATAAAATGACCTGAGGAATCACACCCTACAATATTAGCATACCAATCAAAAAACACCCTGTATAAAATGTAAAAACAGGGAAGCCATTTTGAATTTTTTAAAAGTAATTCTAGATCAGTTATCTTTGATCAGATAAAATTTTTATCAGAATCCAATTTTAGTGGAAATCTAAAGCAATAACCAGTTTAATATTAATACTAAACAAGAAGAAGACTTCAAAAATGTCATTTCAACCTTGAATGCCAAAGAAGTAAATTGGCATTCCTATGAAATTAAACAGAACAGAGACATTAAAGTTATGGTTAGAGGTCCACCATCTACATCTAATCCAGAAGATATTGTTGAAGACTTGCAAAGTCAAAGATTAAAATGTAAAGAAGCTGTCAATATAATAAAGAAGGAAATAGAATTAACCGAGGATAACACTCGTAAACTAAATAAAAAACCATTGCCCCTATTCATGCTATCATTCGAAAATATTGAAGATATTAAGAAAATCTACGAAATCAAAGCAATCCTTAATCTAAGAGTTAGAATAGAAACCATAAGAAAGTCAAAACTAATTCAGCAATGCAAAAACTGCCAGCTATTTGGACATACGCACAACTTTTGCAAAAGAGAATCAAGATGCGTAAAGTGCGTAGATCATACGAAGGATTGTGTAAAAAGTCCAGAACAACAACCGAAGTGTATAAACTGCCTAATGGAACATCCTGCTAATTACAGAGGATGTGAGGTAGCTAAAACCTTTCAGATAAGGAAGGATAACATCACTAAACCTAAAATAATGACGAGGCAGAAGAGATCTATAAACACTTTTCCTACTGTCAGAAATGAAATAACATATTCTCAGGTAACAAACTCACAGGAGCAACCAATTCAAAGGTCACAAGGAGCCATGAATCCCACGCCACAAATTGCGCAGCATACTTCACAGTCAACCAGCTTAGCAGAAAGTACTACTCATGAATTATTATTGAAATAACCAAAAAAGGTTGACAGCTGTGTGCAAGTAGTTTAGATCCAAAAGGAAAGACTTGTATTTCGTGCAAAACTTTTTAATTAATAAATGCAATGCGCTTTCGGCTTATTAGCCATCATCAGTGCTTATTGTCCACAATAATAACTTGTTGGATACATTGTGGGTACATTGTGGGTACATAGTGGAAATCTGCTGACTTTTAAAAATAAATGTTTTTTAATTGCTCACCCTTTATATATCTGGTCGGAAGTATAACCGGTTTTGAGCCAAGGGGAAGTCTTACCTGTATACAAAATTTGAAGTTTTTCTTCAAAGCCGTTTTTGAGCTATTGCGCCAACAGACAGACGGCAGACTGACGGAATGGGGAAAACATGTTTTTCGTAATCTAGGGACCCGAAAACGTGAAAATCTAAATGTTCACGATTACAATATCGGGAAAAGTAAAAATAAAATAAGTAGACTCAATCTCTTGAATGCTCCTCTACTAATTTAAAGGTGATGTATCAGTCTCCTTAGTTTTTTTTTGTATGTTGCCGGCTGGTTTTAAAGCTTTAAAGTCACACTATATCGTTTGATTGTACTATACAAGAAATGAGTGATAGTAGTTTGTGCACCAAGAGTGGATATTATGATGGCCACGAAAACAAAATTTGAGCACGATGCTATTAGCGGAGTGTGATATGGACAATAAACTTAAGTTGTAAAGCATATTTTTTCTACGACCCACTAATGAAAATATACAAATAATATTAAAAATTATGTAACTAATATAACTAATTTAAACTTACACTAGTTTATAAAATAAAATAAACCTTCTTACGTGTGGTCCTTTTTTTATATTTTACTTTTTTTATTTTCTTTCCATAATTATTATGCCATATCTTCGAATGAGTTTTTGAAATTTTATTATCTTTCCATAATTATTATTCCATATTGTTTTTAAGATTTGGAATTTCTATGGATTGGCATGATGAAAATATAAAATTATAACGAGGACCAAAAGGCATTAACTTTTGAATGGTAAAATCTTTTGGCGTGTAATTCAATACCATTGGACTAAATTTAATTTTACATTTATTAACTAAAAAAAGTTATTGAATGTTCTGAGGTTGGTTGATTTTATTAAATATTATTTGTGTCTGACAGAGAATATTTTCGTTATACCTACTCTTAAAACTTAAAATTTCAATAAAATGTAATTCATAAAGTTTCCCTTATAACGAGTCCCTCTCTGCTCCTAGCAGAAAGTCTTGATTAAAGGTGCTTTCAATTTGATTAAAGATTCCAGAAATCGAAAAAAGTAATTCACTTACTTCCATTTTAAACTCATAACTTTAGCATGTTCAGAAATTATGTAATTTTATTAGTTCTCAGAGAAATTGATTCGAAAATAGTCTATATAATATTTTCAACGATTAAGTCAATTGTGAATTTTATATGAATTTGATTGCGTGACAACTTTTATTATAGAAATTATATGGGTTTGATTGAAGTGAATTTATCACTGTAAACCTAATAATAAGGATACCATACCCGTGATGCATATTCTAATTTAGGTAGGACAGAAGAGTTGAAAAATAATTACATCGTTCTTATTTTTTGACATTTGTCTTTTCTTGTCTTAGATGTCTAAAAGCTTTCTTTGGATATTGTTAAGGTGCTCAACGAAATTTCTTTTGCAGTCGAAAGTTACCCCGATATTTTTGATGATAAAGCTTCGCGATTAATGAGCTTCATTGGTGCAAATTTCAACACAATCCTTCCGCACTGCAAGTTTGTTCTGAGAATAACTTTCTGAATAATTAGATAACAGTTGTTCTTACTTAAAGGCTTGCAAAAAGCTAATGTTCCTAGGTGGTGGAGAAAGGGGAATGCTTCCCAGGCATGGGTGGTACCGACGAAATCAAATAGTAGGTGCGATTGCAAAATACAAACGCCAAGCCTCAAGTATGTTTTAACTGTGACCAAATAGGGCACAAGGCAAAGGGATGTAGTAACGAAGCATACTGCACAAAATATTATAAAGGAGGCCACAAAGCTGATCAAAAAAGATGCCTACATTTCTAGAGTTTAGCTGATCAAAAAAGGTGCCTACATTTCTAGAGTTTAGGAAAAAATTATAGGCGAAAGGAAAAAAATGGGAAGCATGGCAAGCACCACAAACGGTGAGCGGAACTAGCCAATAAAAATATTAGAATACAGCAGGGCAACCTCAACAGCTGCAAACATGCTACGGACTTAGTACGCGAGATCGCAGCAGAACAAGAAGTATTTAGATACTGGTGATCACATAGCAGACTAGAGGAGAGACGTAGCCATATTCATAAGAAACTGGAGCATTACAATCTAAAAAATTCTACCACAGCAAGCTGCCCCCAAAAGGTGTGCTGTGGAATAAGAGGATGAGCCTGGTTCATCAAAAATATACAAAAAATGCGAGTAATAACTATTTCCCTAACTGTGCTGTACATAAAATACAATAATGCGTTTCATTACATTTTTTATATTAATATTTTAATTAGTAAAATGTTTATTTTAACAAATTAAAATGCGTATTTCACTTCATTTTCACTTCCTTTTACAAACCCTTCTAGTACATACTTGTTTACTTACCTCAACAGCTTTCAATAGCTGTGTCTCAGGATCTGTCAGGTGAATTTTGACATAATTGGTTTCATTTTGTTGGAAATTCAGTGGACTTTAATAACTAAAAAAAAAAAAGTATCTTTTTTCATAAAACCACTCCTTATGGGTAAAAATTGTTGAAAACTAAATACTGCTTGAAATTTTGCAAACTATAAATAGCCTTATCTTATAAATTATTTGGCCTACTAAAACCAAATTATTTTTATTTCATTGCAAATTTACTCTATTTAAAAAGTGTGCGTAGTAACTTTTGCCGTAACACAGGTCCTCGGTGATAAAAATTGACAAAAACTAAAAAAGTCCCAAAATTTAAAGAATTCATTTTTTAGTATTTAATAATGATCCGAAGGGCTTTCAAGGTGGAAAATTTGGATTTGTCATTACCATTTCATCACTACCAACATAAAAAAATCAGAACTACCTCATTTGATGTAAGGCAGAAACTACCAATTCCATGGACTACTACCACTATGCAAAAAATTATGTCTGTGAAAAACAAAAACAAATCTATCCCATGGGAACAGTATAGTTTTCCGTCCGGGATAAATAGTAGCCTATGTGCTAGTCCAAACTATATAGTCTATCTTTGTGCCAAATATCATCTACATCTGTTCAGGCGTTCTTGCGTGATTGAGCAACAAACATCCATCCATACATCCGAACTTTCGCATTTATATATTAGCAAGATTAGTAGGATTTACATGTGGACAAGGTATGAATGTGGCAACATACAGTAAAAGGGCGGGGACGATCCAACGGAAGATCGCGTTGAGATTTGTCAGCGCCTACCAAAATACCTCACTGAAGGCCATTCAGGTCATCCCAGGTACGATACCGATCCACCTGTAGGTATCGGAAAGACAAAGAATGTACAAAATAACAAACGGTAGAGATATAAAGGGCATGGAGCGAGAGGCTACCTTTAGTAAGACGCAGGATGAATGGCAGAATAATACCCCAGATAAAGCATAATGGACAAACGAAATTAGAGATGTGGTAAGTGCGCATAAATGCCATCATACACACCTGGCCTACAAACGAAATATTAAGCGATGTGATGTTTATCTAAGTGCTATAATAGATACCTGGACTATCATATGACGCAATTTCTAACAGAAAAAGCTAGGGGAAGCCATAGCATTGGAGAAGGACAAATGAGAGGCTATCCGAAGGATGACAAAAGAAATCCTGGAATAAAGAAAACTAATCAGGCTGGTCCAATCATAAAGGACACAAACGGTTGAGAAAATTTTGAAGACCACTCGCTATTCCGAAAAAAAGACGATGCCGCGATGATGAGGTTAAAAAGAAGGGGTTTAAGTGACTAGGCCAGTGGTCGCCAACCTGTCGATCGCGAGCTACCGGTAGCTCGCGAAGGCAATTCTGGTAGCTCTCACAACGATTTTAATTTAAAAAATACAAACTGCAAAAATCAGAGAAGCTTCCGAAAATTCCACAAAAAAATCTAATTGTCATAATATTAAACATAAACAGCGGCAACGTTGCGGTGAGCGATCTGCCGCTGACGCCATTAAGCTAGAATCAGCTAGAACCGACCAGCCGGACCAGCGCGTTAGTGTTAGAGAACGATCAGGATTGCTTTGAACGGGATAAATACGCACGGCGCGGCGACATTGCGCTTAGTTTAAAACTGAACGCGTAACCAACGTCCAGCGGTTGGGTTAGTAGAGAACAACAAAAAATAATATTATGGCAAGCAGTTGTAAGAAGGTAAAGACATACCACTTTCATTCGGAATGGGAAGAACAATACTTTTTTACAGAAGTTAAAGATAAAAATGTGTGTTTGTTATGTAATACTTCGGTCTCCGTTGCCAAAAAAGGAAATATTGAGAGACATCTTAAAACTGTACATTCTAATTTTGAAAAATCATTCCCACTACATTCTGCCGCCAGAAAGAAGAAACTGAAACAGTTAAAAAAGCAGTTAATTGGACAACAATTAATATTTTTAAGAACAGTCGACAAAAATAAGGCTGCAACTAAAGCATCGTACCGTGTGTCCCAGATAATTGCACAAAAAAAGAAACCTTATGGAGACGGGGAAATGATAAAACAGGCGTTTTTAGAAGCTGCTGATTCGTTATTTTCCAACTTTAGAAATAAAGACGAGATAGTTTCAGCTATAAAATCTATGCAACTTTCTGCTAATACAGTGATGAGACGTGTAGAAGTAATGAGCAATGATATTTTTTTACAGTTAAGAACTGACTTAGATAACTGTGTTTATTTTTCACTTTAACTGGATGAATCAACAGATGTCGTTGACACTGCCCAGATGGCTGTGTTCGTCAGGATGATTTTTAGTGACTTTACGATTAAAGAAGATTTTTTAAAGTTTATTCCACTGAAAGGACACACTACTGGACAGGAGTTATTTTGTCATTTAAAAAATATTATTTCTTCGGAGAAAATTCCAATATCGAAAATGGTAGGCTTGACAACCGATGGCGCTCCAGCTATGGTGGGTTTTGATACTTTGAAACTTTTCTGCAATTTCTTTGTTACCACTGCATTATCCATCAGCAAGCATTATGTGGAAATTTCCTGAAACTAAACAACGTTATGAAACTGGTGGTAAAAATTGTGAACAAGATTAGAGCTCAAGCGTTACAAAGAAGATTATTCAAAACCTTGGCCGATGAAGTTGACTGTCAATACGGGGACCTACTCCTTCACTCTGAAGTCCGATGGTTAAGTAGAGGACGGGTGCTGAAACGTTTTAATGATGTCCTATCTGGCATAGTTCAATTTTTCAAACAACGCGATGAACCGACTCCGGAACTAGAAAATTCAATCTGGCTTAGAGATTTTGGTTTTCTCGTAGACATTACAGATAAATTAAACGAACTTAATTTGCAGCTTCAGGGGAGAGACTAAGAACTAGCAGAAATGATTTCTGATATAAAAGCATTTATCAAAAAGCTGGAGTTTTGGGAACAAAACCTAATTAACAGCGATGCCAAGCATTTTCCTATTCTTTCAGAAAAAATATCTCAAAATCCATTAGAACCCTATGACAGCAAATATCATGTAGAAATAGTTTCTACCCTGAAGAATAACTTCAAAAATCGTTTAAAGGATTTCAACGAAATGGCTTTAGTAGCGCAGTTTGTTGTTTCACCCTTTATGGAAATTAATATCCAACAGTTTGCAACTTGTGTTATGCAGAACTTTGGCGAAGACATCGCTGTAACAGAAATAGAAGTAATTGAGTTTCAAAATGATTTAGCCTTAAAATCGTTAGTCTTAAGTACCAAATGTATCTGGCCTATTGTAAGTAAAGACAAATATTCAGTTCTATGCCGTGTTGCCTTGAAAGTGAAAGCATTATTCAGTTCAACCTATTTGTGTGAATCTTCTTTTTCCAATATGAAGTTTATTAAGAACAAATATCGCAATCGACTTACAGATGAACATTTGGATAATTGTATTTGAATGGCTGTATCAAATTATACTGCAAACATTCAAAAAATTATCGATGAGTCTGAGTGTCAGCCTTCTCATTGAACGTGCTTTTTTATTTTTCAATGTTTATGTTCATGATAGTGCGTTACTTTTTTGTTGTTATTATTAACTATTTTTAAATCTTACGTGATATGCCGTTGTGGCTGGATAAAAGTTTGTGTTTATTTTTCAAACACCTTCGTTTGGTAGGTAGGAATGTAGCTATGAACAAGTACGTACTAGTAATATTAGTTATTTTGTTATTAGTTTATTATTAGTACCTATGTATTATGTACTACCAGTTAAATAGTAAAATAAATACATATAATGATAAATTAACTGTGGATTATTTCATTTACGTTGCGTTACGTGGCTTCCGTGTGGGTAGCTCGTTGTTTATTCCAAAATTAACAAAGTAGCTCAACACATTGAGAGGTTGGCGACCACTGGACTAGGCTGACACACTGGACCCCGGAGTCCTACATTTCCAGCCGTGATTAAATTAAATACCTGAGGTCCATGAGGATTTCCCATCCATAAAAAAAGGCTTGGAAAAGAGCAAGTCTTCAATATTGCAACTCTCTGACAGAATCTGATAAGGCAAATCATTTGAGAATCATTAATGCAGTCTGTATCAAATTAAAAGGCGAATCATTTTTTAAGTAATTCAGATTTAAGTTGTTGATGAATATCCACAGATATATCGTTAATTCTTCGTCGTATAGTACCGTTTGTCAGATTATTATTTTTAAGTTGTTTAGCTTTGTTTCTGCCATACCTATGGCAGTTAATAAAATTAGTTCTTCTGAGTATTTGGTTTCTTTTATTTGGTTATTTTATATGTCACTATATATGATGTTTATAAAGCTTGTTCGCTGTAAGAGCTTTGTTGAAATTGGACTTTTGTTTCAGAAAGTTTCTTTGAAAAAAATCAACAAGGCTTATCGACATATTCTTTGTGCAGAGTTACTATATGTATCTTTAATTTATTGTGTCTCATGCTAACTTCTGCCAAAATTTTGAGGCAAATAATACATTAAGGCTTTTTGTCGCTACTTAGCTCAGTAGAAAGTAAACCAAAGTTCACATTTTATTCTCTTTGATTTTATTAGATGATTATCACAGTTACTAAACATTTCTGATGAAGCAGAAGTTTCCTCGTCCTCCTTTGGCTCCAATTAAAAATGTTTTTATATATTATTTAGTATAAATAAATTAGAATTGCTAGTTATAAAAGTGTCTAAGTATTATATAAATAAATTATTGTAAATAGTGTTTTAAGTAAATAGACTATAAATAAATTAAACTATCGTTACATTGGTGTCAGAAGCGGGATTGGTATTAGTATCTTTCGCTCCTTGCAATGGCTTATAGATCCGCTGTCAATGAATCAACAGGCCAAACACCAGCAAAGGTCCTCTTTGGCGGTGAGATAAGACTACCGTGCGACCTTGAGTTTGGATGCCGACCTGGAGAAGATGTAGCTGGTGAAGATTATGTGATCCAGTTACAAAGAAGAATGGACGATATGCATGAATTGGTCCGCTCGCATTTTCAAATTGCCAGCGACAGAATGAAGAAGCGATACGATACCCAAGCCAGAAAAGGATGTTTCAAGGAAGGTGACAAAGTCTGGCTCCATGAATCGAAAAGACAAAACGGTTATTCTACGAAGCTTCAAATTTGTTGGGAAGGTCCGTGTCTCATCAAGAAAAAACCAATGATGTAATTTACCGTATAAGTAAGATCCCGAACGGTAAACCAAAGGTAATGCACCAAACCGGCTGGCGTCATTTAAGGGTGACCATGAAGAGGACGAAGAAGTAAACCAGCTCCAAGAAACACTTGACCTTATCTTTGAAGAATTAATGGATTCACATGGAGGTACCGGAAAAGCAAGACATGGTGTTACAACCGAGCAACAACAGGACCTGCTCACGGTTCCTAAAAATTATATTCGCTGGTCCATAGCACTTTCGACAACATCTACGAAGCTCGAGGTCTGGCATCTGCATTCTGGAAGAAGTTTGATCGATTGCCAGAACTTCCAGATCAGTTACCAGCCCCTGTAAAAGCGTTAAAACTTCAAGATGGATCCCGTTTCTATGTGGTAACAAAAAACACCTTCCGAGATCAATCCACCTATCATGATGTATGGGAAGCATTACTCAGTCTGAGGGAGCATGTACTGGAATCCAATGTACATGCCAAAGATAGAGAGCAATTAGCTAAATTGTAGGATCATTAGAAACATGGTGGAAGTAATCTTCCAAGATATCCAGGTTGAAATACTGGTCTACAGCCATTCTCCCAGCCAGCGTTCAGGTTATAGCGAAGACTATCCCTTGTTACTTCCATGCAACTGGAAATTGTAAAAGAGGATCCAGTTGCAGATATAACTATTCAGTTGTAGTTCCAGGAAGAACTATTTCTTAAAGAGGGGACTCAAATTAAAATATACCTTACATATCTTAGCAAAACCATTTATTTATGATGGGATGAATAATTTTAAAGATCCCACATTGGTGACCCCGATAGAACAGCGCAAGATGAAAAAAAAAAAGCAATCTGAATGGAACAGATTCTGATAGAGACCACAGCAAAGCATGCAATCGGTTGAATTGCCAAGTGCAACAGCAGCAGCACTGGAAGCAAGACACATTTATTCTACGGGGGTGAGTTTATTCTTTCTACTGGCTGCCACACTCTAAATTAAACTTCACACACTTTTGAACATACGAGTACTAATATTTAAAAAAAATATCGGATTACAAGACCATACAATAACACATCATAATACACAACACACATCGCACATGCAATTAGCATTTTGTAGGTACATGACTCAGTCCACACATATGTGGAGGTCCCAATTGTCGCATGCTAAAGGAGCAACTGCCCACTGCGCCCACACATATGTGCATATATGTGGAGGTCCCAATTGTCGTATGCTAAAGGAGCAACCGTCCACATGCGCCCACACATATACGCTAGTGGAAAATTGTTCTTAGTTTTTTTTTACCTAGGGCAACGAAACGCCGAGGTAAAAAACAGCAGAGGATACAAAATTGGCATCACGATAGTATTATTCTTCAAGTAGAAAGGACCTATCGGATACCACTTACTAATTCTAAAAAAACAATCTTGTCAACAACACAAAAGATGGAAACTCAAAAACTTTAAATTATACAAGAAAAACATTTTCATAAAAAATCTAACAGAACATTGTATTAACACGTACACTTCAAAAAAAGGGGGGAAAGTATTGTAACGCCTCAGTTGCACGACATACGTTAAAATGTCACACACCTAACACTTTTTAGCTAACCCTTCAATTTGTGGCAGTCCTAGTATGACAAAGGATAAACTCATCTCCTAAGCAACTAGGGTGGCTAAGAATTATTATTGATCATCATGATATGACTTTTATATTTTATATACAAGACATGTCTTTTTGTTTCTTTGAATTAAAATATACCTTACATATCTTAGCAAAACCATTTATTTATGATGGGATGAATGATTTTAAAGATCTCACAGGGACAATGTCATGGGAATGCCTAAGCCGTCTCTGTAGACTGTGACCTTGAAGTCTGCCATCGACTCATGGTCGAAACCTCGGAATCATCTAGGCATGCCGCTGACGCTTCGAGAAACTAGCGGAGTGATTCCTATGCGGCGTATGAGTCATAGAGAGGGAGTTCTCGATTGTTGTGGAAACCCGAGAGCATTCTCGCACAGATTTGGGCTATATATGAATAGCGCGAGTGGTCGACGGACGGGAAGATTGAATTTAAGTGTTAGACAGAAAAGATAAATTTTAATAAATAAATTAGAATTGTGAGTTATAAAAGTGTCTAAATATTATATAAATTAATTAGTAAATTATTGTAAATATAATCGAATTAAATTACCGGTTTTGAGCTTACATTAAATTGTAATTAGATGAAACAAAATGGATTCTATGTATTTTGAGGTGATCTTTTCGAAAAAAGGCAAAACAAAATGTAGCAGTTTTTTGAAAGTGCCGAAATTTTGGATTTTGTCAATTTTTCAATTTTGCGCATGCGCATGTCGCAAATAAATCATTATTTTTAAAACGCAGTTTACGACAATTGAAAGCTTAGAAAAAATGCTAATTTTTATGTCTCCTGAGTAATTTTGATCGGATGCACCGTTCTCGCGGTACGATTGAAATTTGTTTAGTATTTTGAGGCGGCGAAGGTCGAAAAATTGTTAAATTGTTAAATGTTCAAACACTAAATTCTTCATAACTTTGGTAAAAATTAAGATATTTAAAGAAACAAAAATTCGTTTTAAACTTAAAAGATGTGACTATTGATACCCAGAAGGGGGCAAGAGAAATGCCAAAATTGGGCATATGGCGGAAGGGCAAAGTGTACTGTAAGCCTAATTTCATTGTTTGCCTATAACGGCCAAACTATTTAAATTTATTTAATGCGACTTACAGAGCTTACTCTTAAATATGAAATCTTATACATGTGTAAATTTTACCGAAATCGGATTATAATTGGCCAAGATATCAAACAATTTATCAATTTTTTTTTCCTAAAAAAAAACTAAATTTTTTTTCGAAAGTTTGAAGTGGCACAAAAATGCCAAAAATGCACCCAATGACTTAAAACTTTTTTTTTGAATAGTCTATTATGTTTAGAATACGATTACATTACGGAAAATTCTGCAAACATATTTTATCTATTTTTTTGACCACTGTTCATTGAGTGACGACCAAAAAACACGGTTTTTGAGAAAAGTTGCCTAAAATTGACGATTTTCAGTTTTTTAATCTGAAAATTAAGCAAACCCAAATCTCATGTCTTCTCAATGTGTGTACAAAGTTTAAAGTGTGTATGTTTCTTCTAAGTTGTAGAATTCTCCCGACAAAAGTCCCATTATACGCGCTCCGCGGGATCCAAAACTCGTGCATTTCTGTAAATTGATTTTTTTGTGATTTCCCGTTTTAAATTTCTTACATATCTAAATTTATTAGGCCTAAAATTTATTAAATTGTATTTTACTGACTTGTTATAACACGTTTCTTGAGTTTTGTGCAAAAAATAGAATTACCGCAAAATTAGCCAGACGTCGTATCAAGGATAGTCATCGTCTCGACGTTCGCTATCCGACAAGTTTAAACTTGAAACGGTCATATTATTACAAATTGAATTGCTTGATAGTGTATATCGGCATAGATTTTTAATAACCGTGTTCAGCAAGCTCTGTGTACACGTGGTTTTTCGGACTTCTTCAGCAATTTATTAAGTAAGTACGTTCTTAAATTAAGAAAATTCTATCACAGTGCTATGTTTTTGTTTCCAGGTTGCAATGGCTGGACTGTGTTTATTATGTTATCAGAAACTTGCAGAGGGTGAACTTACCCCAATTAGACCGATAGGATTAAAAGGTCTGCAGATGGTCAGCAAAGAGAGAGGGGATGATTTTTTCAGTTCTTTAGAACCAGGTTTTATATTGCATGAAAGGTGTCGCAAACATAACGCAGCTCGACGTTACGGAAAAAAGTTTATTTATAAAAACTGGGATAGGCATAAAAGGGCCGTGATTGACAATGCCAAAAAAAAAGGAGGATGGAGCATCAACCGAGAAGAAAACCAGATGTTAGAGAACAAAAAACAAGCTTATCACCAAGTTGGAACTTACACTCAAGCTTAGGATTAATTTCCTAACATTTTTAAAGTATACCTTCTTGTATATTTTTTTGTGCTCTTTCCGATGGCGCAGTTAGTTTCTTCAAATATATTTTTTTGTTACATGTTTTCGGAAAACCCGGAGAAAATCATAGGGGGAAAATTAAAAAAAAAATACGCCTTTCGGTTTCCTGCGAATTCCCGAAAAATTATGGCAGAT
Organism: Psylliodes chrysocephalus; assembly: GCA_927349885.1. Classification (NCBI taxonomy): domain Eukaryota; kingdom Metazoa; phylum Arthropoda; class Insecta; order Coleoptera; family Chrysomelidae; genus Psylliodes; species Psylliodes chrysocephalus. The sequence continues at coordinate 10,122,972 of OV651818.1, read as the reverse complement.
TTCGCCGCGGGACTTATTTTATTTGAGAGCCCACAAAAAAATACGCAACTTCTCTCATGGGAACATATGTCTAACATTTATAATTTCGCCACAAATTCATAGCAAATTTCATGTTCATATGCATATGCATAGAAATTCCGAATTATTTTTGCCTCCTCTTTCGATTGGTGCATTTAATTTTACTATCAGAATGATACTTGCCCAGATAATTAGCATTTTTATCATGGAAAATTCCGGAAAACCCGGTTTTTCTTAATTTAAAAAAAATTGAAAAACTGCTACATCATTTTTTCTTTTTTTCGGAAAGATCACATCAAAATACACAAGGTCCACTTTGTTTTATCCAATTACAAATTAATGTAAGCTCGAAGGGGCTTTTTTTCGTTATTTAATTGGACTAATAGTGTTTTAAATAAATAAACTATAAATAAATTAAACTAAACTTACCACACTTAACTTAAACTTAAACTTAACACAATCGCAATGATACTAATATCTAACATCGACTGAGTCGACGGACGCGCCCGCTGTTTTTCATAGTCACCTATTTACAATTCAGACAGTTCGAGATATGTAGTATCTGCTGCGAATACAATATATTTCATATATTCCTTTGTGGAATGTCCATTGGCATCAAAACGTAATTGTAGACGAACAATAATTAGTCTTAATCAAAAATTGATTACGGATCAGTGCTTCAACTAGGATAATTAAAAGCAAGTTTGTTTTCTCTGCCAAGACTCATCCGTTTCTATTTCAATCAATAATCTTGACGATCTGATAGTAATCAAGCGCCGCAAATTAACTGCTGGATGATTGATATTGGATCACTTGCCAATATAAACAGAGTGGACTCTTTAAGAACGAATATCACAATAATACCTCTCTTACCTATAAAGAGTGTAAGGGAAATATTTCTCGTATAATAATTGTAAATTGTGATAGTCTGTTACTTGCCACAACATTCGTGTGGTCTAAAAATCAACCATCACAAACAACAATGTTTATAAAAATGTGTACGTGACAATGGGTATACAGGGCGATTCATTGGAAAATGGATAAACGTTAACCGTAGATGCAAGCCGAGGTGATTCTAAATCGCCCGTTTAATGGGTCTTTAGCCGTTCATAACCGAGATACAGAATTTTTTTATCAATTTTGTCAATGTCTTGCCTTGTTTATAACTTGGGAACAATCATAACTCCCGAACAATCAAATATGGAAACGATTTATAAAAAAAACAACTATACAGTGTGTTGCTTTAAGAGTGGAATAATTTGTGAATTTTAAATCAAGCCGCACTAGGATTTTACTACTTATTTTTATATAGGGTGGCCAACCGGTAACGCCTTAGTCAGTATAGCCAAAACTATTTGATTTTTAAAATTTGGTTTTAGAGCGAGATGTATATCACAACAGGCGACAACTAAAAATTTTGATTATACAGGGTTCGCCAGAAAAGTGATGCATATTAAAGTTAGTTTTTTTAAACGGCATTTCCCATTTAACAATACCAAATAGTATGGGATTATACAGGGTATTTTACACGCTGTAACCAGTTTTATATGGAAATCGTATTGATTTCAATGGTCTGTATACTGCAAAAGAAACAATAGAAAACCAATTTTTTTACGGAAGTTTTTCAATGTTAGTCAACATTTCATACAGATGCACTACGTTTTTCAATTCAAAATAAATCTGTACAAGGTGAGTCAAAACTCAAATACATCGTTTTCTTATTTTTTTTTTATTTTCTGTCGCCTGAATTTGCTACTATCAATGTAGGGAAATTCCTACACTTACACCGACAGTACCAAAATTGGACTACAAAAAATGTTTGCAAGGGGATTTTTTTATTGCAGTAGACATCTAGAAGTAAATGATTTCATTGCCAGCAAAAAACAAAAAACCCATCGATAAAATAGTAGTTTGTGCAACAAGAGTGGATATGATGGCCATATCGCACGAAGACGCAATGGTCTAATTGCGACACGGACAATCCACTCGAGTTGAACAGTAATTTTTTTCTACGACCCACTAACGAAAATCTACAAATTTGAAAAATTATATTAGGTTATTAAGATAAAATAATTTCTGACTTTACTAATTTATAAAATAAAACAAAAAAGTAAAAAGGAAAAAAAAATAATTTCATTTTTCTCCACCTTAAATTTGAACTTGAGTTTTTTGTATGGAAGGCAAGAACGCTGACCACAGGGCCCATCTATGCGTTAATTTTGTTTACTTTAATACTAGTAATTAAATTGACTTCATATAGTTTTATTTAAATTAATAAATTATTTATAATTATAGACGAAATAAAAATAGAAATTCTATTATTTATCGATTCTACACAAGAATAACTCATCTTAATGTATGTTTAATCTCAATAAATAAAAAATATAGTAACAATTAGTTTGACAGAATTGTCACTTAATTAAAATTTTAAAAATAATAGAAGTCGGTTGTTGAAAATATGAACTGTGATTGGTGAATTTCATTTTTTTAAATGGATATGAAATACAGGGTGATTCAGAACTGAACGTAAAAAATTAAACGGGATGTAGTATAGCATCACAGAAAACCAGTAGTGCGACTTTTGAGGAAAAAAAACCGAAGTAAAAAACTAATTTAAAAATACCCCTAGCACGCCTATGAAAACTGGACGATTGTAGTATGCAATCTCTCCTCCCCGCCTTACGACTGATAAAATCTGGCGACTGCGCTGCCATTTTACGAGGCGTATGCAGAATGTATGAAAATGTAGTATATCGTAATTTGTGACGGGGTAATTTGTTAACAAAAATGCAATAAATTAAACCATAAAATAAAGATTAACTTACCATTTTTACGGCAGATGTTCAAAATGTTGACCGCCAACCTGAATACACATTTGAGCTCTTCTATACCAGTTTTCACGAACTAAAGGAAAAATGTGCTCTCTGTCGCGTAGGTGGTTTGCAGCTGCTATAAGGCGTAACTGCAGTTCTTCAATATTCGGAACTTCTGTCCTGTAAACCTCGTTTTTTAAATGTCCCCATAAAAAAAAAATCCAACGGATTCAGGTCTGGAGACCGTGGAGGCCATAAAACTGGTCCACCTCTTCCAATCCACCTTAACCCGTAAACATTATGAAGGTGTTGACGAACTGCTAAACGAAAATGTGGGGGAGCTCCATCGTGTAGGAATCACATCCGTTGACGAACATCTAGAGGCACATCTTCTAGTAGTCCAGGCAAGTCATTTTGAAGAAAATCAAGATATTGTAAACAATCCATTCGATTTGGTAAAATATGTGGTCCAATTAATCGATCGTTTACAATCCCAGCCCAAACATTAAGTGAAAACCGATGCTGGAAGTGATCTTGTCGAATCGAATGAGGGTTTTCAAATGCCCAAGAATGAGTATTGTGAATGTTAAATACCCCATTTCGAGTAAATATTGATTCATCCGTAGCTAATACATCAGATAAAAATTCGGGATTTAGGGCTTCTTGCTCCAATACCCATTCACAAAATTGTATTCGCTGTGGATAATCTTCAGGTTGTAACGCCTGGACACGTTGTGTGTGGTAAGGGTACAGCTGTTCCTCATGTAGTATTCGCCAAACGGTTGACTGGGAAACTCCGGGTATTTCTCTAGCAACCTGTCTTGTACTCACGCTGGGATTTTCGTGGGCCATATTTAATATTTGGTCTTTAATTTCCAAAATACGCTGGGATCGTCCCGGTCCTCCATCCCTTCCGTGATTTGGCATTAATTTACCAGTATCGCGACCGCGTTGTACCACTGAACTAAACGTTGTATGATTGGGTATTCGTCTATTCGGAAAGCGTGCCGCGTATAAACGTCGGGCAGCCAATGAATTTTGTCCTGCCTCACCATACACTAACACCATATCCATTAATTCACCGTTTGTAAACATTGTTTCCACAAATACACTAAACTCAGATTACACCGATAAGCCAGACACCTTTTCACCCGGTAACCTGCGTTGATTTACTGACACTGACCTACTGACATTTTATTTATTTATTTATTTATTTGTCTTAAGTACACTACAGAAATATGAATTCCAAATGGCACAGTCTTAAAGCTAAAACAACAATTAAAGTATAATTATATATACATAAAAAAAAAAACCGAATATATAAATATCAAAACTCTTCAGAAATTTTAAAATACATTTAACGTCTAAAAAACAAAGTCTAACACCATACAAGACAAGAAAACAACCTAAAATTTTAAAATTCGAGCATCCTCTTAACAGATAATAACGTACAATTAAAAATATCGCAGTGAGAATAGTGCTTATTATAGTTGCACAAAAGCCTATTCATGAAAGCTCTTTGTCCATAGTTTGTACGATGGGTTTTCTCAAAGAATAGTTGTGACTGTCGAGTATGCCTTAACGGAACAACAAAATTTACTTGGCATAACAATTTTTCACAAATAATGTCTCCATTAATTATTTTGTAGAGCAAAAGTAACATTGCATTCCTGCGTCTCCGTTCAAGAGTTTGCATACCACAGAGTAGCAGTCTCGTTTCATACGATAAATCCCGATATGGAAAGCGAAATTTAAATAGCAAATATTTACAAAATTTGTTTTGAACTCGTTCAATTCGGTTGACATACATAGCTTGTGACGGAGACCAAACAGTACTGCAATACTCTAAAATACTTCGGATCAAACCACTGTACAAACATGTTATTGCTTTAGTGTCTTGTATATGCTTTGTGCTTCTTTTTATGAATCCTAATAGCCTAAACGCCCTCAGAATGATAGTATCAACATGTAAAGAAAAGGATAATTCCCTGTCGAATATTACCCCTAAATCATTAAATGTGGAGACGCTTTCCAGCGTAGTATTATTAATAATGTATGAGTTTTCGACGGGGTTAGAACGTCTGTAAAATGATATAACTTTACATTTTGATATGTTTAGTTCTAAATAGTTAGAACTGCACCAAGAGACAAATTGATCTAAATCAGACTGTAGGGCGTTATAATTAGGTTCCACAATATTAAAAATTTTTAAATCGTCAGCATATAAGAGACAATGAGAATTTTTAAAACAGGACACTACATCATTAATAAATAACAAAAATAAAATAGGGCCAATATGTGAACCCTGGGGTACACCCGAAGACACTGTCACTTCCCGCGACACAGAACCATTCACTGTAACACGCTGCCGACGGTTAATAAGATAGGATTTAATCCACTTAAGGTAATTGCCTGTTATCCCAATTTCAGATAGTTTCTTTAAAAGTAACTGCTGACATACACTATCGAACGCCTTAGAGAGGTCGGTGTTAATTGTATCAACTTGGTAACCAGCTTCAACCGAAGAGGTAATAAACTCCTGATAAATAGCCAGATTAGTAGTAGTTGAACGGCCTCTGTAGAAGCCATGCTGCTCATCTATTATGTAATTCCTAAACGTATAAAATAATTCATCTGTTAAGATTGATTCCAACAGCTTAGGAATTGCTGATAGCATAGAAATGCCTCGATAATTTTTTATGTCTGATTTATCCCCGGACTTAAAAATTGGAACCAAGTTAGAATATTTCCATCTGGACGGGACATATCCTCTGTCGAATAATCTCTGGAAAATTGTGCACAGTGGTGCAGATAAAGCAGGGCACTTCTTGAGAAGGATAGGTGGTATTTCATCTGGACCAGAACCTTTGGAAGGATCGAGATCCAACATTTTCTTCTTTATTTCATCTTCTTTAAAGATGTGAAATGAGAGATGGGAACCAAATTTTACTGATTCCAAGTGATTTAAGTCAAGAGTGCTGTAGTTACTGTAGCAAAACTCAAAATGTAGTGCAAAAGTATCAGCGATAGATGAAGGTGTTTTTAAAGAATCATTGTTGTATTTCATGATAGACGGCATATGTTCTGTACGTTTTAGGCTATTAATAAATGTCCAAAAATATTTTTACATAGAAACGGATCTCGATGTGGACGCCAACCATGGAGAGGGGGCAGGCACGCGTTTCGCATTTGATTGCATCAGCTGGAATCTAAGGTAGCTAAGGTACTTACAGTCGGCCAAATGAATTGTGTTTCTCTGTGTAAAACTTAATAATTTTTTTTCCGGCGAAACTAAGGGGAATTTATTAGAATTTTTTTCGCGATATGGGTTTAGAATTTTTTGCTCTATATTCCCTTAATTTTTTTCGGTTAAGTTCTGAATCACCCTGTATATTTGTTCAGTTGAAGGCAATATCATACTTTTTCGTTTTGTAATCTGTGCGTAGATAAGCTAATATCCATGTGGTAGAAAAACATTATTTTTAATATGACATATTATCAGCAAAAAAAATAAAACTGGTTATATCGTGTGAAATACCCAGTATAATTCCATACTATTGGTATTATTATGAGAAAAAATGGTAATTAAATATAAAATAAAATATAGAATGTCCTATTTAAAAAAAACTTTATTATGTATAAATTTTCTGGAAAACCAGGTATAAGTAAAATTATTTTTAAATATTTTTTTTTCGTCCGGTTTTGCTACTATCAGTGTAAGTATAGGAATTGCTCTATATCGATAGTAGCAAATTCAGGCGACAGAAAATAAAACAAAAATGAGAAAACGATGTATTTGACTTTTGACTCACCTTGTACAGATTTGTTTTGAATTGAAAAGGTAGTGTATCTTTATAAAATGTTGACTAACATTGAAAATTTTTTTTGCAAGAAATTGTTTTTCAATTGTTTCTTTTGCAGTATACAGACCATTGAAATCAATACGATTTCCATATAAAAATGGTTATAGCGTGTGAAATACCCTGTATAATTATATACTATTTGGTATTTTTAAGGTGAAGGGTGAGAAAAAGTCCTTTATATCTCACAAGGAAAGTCAATGTTTAATTGTTTAACAAAACATTGAGTGCGACCGGTTTCGAAGTGTCATCACTTCATCTTCAGGCTCGCCTAGTGGAAAGGAGAATATGTGGTGTAAGGTGTGTTAACTTGGAAACAAAACGATATATAAAATAATAAAAAAGAGAAAACTCACCATACTCTCCATCCACTAGGGAATACTACAAAAACAAGTTTCATCAATTTTGGGTTGAAATAAATTGTAAAATGAACCGATTTACACGTAATAAAAAGTTAAAAATATTTGAAAAAACAAATATTAGTCAATTATAGTAAAAATTTAAAATATTCAAGACTATACAAAAACAAATCACATACATTAAACAGATTAAAAGATAAGGCCTATTTTAAACATTGTTGTTTTTTAAAAAACTAACATTTTTTGAAAGGAGACCTGTCAAGTTAAGGCCTCTACAGGTGGTGGTAAGTATTATAACGAAAAAATTCTTGGGTAAACTTATGACAGGGTATAGTTAATAAGATGTAAACTATGAGTGAAGAATTATTTATTATCTATTATATAAGATTTGGGCCATGAACCAATCACCAAGTGTATGTGATGTTGTAGGAAGAAGAAAGAAGAAGAAATGACTGGGTTAACTGTTGTGAAGCAACTGAAGAATAAAAGAAGAAAATGATGCATGTGGATATCAGACAATCTAACCTAATCTTTACACGTGCTCGTTGGTTTCTTATGGGAAAAAATATAAAAATTACTTACTGAAATGTACCCCTTGCAAGAAGATATGTGAATAGAAATAAAGGGGGGAGGTTAAAAATGAAGTTAGAACGATAAATTTAGATTAGTGTTGAGAAAACAGGAGGAGTTTCTGACAATATCTGGGCATTTAAGCAACCAACAGGATTTAATTTTAAATGTCTCAATATCTCGAGGTTTTCGAAGCTATTAAGAGTAAATCTATTGTAGGAACTATGAAGGATTTCGAAACCTTCAGTTGAATCGAAGTCGTGATTTAAGTCCAGCAGGTGGTTGGCAAAATGTGAAAAACCTGTTGTATTTTGGTTAAGAAAACGTAAATGTTCTTTTAAACGGATCTTGAAATTTCGAAATGTGCGTCCCACATAGAAAGAATGGCAAGATTTACAAGTTAATTTATAAATTCCAGATAAGTCAAAGGGATCTAATTTATCTTTATTATGAACAAATAACTTATGTAATGAAGAGGGGGTTTTGAAAGATACTTTAAAGTGGTCTTTGAGTAAGCTAGCCACTTTATAGGATGCTTTTCCAATAAAGGTAAGAGAAATGTATTTCTTACTGGTGGTTAGTTCATGTACCATATTAGGATTGTTAATATAAACTAAATTTTGTTGAATTTTATTTTGTTTATGTGTTAGCATTTTATCAATAATATCTAGTTCAAAGTTGTGATCTATAGCAATAGTTTTAATTATATTTAGTTCCTTATTAAAGTTTTCCGTAGACAGAGGAACGTTTAATAGCCTCTCTAAGTAGCAATTAAAGGCAGCCAAATTATGTGTTGCTGGATGGTTAGAGGTATTGTCTATAACTGTGCATGTATGTGTTGGCTTTCTACAGATGTCAAAGTTGAACTTGTTATTATTGTGTGAGATTTTAAGATCTAAAAAGTTAATAGATTTGTTTATTTCAATTTCTAATGTGAATTTAATATTAGAATGTAAGTCGTTAATATAAGTCAAGAAGTCATTTAATGAGTCTAAGTTACCTGACCACAAAATCAAAATATCATCAACATATCTATAATAGAATTTCACATTTGAGTGGAAAAGGTTGTTTTTAAGGATTTTTCTTTTTCAAAATTGTGCATAAATATGTCTGCTAATATTGGGCTAAGTGGAGATCCCATAGAAAGTCCATTTGTTTGTGAAAAAAATTCATTGTTGAATGAAAAAAGTTTTGTTCTAAACAAACCTTGAGAAGGTTCAAAAATTCTACTAGTTCCATATCAGACATATTCGAACTTGACAAATGTGATTCAACAAAATCACATTTGTCACTTTAAAAACTTAATTGATAATAATAAAATACTATCAATATTTTTCTAAAATACCATCAATAATACCGACAATAACGACTCCAAAAACAACAGAGATTGTATACCAACAAAAGCAGACAATTAAGGTGAGCGCGTGGCGCGTGGGTACACGTGGTTAGGTTATGATGGAATATCATGGATCTCAGGCGGAGAGGCTAAAAATGGGGGAGATAATTCTAACAAACAGTTAAGAACCACGCTCACAGAACCACGATCAATTGATATAAATCGAAAGGTGATAATATCAGATTCACTTCGGTCTGGGTGTTAATGTTTAAAAAATGAACAGCGGGGAACAAGAAGTATTTAAAAAAAAAGTCCGGTTTTCCCCGGTGTGATCAATTTTCCCGATTTCTGAAAAATGGATCAACTTTATTAAAAAAAAAAACATTGGAAAAGTAGACACTCTAAGCTTTAAAATGGTGTACATTGAATAACAATGTAATGAAATATGAGTTTTTAATTACTGCTTGTTACAAAGATTTCTAGAACTCCGAAAACGTATGAAAAATGCAAATAAACAAATCAATTTTGTTTTAAAACGCCAGGAAGAAACTGGAAAAAAATTTCTCAGATCATTTGAGACATCTCAAGATCCCATTTAAAACAAAAATGGGATAAGAAACTATTAAAAGAAAAAAAATATGAATGAATTACTATAAAGTGTTCCAAAATAGTGGGAAAACGCAACTTTGACCCCTTTTTCAATGTTCTTGACAGGAAATAACGGGCTTCAATTCACATGGATCGATACCTATGGGTTTTCCCATTGTAACGAACTTTGAATCATCGAAAAATATCAATTTTTGACCGAGTTCTGAAACAATTTGTTCACCCGTTTACAAGCTAATCAGCATTGTTATAGAGATGAAGCAGGGGCTGAACGAGGGGACTTTTGATTGCGGTTATCTCGAAACCTGTCGAATTCCCGAAAAAAATGATAAGGACCATTTTTGTAGATAATGATAAGATATTTCTTTTTTATTTAAACAAAAATTGTCTAATTTGCATATTGTGGAAGATATTGACGGGAAACCAGTTTTAGGGTCCATTTTGGGCCCTTTCCGACGCAGCAGAGTTGGTAAAAGTTTTCGACCTTGGAAGCGACCGCCGAGGCCTAAGAGTTGAGCCACAACGGAAATCTGGACCGACTTAATGACAGGTTGGTCCCTTCCGTTACTGGACTAATAGGGAAAAAATGGACATTATATTTTCGATTTCGATTATAAACAATTCCCATTAAACAGGGATTATATAGAATACCCATAGGTGGCATCCATTTACTCTCAACATATATCTGTTTCCCAATGAATCATTCTGTATATTAATGAACAATTTTATTTAAATACAGCCAATGAGGATTCCAAGATTTTCATGCTATACGACCAGTAAACCTCTTAACTAACAATATATGGCGAGATTCTCATGACGTGTTTAACTCCCCTGGTTCCTGGAGATAAAGGATAAGTTAATGAAAAATAAATAATAAAGTACCTATCTATTCGATAGTTCGTATCTATGTAACTATAATGATTCAAGAAAGGGGGATTTTCTGGCCGAATCATTCCTCCAAAGAAAATATTTATTTATACACAAACAGATGCATGTGGTCTAATTACATGAACAATGAATTAATGAAATATTAACAACTTATTAACTAAACTAGTAACAATAGTATTGAATAGTTAGTTAGTGTCATGTTATTCTGTGTGATAATAAAAACAAATACATAACAATAAAGCTAAAAAAGTAATACAAAACTGTGATATTATTAATTTGCTAAAAATATTTTTGTGAACAATGTTATAGTAGTTTCTAGATGACATATATTATGGTCACAAAGTGGAGTCCTTGTGGTTTTATGTAACGGTGGAATATGGAATAGTGTACAATGACCTGTTCTTCTAGATGGAACATTAAATGTAATTACGTGCCTAATCTCATTGGTATTGATTTTATTGTTAATTATTTTATATAAATAAATTAATACAGAAAGGCTTCTGTTTTCCAGTGACAGTGCTTTAAATTCAGTTCTAAGTTGAGAAATTCTAACTATATTACAATCGTGTCTCACATGGCATTTTAGTGATATAAAAATTTTACCAATTTGATTTGAACTTTTTCTAATAATCCATTTATGTACTTACCGTAGATAGTTAGAAAAGTGGAAACTGAAGAATTTTGACGCCTTACCTAAAAAAAAAGTAATTTATATTAATAAATATAAAGCTATTTAATATAATAAAACATAATGTTTTTAAGAATTGTTTTTAGTGCAACAACAGTCATTAAAATTTATGAGTGTGATCAACTTTTACTTGTCTTAAAAATGTATCAATCTGAAAGCACATCGAGCATTAAAGATCTAGTTAAAAACTGGAGGGTATCGAGTGAACCATCTCTATCTGATCACAAGATAATTGTGTTTACGTTAAAGAGCGACAGGAGAAATTCTAGAAAAACAGACTGGGACAAAGCCAACACCATTCTAAAACAAAATTTAGCACATATCCAGATAAAAAAAGAACCCGGGCACACACTTGCTCTGGAAAGCGATCTCGAAGAATTAAATGGGGCAATACTTGAGGCATATGAATTAAGCTGCCCCATTCAAAGAAATAGAACTAGTAAAGATGCTCCTTGGTGAAACCGTCATCTGTCAAACTTACGATCCGAAGTGCGGAAGCTCTATAATAGGGCCAAGCACAGCGGAGATTGGCAGAACTACATCGAGGCGCTTACGAACTACAACAAATAAATCAGGAAAGCTAAACGTAACAGCCTTAGAAAATTCTGCGAGGATATTAACTCTACACCTGCGGCAGCGGGACTGCACAGGGCCCTGGCAAAAGGGAGAGTTGATACAGTTACGGCATTAAAGAAACCAAATGGAAGCTTCGCGGAGAGTGAGGAGGAAAGAGCTCGCCTCTTACTCGAAACCCACTTTTCTGGAAGCACACCTTTTCTAATAAGGGACACAACTAAAGTAAGCGGGCCCCCAAGAGAGGCCGCTGTAGTGGCCAAACACATATGTAGCTGAAATCGGGTAAAGTGGGACGTAAACACTTTTGAACGGTTTAAGTCTCCAGGTGTGGATGGAATATTCCCTGCCCTGCTTCAGCAGGCACAGGAGGAATTACTACCACACATAATCCAGCTATCCCGGAGCAGTCTGGAGCTGGAATATATACCAGAAGCATGGAGAAAGGCCAGAATCACCTTTATTCCTAAAGTAGGAAAAAAGGATACCACACATCCTAAATCCTTCCGACCAATCAGCCTCACATCCTTTGTATTAAAAACAATGGAGAAAGCTGTTGATAATTATATTAGAACGGAAGTCCTGGAGAGGGTGCCACTCCACCACAGCCAACACGTGTACCGAGCAGTAAAATCTACAGAAAATTCCCTGGTACATTTGACTGACGTAATCCAAGATGCACTGACAAACAAAGAAACGGTCGTGTGTGCCTTCCTAGATATAGAAGGAGCTTTTGACAACACGCCACACGAATGGATGGCTCAGCTGTTATCTACGAGAACTGCAGTGACACAGATATGGCAGGACACCATCTCCATCTGCACAACCAGAGAATGTGCACAAGGAGAAGTTCTATCCCCACTAATGTGGACCCTAATCGTAGACGAACTTCTATGCAGATTGACTGACCTCGGCATACCCTGTCAAGGTTATGCCGACGACATAGTCATATTTGCTAGTGACAAGTTTAGTAATATCCTGTGTGATATAGTCCAACGAGGACTAGAACATACCGAAAGATGCTGTTGTGAAGTGGGACTTAGTATAAACCCTACAAAAACAACACTAGTAGCCTTTTCAAGAAAAAGAAAACTTAATTTTGAAACCGTTAAATAAGACGGGATAGATATAAAAAGAAAAAATGAAGTTAAATATCTAGGCCTAACACTGAACAACAAACTTCTCTGGAACACACATGAGAAGGAAGTAGTAAATAAGGCCACAAAAGCCCTAATGGTATGCAGAAATATTGTAGGTAAACGATGGGGATGTAACCCAAACATACTGCGAAGGATGTATACTGCAATAGTGAGACCAATCATCACTTACGGGGCTATAGTCTGGAGTAACAGAACTAGTTTAGCTACTACGAGAGCTAATATATCAAAAGTACAACGACTAGCCTGTTTTTGTATTACTGATGCAATGAGAACCTGTCCTACGGCCGCAATGGAGGTGATCTTTAACCTCACCCCTCTACATTTGATGATAATGTGGCAAAAAGGACACGATATAGGATGATCAGAAACGGAGTAATCAGACAAAAGTCTACTTGCTTCAGGACTAAAGATACCTGGGACATGCCTCAGGACGAAATGCTAAAGAAGTACAGTTTTGTGAAAAACTTTAAAACCACAGAGCTGGGCTGCAAGAAAGAATGGAGCCAAGAATCCATCGCGCTTGCAACCGAAAGACGTGCTATTCAGTGGTAAACGGACGGTTCCAAAACCATCGAAAGAACTGGAATAGGAGTGTATGGGCCGAGAACCAAGCACTCCGAAAGCTTGGGAAAATACCCAAGCATCTTCCAGGAGGAAATTCACGCCATTGAGAAGTGTATCCAGTTTAACATCGAGAGAAACAAACAAGAGATTATGATCATGTCCGATAGTCAAGCAGCCATCAAAGCGCTGAGCTCTTATGTAATCAGCTTAAAAATGGTCTGGAGATGCCTAGAACAATTGAATGAGCTAGGCAAGAAAAATAGAGTTACTCTCATTTGGGTCCCCCCGGGACATAACGGGGTACAGGGTAACGAAATTGCAGAAAAGGGCTCAAATACCCTTTGTAGGACCTGAGCCGTTCTGCGGTATCAGCAGTAACTTAATATTAGGAGAGATTAAAAAAGAATTGGGCAGTAGAAGAACCGATAATTGGAACAATCTTTTGGGGCTGAGACAGGCCAAGACACTTCTGGGTGAATATAACCAGAAAAGATCGGAAGCCTGCATCTGCCTGAACAAGAACAGGCTACGTATTGTAACAGGGATCCTTACCAGTCATTGCCGACTAAAAGTACACCTAAGTAAACTGAGAGTAGTAGAGGATAGTGAGTGTAGATTCTGTGAGGAGGAGGACGAAACCTTCATTCACATCCTAACTGAATGTGTAGCACTCCAGAATCCAAGGGCACTACATCTAGGAGGATATCAAATAGAAAAGGGAGATTTACCTAATTTGAAGCCACTTCAAATCCTACACTTCCTTAAGAAAATAGGATTGGAAGGGTCGTTATAGGCATTGAAACATTTCCTTAGTGCATTGGCGACAGACGGGGGGCACAATAGATCTTTTAGGTCGCAGTGTATTAACACCCCATTCTCAACAGAACATAACCTGAAATCACTCACATTCTAAACGTCTGTCAAACTTAAATTAACCGTAAATTTTAACGAACGTTCTTGCAACCAGCTGTCAGTAGTTTAAAGCACGAACATATTTTAGGATTCTTAAATTTTTATTTCAGGTTCAACATTTTAAATAACATGTAATATATTCGAAATTTTAATATTTACAGTTACAAGTTTCAGTTATTTGTAGCAGGATTTTAACACTTAGTAGATCTTTTAAAATAAAGAAAAAATATATATAAACATACATCGAAAAATGCTTAGCTTTAACACTCAGTATAGCTTTTAGAATTCATAGAAAAAATTTTATAAACATAGGTCGGTTTGTATTGTAATATTTACAGATTAACATGACTATAACATTTTTTTAGTGTACTTTGTCTTTATTAAAATAAATTCTTATTTCCTATGCTTGTCTAACACAAAATGTACCCCTTTTAAAATTCGATAAAGCTGGCCGTTTTCGAGATATGTAGTAGACTTGAGAAATAGGTGCGTATTGGCAAAAGTTGACATTTTGAAAAGGGTACTTTTATGTTTAGAAAGGCATAGGAAATGTTTTTTAAAAAAAGCCATAAATATAGTAAGAAAAAGTTATGGCTATTTTAATCTATGAAGAGTATACAATGCTAAGCGCCCTTTAGGATCTACAGAAAAACGATGCAGATAATTGATTATATCATTATATCTTTATTATATTATACGTTACAAAATGTTTACAATATTTAGAAAAATTTATTTTAACAACCAAACATTTAAAATGTGAAAATGAAACCCCCAATTCTTTCTACGAAATTAAGGAATCCCCACCCCAATGTGAAAATAAACCAAAGAAAAACTGAGGTGGTCAGGATGGAAACATTTCGCAGATGGAATTAATGTTTTCATTTTCACATTTTTAAAGTGAAAATTCAAAGGACAGGAAATTTTCTGTTTTAACCGAAATTTATAGTTTTCCTTCAATTCTTCAAAATCAAAATTATTAATATTTTGTACTTGAAATTATAGAAATCCCCTAGTATTAGATGAGTCAAAATATACATTTTAGGAAGCAGATGGTACCTCTTTAAAGATATTGATTTTTAAAACGACGAAATGATACCACGTAATACATATCCTAATGCAGGAAAAGTTGAAATCGATTTTCTTTTAAGAAAATAATATAATAATCCTCCAACATAATATTTATTAATTTTATAATGTTGCAAACAGATTAAAAAACGATTGGCATAGTTTAATTAGGTAAAATTTCTGCCATCGATAAAAAATTTCATCATATACACTGATCAACCAAACTTATAGAAACACTGTGTATTTTTGAATAAACTTTTTGTAAAAAAAAAAAAAATTTGGTATTCAACTTTAAGGTAAGGCTTTTTTGTTGAAAACAAACATGATAATAATGAAGAATCGACTGCTGCGAATTATTATCTTGTGAATTTTGTGTTCAGAAATAAAATCACGATCCTCCGGTAATTTTATTTCGGTCCAAAAAACAACAGAATGCCTTAACAGATGTTCATTGAACAAGGAATGTCCCAAAAAGACATAGCAGAGGTAGTAGGGGATACCCAGAGTGTTGTATCGAAAACATATGAAATGTACTTGGAACTAGAAATTCTCAAGAACAGCCAAGATAAAGTCTTCAAAGAGTCCCAACTGAATAACATGACCGCTTTGTGTACATGTGTAAACGTTTCAGTTGAAACCCTAAAAAAAAGACTTCGCGCTCGAGGGTTGTATAGTAGGAGAGAGTTACGGGTCCCACCCTTATCTAGGCAAAATAAAATTGACCAGTCAAATTGGTGCCTTCAACACCAAAACTGGACAATTGAGAATTGGCAAAATTATTTTTCGGATGAGACCAGAATTGGCCTTAGATCAGATTATCATCGAATTCGGGTTCTCAGAGCTCCAGGAAGATGAGCGAAACTCCACGCTGCCAGATCTGTCTCAAGATATCAAGGAGGAACTGTTGTAATATTCTGTAGAGGTATTATGCTTGGAGCAAAAACTCCATTGTTACCACTTCAACAAACTTTAACCGGTCCAAGGTATGTTGATTTAGTGCTAGAACCAATCGTTAGGATTTGGAGAGCTGCAATTGGAGATAATTTTATCTTCATGCACGATAATGCACCTCCCCATAACATCAGAGTGACTAGAGAATGTCTTGAAACGAAAGGTTTTACAGTTTTAGACTGGTCTGCATGTTCACTAGACCAAAATCCTATCGAACACTTGTGGGACCAGCTCAGAAGAAGAGTTAGAGCTCGTCGAAACAATCCAGGAAATGTCTCACAGCTTATTGATGTAGCATTAGCAGAATGGGAAAACATACCACAAGACAATGTTGACAAATTAATAAGAACCATGTCA
This sequence comes from Psylliodes chrysocephalus, assembly GCA_927349885.1. Classification (NCBI taxonomy): domain Eukaryota; kingdom Metazoa; phylum Arthropoda; class Insecta; order Coleoptera; family Chrysomelidae; genus Psylliodes; species Psylliodes chrysocephalus. Next base: position 10,106,252 of record OV651818.1, on the reverse strand, counting down.
AGGCGAATAGAAGCTTGCATAAGGACTAGAGGTGGAAACACGGATTGTTAAAATTAACAATTTTCTTTTTGTTTTTGCTTTTCGACTGTTAAAAGTTTAAATCTCATTTCGTTTCAGAAACCAAAAAAGTACCTTTGTGTTTATTTTGTCAACTAATTGATTACTCGCATTTTTATTGCCATGTGGGTTATTTTTCATTAAAAGTTTTTGGTAAGGACTGAATGTTTTCATACACAAAAAATGTGCACACATCTCAAAAATTATGAAAAATAATAGATGATTTCATATAAGTTTGGTTGTGTGTATTTTATTTTTTCGTCAGTCGCAATCACCACCAATATCTAATAGGTGGATAATTACAGTTGAAAATTTCTGGTATTTTTTTTTTACTAATTCCACCTCTAGCCAATAATAAACTTTTATTTGACATTAATTCGTCGAGAGACCCAATGGATGCCCCGTGTCCAAGTCTAAATTTACATTATAGAGAGGTAATTTGCTCGTCTTTAAAATAAAATATTTAAAATTTGGAAAATAATGAATTTATAAATAGAAAAAAGGTGTGACCACATGAAAAATTTAAAATAAAATTCTTACCCATACCAGTTAAAATGGATTTTAAGCACAACTTGTTAAATACAAAAGCAAATACCTATTAATATCGCTTATTCGACGAGCGCCAAACTGCGAATATCGCAATCCGATTCATCCCCTAATGATAATCAAACAGTGTCAGTCATATATTAAACTCTTACAATTAAAAAAGTCACAAATTTCGCAATCCTTGCAACCATCGGAGGCACATTAGAAATGGTAATACCTAGCTTTTTTTTTAATTTTTGTAATCATCATTTCAACATGTTTTTTGTAATATCTTTCTGTGTCACGCTAATCGAGTTTTGTTAATAATAAGTGACAATACCACATAGTCCCTCATTTGACTGCAAATAGTAGCACGTCGTGTTTTTGCCTGTTATTTGTAGTTGGGTACAGGGGAGAAGGTGAACAACATGTACTACGTCGCACAGTTCGTCGCGGCATGAATCTACCTGGACAAAAATCCTCAGTCCTAAACCACCAATAGTTTTGGAAAAAATTTGGGATATATTTATATGACAGACTATTATTAATGTACAAATGAAAAAAAAAATATGGTACCAGACATTTTTTTTTCTCCTGGGCTCGTCTGACTATATGTCTCCGAATAACACTGAAGCCTATTGGCCTATTGTTTTTTAGCCCATGTTAGTTCATAGCACCCACTCTATCACCTTTGTATCTTGTACAAGTTTGTACAGATCCTTGGGTGAGTGGGTTCTATACGTTGTTGGATCAACCTGGGGTTGTCCAAAAAGAGCCTGCCTTTTGCGATCTAGAGCTTCGCATTCGCACAGTATGTGTTTGGCCGTTTCTGGTTTCTTGTGACATAGTCGGCACATGAGTTCCCCATTGTACATTCCAATTTTGTTCAAGTGTCCCTTTACTGGGGCGTGCCCAGTCATGAACCCTGTTATCACTTTCAACTGGTCCTATTCATTAAGAGTAGTTCTCCAATTCTTTTGGGACATGGTCTGCCTATGAAGGCTTTTCCATGTGCCTGTTTTGGGGTGCTTCCCTAATAGTTGATATGTTGTTCCCGAATCCAGTCATTTATAAAACCCCGGACTATACTTTTTGGTACTCCTGAGTTTGTGTCTGGTTCCGGTGTTTCTTCTGACCCTCTTTTTGCAAGTTCGTCAGCCTTTTCGTTGCCTTCGATCCCTTTGTGACCTGGAACCCAAAATAGTTTTACTCTATTTCGGTCTGCCAGTAATCTTAGTTCTTCAATGCATTCCCATACCAGCCTCGACGTAACTTTCTGACTCGATATGGCCTTAAGTGCCGTTTGGCTGCCTGACATTATTTGAATATGCTGATTTTCGACAGCTCTTTCATTGTTCGTTTTTGCACATTGCAAAATTGCGTATACCTCGGCCTGAAATACCGAGGAATGTATTCCTATAGTATAGCTATAGTTAGTATCAGGGTTTTTGGAGAATACTCTTGCCCCAGTGCCTTCCGCAGTCTTAGACCCGTCTGTATACCAGGTTTGTTCCTGTCGTTGGGCATTGGGCTCCCTTATGGTGATCTCCGCTCTTTCCTGTAATAAAACCTTAAAGAGAGTATTAAAAGAGTACCTCTTGGTTATGTGGTCTGATCTCATGTCTAGCACGTCTCCTGATATACTCATGTGACCTGGCCTAATGTCAAGATTTCCCAGTGTATTCCCTAATCTGTAAGCACCTAATCTTGCCTCCCCTTGTATCACATAGTGAAGAGGTGGGAGTCCTATTAGTGCTTCCATTGCAGCAGTAAGGGTTGTTTTCATTGCCCCCGTTATTCCGAGGCAGGCAAGTCTTTGTACCTTGCTTAGCCTCGTTATTGCTTTCCTTTGCTGTGTCTTTGGCCACCACACCAAAGCTGCGTATGTTATTATCGGTCTCACCACCATGTTATAAAGCCAGTATATTGTCTGGTTTTAACCCCCATTTTTTTCTAAAGGATCGCCTTGCCATCATTAATGAGGTTTCCGCTCTCCTTGTGGTTCTTTCTAGATGCTGGTTCCAGGTAAGTTTCGAGTCAATTATAACCCCGAGATATTTTACCTCCCCCTTAAGCTGGATGCTTGCACCTCTTGGGTTTAGAGGTACCAGACATACAAGGTGTCCCAAATAAATATTTTTTTAAGAAATTAAATATTTATAACTTGGTATTTGTATTCATATATTTTTAAATATTAGACATCTATAACTTGAAAAATATCTACTTTTTATTTATATTTATTTAAATTTAATAATAATACATAACAAATTATAAAGAAATAGAACTAGGAAACATTGATAAATTAAAAGAAACTATATACAAGTTTATTCACTATCGCTATCTAAAGATTCATTTTCGTCACCGCTTATGTCTATTAGGATCATAGGTAAATCTACGTTGTTATCATCTATTACAGGCGAATCGATTATGCATTCGTTGATACCACTGATATTTTCGTTGTGTCTGGAACTATTTTTTCTTAAAGATGATACAAAATGGGTCAGAAATTATTAGTAATGAGGTCATTATATCTGTGTTTGTGTTAATTTTTAAAGATATTCTTGAATAAAACAGTCGAACTTTACGTATTTCTTTGTGTCTAGCCTCTAAGACGTCTTCAGCTAACTGGCCAACCGGAAGATCAAAATGCTGAATTATATATTTTCCGTGAACTAATAGCTTATGCACACTACTAGGCATATAGTACCAATCGTAGAGTTGTAATTAGAGTAATATAGTCTCAAAAAGTAACCGGTCAAATTGGATTAAATTAATTTTCTTACCGCTAGCAATTGTTCGTAAAATAATGGAAAATTTTATATTTAATATTAGCTCTTTGTCGAAACCTTTTATTGCGGAACTAAGATCAGCGTTATTAAAAAACCTTCTTGCTGTGTTACCGTTATTCGTGGATCCGTAACCCGGTTTTGGTTTATCGACTACCAACCCCATCTTGGTTTTGAACTCAGCCTGAATATATTTTTTACGATCTTCGTAGATTTTTTTGTTTTCAGATCCTCTAACCTGCCAAATTTTTAATGGTAGTCGATAAGATATGTGTAACAAACACTCAAAGCAACGAATCCACGAATGCAGTGACAACAGTCTAAAATTGAAGTTCTCAACTTTAACATGTTTTTTAGTGACTGACTCTAAATTTATTTCCTTTGGGGTAGCTCCGCAGATAAAACATTTTTGTGTCGCATTGGTATTAATGGTACTACCATCTAAAATTGTCATATAAAAGTGTAATTAACACGAAGCCATTTTTCCTTCAACACTATTTCAAAATCTGATAAATTATTTGTGTTACTTTTAATTTTAGCTTCTTCCTCCAAAATTAATTTTGATGTTTCTTTGGCAAATATAAATTTAATTGGCCTGCAAAAAAAGGTTGATGAAGTTCTGGGATTAGCCCAAATAACTGGGTGAATGGGTGATAAAGCTTTTAGAAATAAATATTCATCGGTCATTTCGGGGTTTTTAAACGTTTGTTTGTAAATGCTATGCCTAGAACTTCCATCAAACCCGTATTTGCAAAACAATTCTAGTGATGCACCGTCAGATAAACAAGAAAAATCTTCGACAGTTTTTAATATACTTTCTACTGTGATATTTAGTAATTTTTGTAGAATTACTACTGCACCGCCCAACATCGATATTTCTTGGTATAAGCTGATTTCTGTGCTCCCTAATGATAGCTATTCGAAGAAAACAGTTTGGGTGTACGTCATTTACAACAGAACGTAAAAGGTTGTATTTTCGTTCTGTTAAATTTAAATCTAAATACAGCGCGAGTGCCTGTTCTGATGATAAAACCTTAGTTTTACCTTCTGATCCCGAAGAACGCAAACGTGATGATTGTTAAGTGGCAAAAGATAGCTCCTCCATAGTGTAATACTTGACCAAGTTTTCGACTCGCCTTTATTTAGTTTTAATACTGCTTTCTTGAAAAGGTAATTGAGGACGTCCACGGTTTGCTTTAGGAATATGAGAGTTTTGGGCTCTATTGCTCTCCGTATATGACCTAAAGGTGTCCGTCGTGTATATTTCTTGTTTAAGCCATTTTCCATGGTCTTTCAAAAAACGATCCCGAATACGTGCCATTTCTTGTCTATGGCTAGACAAAAAAAAGTGTGAAACTTTGTCACATTCTTTTTCGATATCGTCAGAATTGTCGGATAAATTTAAAGTACTTAGAATTTTCTTCGAAACTTCTGCCTGCATTTTAGGTTTTTCTGTTGAAATCCATATTTCAAAAAGATCGCTATTTTTTAAAGCCATATCAGCAACTAAAAATAAAAAATTAAATTACTTGTGCAAATGTGATGTATCAACTTGTTTGCGAAGATATAAACTACTTTAAAACAATATATTTCAAGGGATGAAACTAATCATTTTTTTAAGTTATCCTAAACTTTAAAAATAATTATTTTAAAATATTTTTGAGCTATAACTTACAACTATAATTTTGCTTCAAAAAGTACTTACCTTATAACATTTAGCACTTTCGAAACAAGTTTAAAATAAGCAAACTAAAATTTTAATTTAATTATTTTTTTTAGAAAACGACAAGACAGAGCTTGCACTGATAACACTATTTTATAAGTTGACGAATGTTTCAGTGATTACCATAGCCACTTCTGTGACTTTGTGTGTACTGTAAATGGTGGTTTTAAATTAAATAGGTTTTACTCTTTAAACCTAGATGTATATTATATGATTTTTACCCGATGTCGAAATCTGATTGTTGTCCATTGGGCGACGCACTGTGCGCCGTGGTGTTCGTAGCGGTCTTTTAAGTCGCGGTTTTAATTGTTGTCATATGTACCCCAGATATTGCAGTTGGTGAGTTAATTTGTTTTAAAGATATTTATTATAGTTTTGGTCCATATTTGTGTATGTCCAGCTGTGAAGTGTTTTGTAGAATTGTTTTGTTGCATCAAAATTGTTAGCCCTTAAGGTAATGGAAGATTGCATGATTTACAAACAATATTACCGGGTAATGCAGTCTAGTCAAAACAGTCAATAACTGTTGTTGTAGTTTGTGCGACTGTTGCCTAGAACAACGTGTTATTCGGCTTATATCTTAAAACTCATAAATTGACGCATAAATGTCATATTTCCTAATAGAAATACATTGTGTTTTCTTCAGCCCTTTTACAGATACGTGTTAGGTCCTAATGTCAAGAGTAGGAGACCCATACAGTTAAGGGCTACGAAGCCAAGTTCAAAGTAATAGAGTCTTTACATGATTAAGGCTCTAGTGATATAATTATTGCATGGTCACCCCTAAATTTATTCATTGTGACATATTTTATTAAAAAACACGCAAAACGTGAGAATATGAAAAGAAGAAATACCCAATTTTGACAAATTTTCTTGCAGACAGTTTTGTCCTTTGCCAATAGATGTAGTAGCCAGAAGATTTAATTTCGAAGTTTCTTTATTTGTGATTATTGATTTCGCAAATCCACAAGCGAAACATTTAAAAAATAATTTTGAATTTAATCCTATACTGAATGCTAAATAACCAGTTTTTTGTTATGTAACATTTATGACTTTCAGTGATCTTATATCACAAATGAAATGCCGATTCATCTATCAGATATGAAAAATGGATACAACGTCATTGTACAGTCTGTTCGCTATACTTACGCGGGTTTCGGATTAACAAAATTATGCAAATTAGTCATTGACAACCAGTTCCAATAAGCTTCTTCCCAAAAAATTAGGTAAAATTGCCATAATGGTCAGATTTAAATTAAAATAACATTATGGTAGGTACTAAATTTGTTACAAATATTGCAGTTGAATAGATTCTTTGCAAGTGTTGATATTATATGTATATTGTAAATTAAGTGAAAATTTTAAAAATGCCTAGACGTGTGTTAGATGTAGATAGTCTAATTTGTAGTGCACATAAGTATTTTACTGATGAAAAAGAAAATGGCGGTCCTTTAAAATCGGTAATGTCTGTACAACAACGCGTATGCGATCTGAAGTTTGTTGCCTCGTAGCAGTGCCGCTTCAGGTCGGAAAACGCAAAAATCATCGTTATTTTCGGAGTTTTTCTGTTTTACCGCTCATATAATGAAAACGATGCATCGTACAGAAAATATCATTCCATTCAAAGTTGAGGAGCATAAAATTCTGCGTCGAAAAACCTGCCTAACTTTCAAATTAGATCGATTTATAAGGTCGCCATCACCAGTCGAAAAAAGCCAATGTTTTTCAACTTTTATTAAAACCACAAGAAACTCACTTTTAGACGTCTGTGATATGAAAACAGCCACAATACGTGAAAAACTTGTAAAACAAAAGTTGTAAAGCATCAAATTTTGCATTTAGTGAGTATCGAAATTTTAAATTTGGATCAGCATATACGCATATACTGATAATTTCTTCATTTTTCCTCTAAGCGCTTATTGGACCAATATGAAGAAGTTTCGCAAATTTAAAGTAAACTGCAATTAATTCACTTTTAGACGACTGTTATTTGAAAACAACGACTGTACGTGAAAAACTAGCCCAATTTTCCACAAATCACACAATCTCGCAACACTGCCGGTCGGCGCCGTTGTTAGACTGATAGATCGTTTCACAGTTGTCAGTTTTCCGTGTGCCATCACACCGAACGCTTTGTAGTCTCAAAAAAAATTTCTGTGTAATACCAAAAACAAAAATCGCTTAATCACCATACTAATAGCAAAGTGTAAAGAAGCTTGAATTGCCTGCAGATACGCAAACTAGGGTGCGAATTCACTGATTGTTCGGAAGGCCAAATCCTTGGCTCCACCTCATCAAACTCTTGCGATTATGGGGGCAGATGTAGATCTGCTGGTAATAACGATTGGTCTCAACACTTCTCCAAATGTCTATCTACTGAAACCAGGAAAAGGGAAAGCGCCGCATTTGCTCTACCAACCACGGTCTGCAGTGAAACAACCACATGATGCTTCTGCACACGATGAGTGGATGCGATTCGACGTTTCATATAACCAAGGCAAGACTAAATTCTTAAAGACTTTCTCTAAAAATCCAGACCTTGAAAAGACCGTTGGGAAATTCATGGTTCTGTCAGTCCAGACAACGGCAATTGCTGCTGCTGGAAAAAAATTTTTGGTGGCCCTGTACGGAGCTAACCATCAAATAACTTCCTTGATAGCGCTGCGATACAAGAAGAACGTGACATCTGCCTTCAAGTTTTTCATCAACATTGCATCTATCTCTCCCACCGATGCTGCAGCAGTGGCTCGGCAACAGTTTGGATCCGAACCTGTGGGGTTGGAAGTCAACCGAAAATGGTCTGATATCACTTACCAACCTGAAACCCCCGGCTCCTGACAAACTAATGCAGCAAATATCATGCAAATGCCACACTGATTGCGGTGAGCGTTGTGGATGCAAGCGCGCAGGTCTGTTCTGCACCCAAGTCTGCATCAACTGTGTCGATTCCTGCACCAAGATGGACGAAAAATCCGACCTCGATGAGCAAGAAGAGGACCCTCTGTTTGTTGCACCACTGTCAGAGGCAGGTGAGACTTCAGAAGGTAATTTATGCATTATTTTACAACGCACAAACTCAATGACATTGCTTTCAATTCATCCCAGCCTGTCACTCCAAGTGCTAAAGAGCCTGAGCCTGGACCATCATCGTTCATTGAAAACCCTACTCCCGGACCTTCCAAACGAAGAAGAGTCAATTAAAATGAACATGGCTATCAGATATTTTTTTACATATCATCTTCACACTATACTTTAATTTACTTGCTCTTTTTTTGAGCTGACTATGGTCTTCCCACGATTTTTCCTCAAATATATAATATGAAGTTACTTCTTTTATCTTGTAACTTTAAATTTAATAAATAAGTAAATATTTTTTTTGTAAATGAGTACTTATTCTTATTACATCAACATAATACTTATAAATCCTCAAGTCAGACTTGCAATTAAAGGAGGAGGAAGGAATTTAGGGTTGGAAAGGGAGTTTGAGAAAGAGGGAGGAGTTGGTACTCCAATTTAGGGTTGGGAGGAGGGGTTTGAGAGGTGGGGGGGGTAGATATTGACAGCGCAGAGTTGTTATAATGGAACCCCTCCATATTGGTCAAATAAGCGAAAATGGATAAATGATCAGTATGCGTATATACTGATTCAAATTTAAAATTTCTGTGCTCACTGAACGCAAAATTTGATGCTTTACTTTTGTTTTATTAGTTTTTCACGTAACGTTGCTGCTTTCACATTACAAATCTCTAAAATTGAGTTTTTTGCACTTTTCACAAAAGTTGCTAAAAATTGGCTTTTTTTGACTGACGATAGCGACCTTATAAATAGGTCCAATTTGATAGTTAGGGAGGTTTTTCGGCGCAAAATTTTATGCTCTTTAACCCTGAATAGAACGATATTTTCCGTACGATGCATCGTTTCCATGATATGAGCGGAAAACCAGAAAAACTCTGAAAATTTCGAGGATTTTTGCGTTTTTCGACCTGAAGCGACACTGGTACGAGGCAGAACACTTCAGATTCGTGTTCAGCACCCCAAAAAATATATAATTCCGTTGAGAAACTTTTTGCGGCTTTCATGTTACCGAAAAACTACTATTTGATCAGGCTACTAGCTACTAACACAAATAATTGGAAATATAAAATAACATAAAATATAACACTAACTTGTAACAAGTTAGTTAGTTTTTATTCAAAAATTGTAACCTTCAAATCGTTTTATATTTTTACACTAATACTTATGATTGTAGATACGTATTAACCCTATACTGCCTAATGTATTAAATTTGATACATCCATATTTGTACCATATTTGCCACACATGTTATTTTTGGCTGTACTGTGCACCGTATCAGTTTAGCTACTACCTTACTGAATGAGTCTATACAGTCGAAAATTCAGTATGCGGCGATTTTTACCGGCTATTTTGTTTAGTTGTGTTCGGTTGCACGTGGGTACATTGCCGATGCAAATCAATCCGCCTTTTTAACTCGATATTTCTTAGTTTATCGATTTTAGAATTATTTTTGCTGGCTTCTTCTATTGTAAAGGTAAGTACTTTTTGATTTCTTCTATTTATTTATAAGTTTCGTTGTTGTAAAGCAGTAAATTCTGTAATAAAATTAGGTCGTATCATATTGGCTACATCGTGTAAACTCCAGTAAAAATTTCATTATATTTGTTACGAGGCTTTAGTTCAATTTCAAAGATTTTTTTTTTTTTTTTAGAAGGTAAATCGACTAAAATGGACCAAAGAACACTTACTGAAAAGGAGTTGGAGGATGCTGTAGCCCGTTGTGTAGTCCACTTATCCGACAGTGAGGATGATTTTGAGGTAAATTCAGATGATGATCTGGATGACTTTGCTCCTGATCAAATTGAGTCTGCTTCTGATCAAATTGAGCCTGTAGAACTAGAAGAACTACCACTGCAGTTTGAAGATGGTACCATAATTTTTCCTGATGGAGATATTGAGCAGGAAAACCAAGTTTAACAGAGTGTAACCACATAAAATCCAACTCCAGAGGAACAACAACAGGAGGCAGGTAATTTGAAAAAGAAAATGTTCAGTCTTTTATGGCGTAAGCAAAATCTTGTTTTGAGTGAAGAGGCTTTATTATTTCGAGGAAACTCAACATTGCCTTCATCAATAAAGGAGCTTGAAACACCATTTCAGTTCTTTAAATATTTTTTTGATGACAATTTATTTCAAAAAATTGCAGATGAATCAAACCTTTACCTATCCAAAAAGATCCTAATAAAGCAGCCACATTATCTGCAGCTGATATAAAACAGTTTCTAGAGATCTGCATATACATGTCAGTTGTTCACATGCCCAACGTAGAAGCTACTGGTCAGCAAAACTAGGCTTTCCTCAAATCAAAGTGACTATGAGTCAAAATCGCTTTGAATTTATTCGAAAACATCTGCACTTCTACGATAATGTTAAGATATTGCCCCGAGAAAGTCCAGACCATGATAAGTTGCTCTAAATGCCAGATTTTAGTCAGTACCTTTGAATAAATGTCTTTTTGTAGACGAGCAACTTTGTGCTACCAAAGCACGCCATCATTTAAAACAAATATCTTCCAGCCAAACCACACAAGTGAGGTTATAAACTGTATGTGTTATGCGGAAGTGATGGCTTCTCGTATAATTTTGAAATATATACTGGCAACGAAAATAATTCAAAATTCCGATTAGATAGCGAGCCCGATTTAGGTTCTAGTGCCAACATCGTTGTAAGACTATGCAGAATTGTTCCTTCAAATTAAAACTACAGAGTCTATTTTGACAACTTTTACACATCAATTTCCCTGCTTGCATATTTAGGTAGCAGAGGAATTTACTCGCTGGGTACGGTTCAACGTCCAAGGATTCCGAATCACAAGTTACCAACTGAGGTAAAGTTAAGAAAAAAAGACAGAGGTGCTTCAGAAGAGTTTGTTTGTAATGTTGATGGAGTCGATATATCCTCAGTAATATGATTAGATAACAAACCAGTCATTTTTTTATCAACATTTAAAGGCAAAATGCCTCTAACTGAGGTAAAACGATGGGACAGAAAGCAAAAAAAAATACATACAAATTGAGGGTCCCAGCTTGGTTCCAGAATATAATACCCACATGGAAAGGGTGGATGCAATGGACAGCTTTATTGGAAGATACAAAATTAGGCTAAGATTAAAAAAATGGTACATAAGACTTTTTACCACCTAATTGACATGACGCTTGTCAACACATGGCTGCTTTTGGTGCGTTTGATTTGGTCATCGGAGATCTCCGAGCACTGCAAACGTGTTTGAATTGACACTCCGAGAGATCCCTAAAGTGTTTGTTTTGCTTTGGAGCGAGAACATAGAGCGAGCTCGATGTTCTCAGAGCAGATGGATCGAGAAGAGGGAGAAATTTGTCTTTGTCTCTACCTATCTCTTTTTAACTAACTTACCAACAAATTTGAATCTCAAAATTAAAGACCAGACAAGAAGACAACAAATTAGCCGCTTTTGTCTTATAGCTAAAATTATTCGTAATAAAAACACAAAATGTGTGTTTGGAAAATACATTTTCTCTGTCCAGATCTAATCACCAGTAATCACAGGCATGGAGTATGAGAGTGAAGCGGGCATTTGTGGTATATGCTGCATTTCAGGGCCATTACCCCTTATTATTAAAAGTTTTTCCATTTTCTTTACTTTTTGCCCACTATTTTGACACACAAACCAGAAACAAGAATCACAAAAAGCGAGGTTATGTTTTTTACTCTGTTTTATTTGATTTGATTTAATGCTCTATTGTGACGTCATCACTTCTCGGTCTCCTCGACGCTCGCTCGATCGAGTTTCAAATCAAACGCCCCTTTTATAGACGGGCACAGAACGAAACAGAGAAGTTGATGTCTCAGGTTCATGTTCGTCTTGAAATAGCAGAGTGCCTTTGTAAGGCTGACAATAGCAGTAGAAAGCGAGGCAGGCCTTCCAAGCAATCAGTTGAATCAATGCTGACAGAAAATGGAAAAAAATCTAGTCTTCTCTCATGTACCACCCAAACCATGGGCGAAGTTATGTCATCAGATCTGAGGGGGCTAAAGCCCTAATCCTAGTCATCTAATATAATATGTAATAGTTCTAGTAGTAAGAGATATACTGAAGTTAAATAAAAAATTCTAGGTAATCTATGAGCATGAATAATATATCATAATATATATTAATATCAGGTGAAAATACAAACATTGCCCTCCTTTTCGCAGTAATGAAATAGTAGTTTGTGCAGCAAGAGGCAGTGGATATGGATAATCCACTTGAGTTATACAATATATTTAAAATTTAAAAAATGATTTTAGGTTAAGAAAAAATAACTAATTTATTAATTTTATTAATTTATAAAATAAAATAAATTTGAATCCGGGCTATTCGCATGCAAGGCAGATGCTCTGTCCTCAGCTTCACTGCTCCTTTTAAGTTTTTGGTTTTTATACTCGTAATTAAATTAGTTTCATTTAATTTGATAATTTTTTTTATTCAAAATGTGGCCCAAATAAAAATAAAAATGCTATTTTTTATCAATTCCAAACAAAAATAACTCATTTTAATGTATATTTAATTTCAATAACTAAAAAATATACTGACAATTAGTTTGTCAGAATTTAAAATTTTAAAAATAATAGTAATTGGGTGTCCAAAATATGAACTGTGATTGGTGGATTTAATTTTTTTGCGGTGTTCTCATTACCTATATAGAATGGATATGAAATATATTCGTTCAGTTCAACGCAATACAACAAGGATTTATACCTGAAACAGAAACCGAATTTCGGCTCCTTTCTTAGTTTCGGCCGAAACGGAAACATAAACAGGAACTTTCTTTTAAGACAATTTCTTATTGAAATTTTCAATATCTTATTGTAATCCTTTTTTAGACTAATTAACTAGTATTATAAATTTTAGCTACATTTACTCATTACCCTTTTTATTTATGTAATCAAAAGAAGCTATTTATAAATTTATTGTCATAGTTTTTTTATTACTTTTTGAAATAAAAAAAAGTAAGTGAATTGCAAAGTAGCAATCATTATTGTATATGTAGTAGATTTTTTGTAACAAAAAATAGTGTTATAAAGGGAATTATATATAATGTATAATTTTTATTAAAAAACAAGCGAATTCAGCTAATAAAATATTATTTATTATTAAATTAATATTCATAAGTGAACAGTCTAACGTTGTAGGCTAGAAATAATATTTTTTCCACGTTTTCACCTAAAAAATTGCTCCTCTGATCCGAATAAATTGGGCCAGGAGCACTGAAGTCTGTTCACTTGGAACTTTTGGAACACAGCAGATAAGTTTGTGTGTACGTGCACTGTGTTAGGAATGGCACCCGGTACAGTTGCCATTGTGCCGGACACCACCAAGTGTGATGCAAAAACTCCCGAAAATAGTTTCGCTTTCGGCTGCAGTTTCGACCAGCTCTCCGCCGAAACCGAAACTGTAGTCGAAACTCTTATTTTAGGCTAAAACCGTAACCGAACCTTTGGTCGGACACTACTTGTGAATCTGGCAGGCCTTCGTGATTGTAAATATCAGCCAGACGTGTATTTTCACTTAGAATACCACTAGGTCTACATAATTTTCGGATCTTTTTTTTTAATTTACGAATATTTTAAAAAATATCCCGAGTTGAAGACGAAGGATAATTTTCTTAAAATACTCGTGAGTGCAAAAATTTACTGATAATAATTTAGGCACGTGTGGTATTCGGTAAGAAAATTTTAAACCAAAATATCAAAATTTCAAAACTTGACAGATGTGCATTAAAACGACTAAAATCAAATTTGCAAAAGTTGGCCATACAATGGCCATTTGTCATATTTGAAGTAGTTTAGTGACCCGAAAATCTATTACTATTTTACTTAATGTAAATATAGTGTATTTTTAGCTAGTTTCGTCGTGCATGAAAGAGCTTCTCAAACGTCAAAAAAAATTTTCAGCATAATTTTGTTCAGGGTACCCACCAAGAGACAAATTTCTCGGAAATTTTTCTGGTTGTCATAAAAGCGTTTTATAATGACATCATTTGAACGGCTATAAAATAGAGATGTACAAATTTGACAAATTTTCAAACTTGGGCAAATAAAAGCCAAAATATTATATTATATAGCCAGACTGCTATTTTTATAAATTTTATGTTCTAGATTAGCAAGAGAACATGTTATTTTTATATACACCGACTGGAAAAATGTGTACGAAAAAAATTCACTGCCTCCTAGACTAAATGTAGAATTGCAGAATAAATTAAATGGAATGTGTAGGAGGGTGTGCGATAAATGATCGAATTATTTTTGGGGGGCTAATTGGGTTTTTGGGGGGGCTCAGCTCCCCCAAGCCCCCCCTTAACTTCGCCCATGACCCAAACACGTTCGAACAGATTCGGTGGATCATTAGCCAATATACGATCAAACAAGACAGAGATGTAAATTTCCCTCGTGTTCTTCATTTTCTCATGTTAAATGCTCTAAATGCGGAGTACATCTATGTTTAAATAAAAACAACAATTGCTTTGTCTCATTTCATAATCAGTAACATATTTAATACTTTAATGCTTAATATATCAGATTTGATACGACTATATTTTTGTTAAAATAAACAAAAATTTTGATCCTAATTTTTTTAAATTATTTTTCCCTACATCCTTGAAGAGAAACAAGCCTAAAAAACATTTTTTTGTTTAATTTTAAAAACTTCAGCAGTGTAGGATTAAGTTGGCTTGATAGCGAAAGCACTTTGCAATTAACTTCTTTTGGTTCATTTTAATTAAGTATTTAGTTAGTTATTTTGTAAATAAAATGTGATTTTAAATGTCGCTTAATATGTTCAAACCCTTTTCGTACTGCACAAACAAAAATTGCAGAATCCGCATATGAAAAGGACAGGATTGACATTTGGTGTTAATATCTAAATGATATATGGCTTCTGGTACATTTGATACCATGTGTTTAGAGGGATATTGACGTTTAGCAGCTAAATTCCATTTAATTAAACACTAATCAAAAATCAACTGCCTGTCAAAATTTGAATAAATCATAGTAATAATTTTATTGGGTACATGTATCTATCCGCCACATGTGCTTAGGCAATTTATTCCGGAAATGGGAATTACATGCTGTGAGCTAATGACCAATTTGTTTTAAATATAAATTATAAAACAAACACGGATAATATGGAAAACCGAAAAGTCCATCGCAATTATTTTTGCAGCGTTTGTTCGGTTACGAGGTTTAAAATATAAGGCTAAATCGATGTAACCCTAATTAAAATCACAAGGCTTTGATGATGCGAATAAAAAGTACGTAAGGTAACTGTACATTAATCGGACACCGGCCCAAAATTCGACATAATTATATAAATCGTTACAAAATAAGAAATCCGTCTATGTAAAATTAATGAAATCTAAAGATATTGGTCTAAACCAGCTATACTTTTTTTTCTTCGGGCCACATTCGTATATTTGCTATGTTACGCGGGCCACAATATTTTTAAAAAACATAAATATATCTCGTCGGGTTGCTGCAAAAACAAGATAACTCACATTTTAGAAGTTCCAGAAAAATGCTGTTTAAAATGATAAAATTTAATAAAAAAAAATCAGTTAGCCTCAAACTATTTAAAAAACAATAACTCCAATGAAAAAAAGGTATTTAAAACATAATTAGTCTTCACAAAGCATAAACTAAGAAGCCATCGATTGGTAAAAAAGTCACTTAGCTTATTTTAGCTGTCTGCATACAGTCATAATATTGTATGTGTATGTGTCACTATCTTCAATGGAAGATTCAGGTAATGTGTCTTTAACATTATTGGATACAGGTAGATTGTGATAATAACGGTGAAATTCAGCAGGTGTAGCACCTAATTTGCAAAGTTTTAGTTTTAATCTTCTTGCACTTTTTGTAATTATTTTCAGAGCTGTTTTTCTCACCCTTTCAGGCTACCCTCTATTGATTTTTGAAGGTTAGCTGTATCGTGTAAAGAAAGGGTGACGTAATCACCTTGTAGATTTTGGAACAATCGTGAAAGGCCAGAGACGGCTCTAGGGAAAACAAGACAAATGGCTTGAGCAAAATGTTAAAGCATTTCAACAAATACATTCAACAAAAATAGGTATTCTGGGCTTTATCTTGTTTTGGCAGAAATATATACTATCAGGAATCAGATTAAACACATTAAGCAAAATAAGTTATGTCTCTTATGTGGACAAACTATTAGAAATTGAACACAATGTTATGATTATGTTTTCGTATAAATGTCACTCATCTTGTTTGTGCATATTTTGAATGTATTAAGTTAGAGTTAGTTTTTATTGGCTATCTGTTTATCATAAAATAGATTTCGTTTCACTTTTCTTGTTTATGCCGTATATTATTTGAACTATTTTGGAGACGAATGTTTATTAACTCGAAAATGTCAAAAGTGGAGTTATTTTTGCAGTAACCCCACGAATTCCAAACGTTTATTTAAAAATAAGCGTGATATTTAGCGCAGTGACCGAAGAATGTTTTCGCGCATTTCGCTTAAGATTTTAAAAATAGAAAGTTCTAGTTTTAAAAAGCACCTTCTTATTAGTGTTTCGGGCCACAAAAAAAGCTTGGAGGGCCGCAGGTTGAGTATGGCTGGTCTAAACCCTTAGCGGCTATTTTTAAAAATCACCAATATATTTGTGAATATAATAAATTCAGCAAACCTAAAAAAGTGTCAGTACAGGTATACCAGTAAATGAGACTAGAGTATAACGATTGCTCTAAGGTAAAGGATGATCAATTATATTATAAACCTGCAAATAACATGCTTGCGTCAGTTAAATAAATGTTTCAATTGTTTTATAGTAAAAAATTAACATTAAATTAAATATTTTATTATATTTTTTGCTATTTTACTTTTCTAAATAGAAAAAAACTTTATGTCGAATTTAAGGACAACTGAACAACCTATGGTTTTAATTTCGACATGGTCTCTCGAAAATAGGTACATAGTTCGTTTTATTTATTTTGTGCCATCTCTCTTTAATCGCCATTATTCTTAAGGACAGAGTCTCCAAAGGATTTGCGGTCGAATTCTGTACTACAGGACTGCCTAACAAGTAGTGCCTGTAGTCAAATATTTGGTAAAATAATCTACTCGCCAAAATGAATTATCGATCCGTTGAATTTGTTATTTGCTACTCACGGAGTTCTTAGCGTAGAATTATTTTTATCTGGATACGGAAACGAGGGAAGATAAATATTTTAGTACAAACAAAAATATAGTTATATTATTTATTTTATTTAAATAGTAATTACAAAGCAATAAGTAATTATATAATTATTTATTTTTTAAATTTTTTAAAAGCGAGTTTTTTATTTGTGTTCATTAATTCTATATACCTACATACTAATTGCTAGATCCATATTTTCAAAAAAAGATAAATTTATAATCACCTATAATTAAATGACCGATTTTTGCTTTAGCTGAAAACGAAATATTTAGATTTATAAAAATGATGTATATAAATTAATACCATTAATAAAGGAATGGGCAGAGCTTGGGACTTTGGATTTGGTAATTCGGGGGGTTTAAATCCCATAATATTTGATGGCGTATATCATTGACACCTGTGGAAATAAATATTTACCTCTCATATTAATTTTAAAAGAATTTTTAACTCCATAAGATAGAAAAATAAATTGCTCTCATTTTCATTGTTTTACAATATAAGAAATATAAGATACAAATTTAAAAAATACTGGGATTACATTAAAATGATTTCACTTTCCGTAAGTAGGTATTAGGTACCCAAGTCTAGACAATTTATTAATATAATACTTATTATAAGACTAAGAGGATCAAAGAAGTAGTTATTTGATTTTAAAATTCATAATGTTCATAGATTAAAGTTGTAAATCTTATTAGAGTATTAAGAAATAAAAATAATTTAATTTTGACTATCTGCATTCTAAGAAAAATGAGTTTTATTCTCATTAGAGAAAAGAATTATGAACATCACAGTAACAAAAGATTAAACTTTTAATATTTTGATTTATTTCCATTACGTTGAAAGGTAGTAGGGGGAGTTCTATAAAAAAACGATTTGGTTCTTGAATATTTCTATTTTATATTGAGTGGTGGATAATAAACAATATTTCCGTGTAGAGGTAGGTATACATTTTAATATCTGTTAAACTAGTTTACGTTATTGTATTTTCGTCATACTGTACTATTATCTTACCATAATATGAGCGAAATTGATATCGAAAAGGTGCAGTTAACGGCCGCCGGCCGTTAAATAAAATAACGGCCGCGCACCACCTACAACAATCACAACAATCTAAAGTTGCCTAGCAACCACATCAATATACTATACAAACATTGTAAGTTTGACAGTAGTGTTTCTTGTTGAGTGATTATAGAGCGAAAAAGAACAAAGATGGAAGAAATTTTCGAAAACGATATTCCCTCCGATGTACTGGAAGAAGCAGCTGCGGCAACCAAAAATTTATTTCCGAGTACAACCCAACAAAGATATCAGCAGGAATACGACAACTTCGTGAAGTGGCGTCAGAATAAAAACATACATAGTGTAAGTGAAGAAGTACTGCTAGCTTATGCAAAAGGAATATCTGAAACGTATTCTCCTACATCACTGTAGACAAAAATATCAATGCTAAAACTTGCGTTAAGAATACATGAAAACATTGACATATCAAGGTAAATTACTATACTATCCGCCAACATTGAACTAACTATATACTCATCGAAATTATGTTTCTTTGTAGATTCGGTAAACTATTCTTGTTCCTGAGGCGCAAAAATTAAGGTTATACCCCAAAGAAAGCCAAGGTTCTATCGGAAAATGATATACTTAAATTTTTGCTGGACGCGGATGATCATACCTGGTTACTGGAAAAGGTTGTGTTAGTGCTCGGTATTCTAGGAGCTTGCAGGAGAAGTGAACTTACGTCTCTCACCATTAACAGTTTCGAAGATACAGAGAAAAACATCCTCGTATCACTAAAAAATACTAAGAATAAAAAAGACAGAAATTTTCTTATCCCAAAAACAGGACTTCCATTTGATGCATATGGTTTATACAAGAAATACAGTAATCTGCGTCCTCCTAGTTTTAAAAATCAGAGATTTTTCGTTGGTTATAGGAATGGCAAATGTGTGCAGCAAGTCGTCGGCATACATACCATCGGAAGCGTTCCTAAGAAAATTGCCACCTTTTTAAAACTTGAAAATCCCGAACTTTATACAGGACATTCATTTCGTAGAACATCAGCAACTATGCTCGTAGAAAATGGTGGTGACTTACTGTCATTAAAAGAACTGGGAGGATGGGAATCATCAACGGTGGCGGAAACTTACATAGAAAAATCGGTTTCTAAAAGAATGAAAATAACAAAACAACTTTTTCCAAATAATCCGGAGAATATTGCATCTTCAAGTACTGCAAATAGTTCACATTCTTCAGGAACATCTTCCTCTGTAAAATATAAATATCCTTGGGACGGGTTGCAGATTTCAAATAACACCAATTGCGAATTCAATTTCCACATCCATTACAATAAGGAATAAATTGTTTTATTCCGTACCTATCTTTTAAGAGTTACGTTTAATAAAATTTGTTCTTAAATTAGGTGTTTTGTTTTTGTAGCAGTATGACGAAAAATCTTGAACGAAACACGGCCGATAACAGCAAATAACGGCCTTGGCCGTTATTTGCTATTTATCGGCCTTATAACGTTAATAACTATTTTAAGTTCAGGTAACAAAGTCGCAATCCCAAATCATTGAATCAAAAATTATAGAAAACATTTTTACAACATAAAGAAAAACACTAGAACCGTTTTTTAAAAGGAAAGATTTAACAGATGATATACAAAAACTGGTAAAGGCAGCACAATTCGCGGTTTACACTAATAAAGATGGAAGCGTTGCACAACTTAAACAAGATTTAAGAAATAGTGTAACACATGTTTTTGGTAATCATGTTAACTGCTTAAGAGAAATGTTCAATGTTAACAACGATATTAACAAATATTCCGAATTCGCATTATCAGGAGCTCACCACCATGTATAGGCAGCATTCAATTTACTTTTAACAAAGCACATCTTCTTTTACTCAACGAAACAACCAACAAAGCAGAATCATTTATTAATATTATTGCTCGTTTCAATATGGGAAAACGATGAAATCTCATTCAAAGAAACGGTTCCAAAGTAAGTGTGTTTTGAGCGCTCTTCGTTACAATAATGGAGTTAATTGGCACATCCAAATTTGGAAGCATTGCTTTAATAGAGAAGCACCCCATTTTCTAAGAAAATGGGTAAATAATGAGGAGCGTGACAAAATTAAAAGAAAAATTACTGTTAGAAAAAGTAAGGCTATAAAAAAACCACAACCATCATAAACAACGGAATACGGATCTAATATTGCTGAGGTAGACATCAGTGATGATTGTCTAAAAAAAAAATTTATTGACTGACCAAAGGTATTAACTTGAATATTACGTTTTTACTTTTTATATTATTTATTATTTAAATATTTTTAGGTGACGAGTAAGCAACAACAACAAATATCAGAAGAAACTATAGAACAGTTCAGCAACCCAAGATACTTGGAGGAAAGAAGATTTCGGTTAACGGCTTCTCATTTTAGGGAAGTTGCCAAAAGAAGAGCGATTGTTTGCTAAAAAAAAACAAACAAGGAATAACTACCCCAGCAATTGAGTATGGCATACAAAACGCAGGTGTGGCTATAAACAAATTTTAAGAAGAAACTGGCAAAACAGTTATACTATCAGGGTTATTTGTTGATGTGCAATATGGGTTCCTAGGTGCATCACCAAAACAGTTATACTATCAGGGTTATTTGTTGATGTGCAATATGGGTTCCTAGGTGCATCACCTGATGGTAAGCGATAATTATTTACGTATTATAACAATGGTTTAAAACCCTTTCGCTCATGAATTTTTGTTTTTATAGATAATATATTTTTATTGCCACTATGAAATAAATGATTTATTTAAAGATTTTTAGTAGCAAAAAAAATATAATAGCTAAGTTGACAGCTGACATATAAAATGTGCTACATGTGAGTTGCAGGTAAAAAAGGAAATAATTTAAGCATCTTTTATTTAAATTTATTAACATTACTTTGAGTGGTACAAAAAGAAACAATTTTGTTTTTTTTGTATACATAAATGTATTTTACACTTTTTGCAGAAAATGTGTGTTTTTCCAGCACAATTTGGAAATTTACATCTTGTTTGGGAATGTGTAGGTTTATCGTCAAAGTCAGGAAAGTGTCCTATACCATCTAATCGAATTTCTTTGATAGGTCGATATTCTTGACACCTTTTTTTGCTAGGTGTAGGAGATGAATGGGGTGAATTATCAGTTGAACATGGTCTTCCAGGTTCCTTAACCGTTTGTCCAGAATATATGAGCTCTTCTGCAATATACAAACGAAAATGGAAGAGATCGAAAGTATCTTTTTGGGCTATATTGAGGAACTTCGCTTCTTCTCGATATTCCAGCCATACATTACAGCCATACATTACAGCATGCCAAATCAAGAGCATGAGTAAACATCCTTAGGGTCCACTTTTTAGACCTTATGAAAGTTCTATATAAAGAAATCAAAAAATCTAATTTGTCAACACCTCCCATACTGGCATTGTGTTGTTTTATCACTTCTGGTCGAGGCAACATAAGATACTTTTTTTCTATTTTTCTCCATCTCTTGCACGTATCTTCTTCGCCTTTTGACTGGAAATTTGAAGCCATGGTTACACATTTGTTATCCAACCATCTAGTCATTATGACTTGTCCATCTGCACTAATGATTTCTTGAGAAAATCCTCGTTCTTTTTTAGCTATTTGCTTATCTGATAAAAGTGGAGGTTTTGCAAAACGGTCTGCTCTAGCAGTACAGGAGGCATAAATATACCTATTTTGAAGCCACTGCAATAGTTGGTAATTAGAAAAATAATTATCGAAATAAAGCTGGTGGTTTGGATTGGTTATTCTTTCAGTAAGTTTTATTACGACAGCTGCGCTTTGACCGAAAACTTGTTGATGAAGCGAATTTATTTCTGTAGTAGGTCATTGGTATAAAATGAAGTCGTAAAGTAAACCGGAACTTCCACACAAGGCATACAATTTTATACCCCATGGACACGTCTTTCCTTTTATATATTGCTTAACGCTTAGCTGTCCCTTAAACGGAATAATTTGTTCGTCAATACTTAAATTTGTTTCAAGTGATAATTGCATACACCTATGTCGTATTTTGTCGTAAAGAACTCTAACTTTCCAAAATTTATCAGTTTCATTTGGTTGATTGGCATCAGTAAAATGTATATGGGTTCGTAATTTTGAAAATCTGTTGTACGGCATATTATTTTTAACAACATTTACACAAAGTTTGGTATCCCAATAAAGTCGTATACGAGGATAACTGAGGTTTCCCATAATAATGTGAATGCCCACAAATTTTTTTATTTCTTTGATATTTGTATTCTCAAAGCGTGTATTATTCTGCAGGTGATAAAGATTTGTATATGTAACCATAGTATCGAACAAGGTGTCGTCAAAATATTTATATAAATAATCTACTGGTGATTTTAGGTTGGTAAGATTTGGTTGTGCTTTTTGTGCCCATTGTATAGTAGTTGGCGTTATGTATTTTACGTCTTCTCGCCATTTTATTTTTCCTTTTTCTGTTAAATCGTGTTTCTTTATAAACTCCTCTATTAACTGTTTACGCACTTGTTTGGTTTTTAGTAGATCTTGAGGAGTAACGTCATCGTTATTGACAACAGGGGATACTGAGCGTAGCGATGCGACACTTTCAGAAATGTCTGCCTCCAAATCATTTACTTGACTGTCAGTATCATTATCATAACCTAAAATTAACTTATCAGATGTGCCAAAATAACTAGTTTATGATCTTACCGGCAGGGCTGGTATATCTAAGGGGGGTCGCGACATAGGAGTCCATTTTGGACGCCATTTTTTTCGAAATAGTAGTCACATAGTAGTCGCTATTGATCTGGCAACGTGGCAACTTGTAGTCGCCAGGTTTACCAATATAAGAAAAAAAATCAATGTCATTTCTTAAATGACATTTCCATTATAAAATGCCCATATTTTTTAGGATAAAATATTTCAATTTAATAAATTATTAATTTCAGATGTACATAAAATACGTCTGGCAAAGTAGATCACTTTCAATTTTGTGCTGTTTTAGTTTTGTTTATTTTAAAAGGTAATTAAAGAGATGAAGACAATTTTCTTATAGATGATGCATAACAAATTATTGCTCCCTTTTTTAGAGCTCCAGTCCCTTAAGTCTATTTATTTTAGGTCTTTTTAAATTGTTGGTAGGTATTATTCACTTCATTTGTATGTTTTTAGTTAATTTAAATAATTTTGTGTAATATCTTGAGATTTGTTTTCTATACATTTTAGCATGTATTTGTTGTCTACATCTTACAAAGGATGGATCTGAAATACCTTTACAACAGAGGTACTTTCCTAAAACTGGCCGAAATTTGTAACTGAATACAGTTCTTAGAGAAAATCTCCAGTAAAAAATGTCTGCATGCAGAATAACAGTAGCATAGATTAACAAAGCTGACAAAAGAGTTGGACAAACCTTTGTCTAGCTTTCTTAATATTTCAGGACAATAGTATTAACAGCAGATTACAACAAAAACATCCAAAGTTTAGTAATCAAGCAAAATATTCCGGTATCTATATTTTTATTCAAAACTTTTGTGCTTCTATTCCAATACTAACCATATAGAAGCATATGCATTTTATAGTATTTGCAAGATTCGGATCAAATGTACCCACAATTTATAAAGATTATTAAACTAAAATAAAACATTTCAAATAACACCTGCTTTTATGTTAAATATGTTTTTATTAAATACATAAATTAGTCTCAACCACACATTTTTTTTTGTTTTTACTTCTAGTGTAAAAGTGACTACTAATTCAGTCTTTCAAGTTTATTATTTATAGAGACCAGCTACTACAAAATATCTTATTGATGATAACTTATTTCTCTTTAATAATGATTTTGCATTTATTAACATTTTACAGCACTTTGTTTATATGAAACCTCCATTTAACTCTTAATTAAATCACATTTAAATCAAGTAATTACATTTTCATATTCAACTTATGTATTCTTATTAGAACTTGGTCACTTTTTTTTTTTACTTTAAATCTTTTGACTGTGGTAACAGTCCATTCACCAAACCACAAAGTCACTTAAAAATGTTGAAAGAGAATGTCATAAAGGTAAAATTCCTTCTTCTATCATGTTTTTCATGCAATTTTAGGTTGTAAACGTTTTGTCCAACACCTTTTTTACAATTTATCCCAAGCAACACTATGAAAGATTTAAATCCTGGATTTACAGCATTCAGTTTTGAGATGAGTGCAATCACAATGTAGTTTAAGAGATAATTTTCACAGAACACTTATTTACCACAGCACAAACGCATGTACCTATTCATCTAACATTAAAATAAAGTGGAAACAAATTGCATAATTTGGTATATAAAAAAATACAAAATGTTTTTAGTTTTAATTCGACATTGGACTACAAGGAAAACAGTGGTTCATTCCACTTGTACCATATTGACATTATTATGCACGATGCTCGTTCAAACGAACGTCAGAAAAGTGTTGCCAACTTAAGCTGACTACTATTTCCCCCCTAGCCTCAGTCACCCCCTTATCCATTTACTGGGTCTATGTCGCGACCCCCTTAGATATACCAGCCCTGCTTACCGGTAATTCCGTTCTCATTCTGGAGAGCTTCGAACGTCAGAATGTCATCAGTCTCTTCATCACATAACTCTTCCACATCAGAAAGTCCAGCCTCTATCAATTCATACAGTTCGTTTTCACTCAATGGCTTTTTCATCTTATAATTATTCATTTTTATAATTAATAATGTAAAAATCTATAAAGAAATAACAAAAATATATGTAGCTTAAGTTTTTCTTTAAATCACAATGTACTAGCAGTAGTACACAGAAATATCCCTTATGTCACCATGAGTACATACAAAAATACGTTGTGTTTACGACAAAAAAGATGTGTTGGTTGATAATTAATATTTCAATCAATAAAACAAAGTATAAACTTCTGATAAAAAATTAAAACAACGTTTCTGACGGCAAATATCACGAGAAAATTCAGAAATTAAGAAAACAACCGTTTCTCAAGACACAAAGTTGTCAACTGGTACAAATACAAAACGTTTAGTAATCAAGAAATCCTCTACCATTTTATTAAATGAGTAAATCTGCTATTATGTTTTAGATGGCGCCACGCGTACTTAATCGTTCATTTGGCATTATAAAAGTGCACCTCAAACCGGTGTACTATATGTAGTACGCTATGAGCGAAAGGGTTTTAATAACTTTTTCTGTTTTTAAGGTTTAATTACTTCTGATGAACTTGTCGAGATTAAATGTTTTTTAACAGTAGCTACATCTAATCTTTCATTGAGAGGCCATAGAAAAAAAATGGTTCCTTGTTTAAGAATTGAAAATGGTGAAATTTATTTAAAGGAAAACTACAATTACTATTATCAGGTGAGATTTCTGACTACATTTCAAAGTAATTTAATGAAAGCTATATTTTCTAACAAATTAAAAACTATTATGTTTTTTGATTCAAGGACAACTCGGTATCTCACGAATAAGAATGTGCCATTTTATAGTTTATGTAGGAGATGAGAATCCTCTTATTATTGAAAAAATATATTTTGATGTTTTTTTTTTAAAATCTAATGGAGAAACTGAGAGTTTTTTATGAGAATTGTGTGGGCCCGGAAATAATTTTGAATAGAAGAAGTAGAAAATTAAAGTGCAGAGATCCGCCAAAGAGTAAATAAATTATGTATTATCTTTTTAAAATTAATAAAAATGTCTTTGTTTTAAGTTTTTTGATTTTATTTAATTTATTTATTTTTACAAAATTTCGTGAGGTACAGGTACCTAGCTAATCTGCTAATATTGTATATCTAATTTATTTTGATTTGTTTTGAAATTCTATATATTTAACTCATTACAGCTAAAAAGTGGTACTTTTATTAAAGGTGTATATTTATAAAGGTTTTATTTATTTTCAACACTTTAAAATTTTAACACATTCGAATATGAAGTTACCTACGTGAAAATTATTCTTTCTTATATCGTTGATGTACATTTTTGTTATTTACTCATACAGTAAAGTAAAAAAATAATAAGTATATAAACTATCCTATCGGGATTATTTTTTTAGAAGCAAGTGATCTAATAAAAAGACTACTATTGTTACTATTGCTGTTGTACCTGCTTATAATAGTAACTCTATTCATTTTCGATACTGTAATATAAACTACTTTAAAGTTAAAATATTCAAAAATTAAAAAAAGAGTACATCGTATTTATTATTAAAATTTACCTTATTTTTAAAACCCTCGTATCTAAACCCAGCTGCTCATCTAAATATCATCACTCAACAACGTAACCAAATTCAACCAGGCGATCATTGCTCGACTGTAAATTAATATCACATATTCTATATTCTTTTGTCATTTTATTAACTCGTTTTAGTGTACTTATTTTTTTAAATACTACAATATATTTAAAAAAGAAAACATTTGATGTTATCAAATTTTAATTCGTTTTTATGCTGTAAAAGCATATACGAAATGTAATATCTTTTCGATTCATTTATAGAAGCAGGGACGAACTAATTATTATTTTCTGAAAGTGAGGACGCCATTTTTAGTCCAATTTTTTTTTTAATAATGGATAATACATAAAACGCAAACCAATGTTCATTTATAACTATTTGGAAGGTCTGAGCCTTTTCGTATTTTCCAATTGAACGATTTGATAGGAAAATGTTTAACTTAAGTGGTTCAAGGTCTCATTTTCAGAAAATTTATTGAATTTGTAGTTTATTCTTACAATGAAAAAGGTCTAAAAATAGGCAATTTTCTATCACACGTTTTTAATTAAAAACAATTAATTTAAAAAAAAAAATGCCTGAACCACCATTTTAATGCACAAGGATACTCTGTCCTTAAACTCATGTAACTATGTAGGTAATATTTACATTATAGCCAAACATTAATATTGCACTTTTTTAATTTCTAAAATCTTCTCGAAAGAAAAGATATTCACTCTACCGAACAAAGAAATGAACTTTTTTCACTTAGCTTAATAATTAATTGACTTTATAGGCGATCGCCAGCCCACCCTAACAAAGCAATTTTCTCTCCAAATGTCGCAACATTTGAAAATGCCAAGCCATCATCCGATCGTAAAGTTTAATCTAAAAGTCAATGGTATTAATAAAGAGGATAAAATAAAAAAATATCTAAAGCTATATAATAATGAATTTTAGCTGTATCGCCTGATTTCCTCTGCATTTTCTCGTTCGATGTGTTTTCATTGATCGATGGAAAAGATAAACGTGTTTATGGTGAATAAAATTCTGAATTTTAGATGCATAATTAACGATCTGTACCTGCATATTTCGCATGATAGTTAATCAAAAACAGTTTTCAGTAGCTTACAAATTAGTTAATTATCCACGGAGGTTTAATATTTATCGCGTGGCTAGTAGGATAGCATCAAATTTATTGCATACTTTGATAAAAGTGGCGCAGCAGTATGAAGTTTCAAAAAAATAATTAGTTGCATTAGCCTGATATGAATAGATAAATTAACAAAATATTTAATTAATTTTCTTCAATTTTTATCGAAAGAGTTGATTGATTTTATATAAGGTAAGTGAATACAATATCGTCATGGTAAGCTTATAATGTTTTTATATAAAAGTACTGTATATTAAAAAAAGATTTTTCGGGGTAAGAATGTTATTGATACATCGTCCTAATAATTTAAAATAGTAAAAGATGTTACGGGCAAGTTTGTGCATTTTGCGAACATTTTTTTAAAACATTGCACATTGGCGATATTGTCTCAGGGTGGGGGGTTAGCAATAACGCAACATAATATTATTCGTACAAAATGTTGTTTTTAACGGAAATTTTACAAGGAAAGTCAATTTTTTTAAATTAACGTTTATTCAAATAAAAAGAAAACAAACATAAGTAGTAATAAACAAGCAAAAAATGTTTAGGAACAATATGGACAAATGTTGTTGCGGTAGATATTTCCAGTGGAAATAAGGCTCGTCAGTAAGTGTGTTCAAAAAGATTTTATTAAAATATGAAGGTGCAGAATAATACAATATGACTATCAAAAATTGACAACAGTAAAAAACAAACATCAACTTATCTAATATAAAACATATTAGACTGATATCTTCAACCAATGTAACCCTCAAATTTATCATTCTTGGTTAGTCCCAAGCAGTCGTCGTGTGAATAGCTGTTGCAAATCACGCAAAGACACATGTCTGCGATACCAACTTTCTTTTCTGGTCGCTTTCTTCGGGCCGAAGAACTTTTACCTTGGTGCAGATTTCTTAGGCTAGCCGCACATTGAGGGCAGCTTAGCCTAGCACAGCCGAGCAGAGGAAGCCTTTTTGTAACGTAAATAAACAAACGCTGTGTCGCATATTGCACTTAGTAACTTGTAAGGACTAGATGGAGGAAAAATTTTCCTCTGCCTGTGCTGCGTTCTCTGTAAAATGAACACAGTTTTTTTCGGGACTGCAGCCCGACTGCGCGCGAAGATTACGCCAAAATATATAGAAATTTTAGTGTTTAGAAATTTTAGAAACAACAAAATCAGCAAAATGGAGTTGTTAATTGAAAGCGTGAGGAAAAATACGGTCTTGTACGACACTAGCCACCAAGATTATATGAGAACGAAATATAAGAATGAGATTTGGGCCCGAATTGCCACAGAACTTAATTATTCAAATGGTAAGTGGTAGATACTATTTGGGGGGATGTACAACGTGCGCCTTTAACATATTCTTTATTTAAATAAGTAATTTGTGATAGCAACAAAAGCTTTATAATTAATTAGTAATGCCCACGTTGGACTGAACGTTGTTGTCATGGCAGAGTTCCAGATAGAGAGTTGAAGTAGTCTCTGTTTTTCTCTCTGACTAAATATGCCTCGTTTGCAAGTAACTGCGAATCTGAGAGCTGCGTATCATTGTCTTCTTCGAAGATATAATTTTTCTCTTATGTCCTTTTTCGCCGCATTTGGAACAGTACTCGTTCGTATCTTTCTTGCCGTACTGTATCGCTATGTGCCTTATCCTGTGACATTTGTAGCATTTTGAAAGAGTATTAATTTCTCTAACTCTCCATCGATGCTAGCCATCCCCTATGATCTTGCTTAGGACGAGGAACTTGGCTGCATTCTCTTCTATATTTAAGAAAGCGTGTTTTTGTCCTCTTTCATTAGCCTTCTTGGAAACCTTAACCTGCGCATTGACTTTCCAGTTTTTGCCTTTCTCTAGTTCTCTTTGGATTACATTTTTAACATCTTCTTCTTGTGTCGTTTCGTCTATATCTAGGGTAATAACGGTTTGGTTTGGTTTAATTTCGTTTCCTTATACCTACTTCTGCATATGCCTCCATTTTTATTGTAAGCAGTTGCCTTAATTGAAGCTTTATAGTAACTTTTTCTATTGTAAATCAGATTTTGTAGAAAAAAATAATTTGTCGTGCGAAACGTGTATCGCTAATTTCTCCCCACGTCTTGTCTTCGTTGCGCAAACTTTGATCTCCGAACGATGCGCGATAGTACCGTTCTAAGTAATCAAGTTTTAATTTTTATATTATACGGTATAAAGGTAAATACTGAGTTTTTTATATTAACGTTTTTATCGTTTTATGATAGAGATTTGTGCTTCATTTCACCGCTGCTGAAAAGCCGATTTATTTTATTTTGGAGAGTATTATTGTCAAACATTTCGCATTTTTCGAATTTTTACTTTGAAATAAAATTAGTTTAACAACTTTAAAATTAGTAAATCTTTATGAACCGTTTAATTTTGTATCATATCAATGAGGTTGAATTCTATGGAGATGACATGCCAAAAAAGAACGACACCCCCTTCCCCCTCTCTTAGTGGTCATGTCATAGTTGTCAAAGAGCTGTCAGGACTTTGTTCAAATTTAAATATTTCGACGTTATTTCTATCTTAATAAGTGTTTTTTTTTATTAATTTGTATAAAAATCATGACTAAGTGTGTCAAAATTAATTGTAAAAACTCTTCAGTGAAAGAACGTAAGAAAATATCTAATTTAAGTTTTCATAAGTAAGTATAAGGAGTGTACTTAGAATTTTTTTTAGAATGCTTAACTTTTTTTTTTATAGGTTTCCAAAAGACCCACAATATCTCAAAATTTGGTCTAAATTTGTGGGAAAAGACCAATTTGAGCCCAAACCGAATAGCATGTTGTGCTCTATTCACTACAAGGAAGAATTTTTTGATAAGAGTGAGTTTAGGGTCAGATTGAAGAAGAATCCTGTTCCGACAATAAATGAATGTTTAGTTAGTATACACTTTATTTACAATAAAACTTAAATAACTAACTTAATAAAGAACATTGGTTTGACTAACTTTATAATAAAGACAAATAACTATATTAAAACTTAGATAACTGTAATAAAACTTAAATAACTAACTTTATAACTAAACTTAAAAACCAACTATAATTAAACTTAAAAACCAACTTAAAATTAAACTTAAAAACCAACTTATAATTACACTTAATGACTAACTTTTTAAGTAACACATAATTTAGAATAAAATTCCAAGTATTTAAAAACAGTTTTTATTAGATCCTAATTTCCTATTATTATACCGTTTTGATAATGAATAAAATTGCCAACTTAAAAAATATATTAAGGTGATTACAGCACCCCCTTATAATTTTCAGACAAGGATATCTCAAAAAGTAATTTTTTTAAAAAATTAAAATTTTGGCAAAATATATTAGGCAATAATATCTAAAATACGCATATATTTTAAAATTTTAATTCCTTTCAGTTTCCGAGAAAAAAAATCAAAGGGCTTTAAATTTTGAAATATCATAATGAAAATAAATGCATTCCTCAACAGCACTATTCTTAACATAATCTCCAAATTTAAGCTCTTAATCTCTTGTTAATGATTTTTTAAAATTCGCCGAAATTAGTGGCTAAAACGCCTCGTTAAGTGCTTCTTTCTAGTGTAACGCGTCTGTAACTATCGTTTCGGACACTCTGAGTCATCATTCGTTTCTTGCAACGATTTACACCAGTTTACACCAGTTTAAACCAGAAAATAGCACTTAACGAGGCGTTTTAGCCACTAATTTCGGCGAATTTTAAAAAATCATTAACAAGAGATTAAGAGCTTAAATTTGGGGATTGTATTAAGAATAGTGCTGTTGAGGAATGCATTTATTTTCATTATGATATTTCAAAATTTAAAGCCCTTTGATTTTTTTTCTCGGAAACTGGAAGGAATTAAAACTTTAAAAAATATGCATATTCTAGATATTATTGCCTTATTTATTTCGCCCAAATTTAAGTTTTCTAAAAAAATTACTTTTTGAGATATCTTTGTCCGAAAATTATAAGGGGGTGCTGTAATCACCTTAAATGATTTAAGTAAAAAACGTTTGATACAGGAAGATGAGTTAGATATAATGTCAAAACTTGGGGGCCCCATATCTAAAGGCATTAAACAAACGCCCTTTGCTAAATTTGCAAATTTGTCTGATTTTTCCAATTTTTCGAAAAAGGCTACGAACAAAATTTCTTTATTTTCATTAACGTTTTTTAAAAAATGCATTTTTCTCCCGATTGTTACTTGTTTGCTAGCCATGGCTACTACCAATATTATTTTGCCCACAAATGCAGAGAAAATTATGAAGCACGCATGTGGCTTTGACAATATCATCCACGGTTTCCAATTTGCATTCAAAAGGTCTTCGATACACTCGAAACCTGGCTGCCAGTATTACAAAGGCGCATTCCACAGTTTGTCGAGCTCGAGATAATCTACAGTTAATTACGTCAGTAAACAGGAAACCCGGTTAAAATTAGAATTGTACCTGCAGTTAAACACTTTATTTCTATAATTGTTGGTAACCTGAGCTTTTGGAAATGGACGCATCAGATTAGATTTCAAAAACTAAGCTTCATCCCCTAAAAATACATATGGTGTATTGTCTTCTTGGCCGGGTAAATGCCTGGGAACTAGTAATTCCAATGTAAAATTGTTTATTTTTATTCCTAAATTACTGTTGCTAAATATTTTACCATCACTAAATCGACCCATTGAACCTACATCAATAGTAATGAACCGATAGTTTGCATCTACAGTGGCCATTAGGACGATTGAGCAGTACTGCTTGTAATTAAAAAAACGAAAATACCTAAAAAAAATTGTGTACCTTAGTAAATGATTACTAACAGATATGATTCACTTTTTTTAGGACAGGAAGATAAAGAAATTTAGAGAAAACTAAGAGATTGCCATCGCGATGCATTGCGACGACAATGAAAGATAAAGAGCGGAGACGCTGCAAGGCAATAAAGTAATGGACTTACCAGAAGCAGATGGAATTTCTTCTTCCATTTATGGCTAATAGAAACACAACAGGAAACATTGACATTTCGCAGGATGAGAGAAGCAATACTATTGAAGATAACTTGGTTTCGCCTGTATTGCAAGACATTACTGAAGGAGCGAACGAAAACACACAAGATGACGAAGTGGTCCAGGCGGAAGAACCACAATACATTCAACGTTCTATAGGCAATACAGTCGCTACTCCTGATACACCAAATATAGGTGCCAAAAAACGAAGAATTGATATTATGTTACAGAACACCTTGGAAAATCATACAATACGAAGCAAAGAAAGGGGGACGAAGAACGAACACGTATATCATCATTACTTGAAAAAAAATCGGGAAATGAGAAAGAAGATGGTTTATACCAGTTTTTTGTGGAAATGTACAATGATACCAAGACAATGTCAAAAATATCTCAATTGCGAATTAGAAGGAAAATTTTGGAGGCTGTCCAGCTTGAAGAAGAAACAAATTTGGCGTTGAATTTTTCCCAAACAAGTAGCGCGTCATTGCACCCACCACAACATCGTATAGGATAACCGTTACCTAGCCCTTCATCACATGGTAGTTCCACATACGAACAATTATCAACAGCGCAGTCACCACTACAACTAAATTACGAACCACTTCGTCCATCTTCAGAGCAATCTTATGACATACAAGCAACTTCCAAAGAAGTATCTCTTCCAAACTACTTTGAAAATTTTAGATATAATCAAAATAGTTAATTTTTGTATAATCAAAATATAAAATTTTTGTATAAAAGTGTTCATACCTCAAACATACTGCAAGTTTAGTTTCAGTTTCGATAGGCTGTTGTGCGTTACAACCTATTCCTTGTATTTTAGTTTTAAGTATGTTATGTAGTTCTTGAAACTGTTCTTTAGTATAACGCTGAAATACATTTTCATTTGATTATCATCAAGTTCACTTATTAAATTGAATTCCCCATGAGTGCTTCTTATCCTCAAATAATCGTTTTTCCATTCTGATTTTTTATGCCTTTTGGACAAACTATATACAAAGTCAATATTTTCTATTTCCGAATCTGATTCCGAATCCAAAAGTAAGTTTAACTGAGCAGCTGGATCTATTTTTTTTTTAAACTATAACGGATACACAGGAAAAATTAACTACCTACGTTCAATATGCGGATATCGCTTTGGCAGAGCACAGGAATAGTTTTCCTCTGTAGTTCCTCCGCTGTGCTGTGCTAGGCTACGCTGCCCTCAATGTGCGACTAGCCTTAGACTTGAGAGTAGAAGTGTTACCTGTTAAATCAGACTTGGCGTAAAGGTGATTAGTAACAACTTGTGCTCTGGAATTGATTGCTGGTTTTCTTGGCCTGGTGTCATAATATTTATGTGCCATTTCAGGTGTGGTAAGCATATCAGAAAATGACTTGTGTCACTATCTGTACTATCGTCTAAGCATTCGGACGGCAGGGATTCACTTTCTTCAGAATCACTTATGTCACGTAACTGAATTCGTTGACGTTTTCCAGCAGCTGTCGAGAGATCTGGAAGTGGTGTACGTAAAATAATGGGTCGACTGTTGGAAGGACCTGGAGGGGGTGTCCAGATCGAATGGATAAATTCCAGTTGCTGCGAAACCAGATTTAATGTTTAATGGTGTCATACATTTGTCCCAAACTACAGAAAAAATGTTTCCAAAACGTTGTTTTGTTATAGCACGATCCCTATGTGTTGACCAGTATTTAAGAATTTCGTCATTCCAATAGTGTTCAAACGTGCGAAACACAGACCTATCCATAGGCTCTAGTTCGTGCGTTGTATTAATTGGCAAGCAATATAACGTTATACCCAACTCTTCTGCGACCGTGAAAATAGAATAATCCAGATAACATTTAGCACCATCAAAATTTAAAAAAGGTTGACCAGCAACTTTGTATTTGGCAAAATGATGGAGCCATTATTTAAAAGCATCAATGGTCATACTACCTTTCGAAGTCATTAACACCATACTAGACGCCGGAAGTGTATCTGCCCATTCAGGCTTCAGCCTTTTTCCTTTAAATATAATTAAGGGAGGAATCGCAGAATTCAGGGCATTGTCACAAGATAATATTGTGACGTTTTGTCCATGCTCATTTGCCACAAGGTGCACTCGCTTTGCTCCCTTTTTTGCAAGGACTGTTTGTTGGTGGTGTAATGCTAACCGACAGCCTTTCTCATCCATGTTGTAGATATGCTCAGGCTTGTCCATTATGTCCATGTTAGCAAGAATTTCGCCCAATTTTTAAAAATGGTCACTTACAATAAACCTATTTAGTTTCTGAGCTCTCGCGGGGTTTATGCTTTGAGCTTTCCGATTTCTAATATTCGGATGCCTGTTGAGAAAACCTTTTAGCCAGTATCGTCCCGCCAATTTTGTAACTTTATTGAACGGATTTTGAATTTGGTTGGTCTCACAAAAATTGAACACGCATCGCCGTAAAACTTTCGAAGTTAAGGGATAGCCTACTTCCGCCAAACGAATTATTCTTCCACACAAATCTTTCTCTTGTTCTAAATTAATAACTGATTTGCGACTCATGGCAGATTTTGTTGTTTGATGATTACGTAAGTAGTCTCTTAGGGTCCTACGAAGAACCAAAAATTCCTTACTTGCTGAATTCACAGACACGCCATTTCCAACAGCTGCTAGGGCACGCTGCATATTTTCTTCCGACCATTTCTCTCTGATACCTCGGTTTCTTGCTTTGTTCATGACGATTCTATAAAATAATTAACGATTCTTTAGTATAAATTCAAGACAACATGAAAAATATTTATGCCTGGCAATATCGCCATTGGCAATATGGCTACGCGATATACAAACACGTGCACATTTCTACTGTTTCTTACTCACTTGGGTGAAAAACATACGATTTTTAAATGTCTACCATCAGTTAATAGCTCATTCTTTACTAAAAACTACTGCTGATAAAAAGAAGCACTTACCTGCACAAATATCCAATAAATATCACGAGTAATCGCTTACATCGGTGGTGGTGGCAAAGCAGTTTAGGTGGGAAACCAACTGCTAAACGAAAATGTTAAGTTAGAATTCACCACAAATTGAAATGCAGATTGCTTATTTACTATTAGGAAAGTACCCCAAGCGCCATTTGTCTTTCAGAAACCGAACCTTCCAAGATATGAACCCTTGGCGTTTTTGTCAGCTTGGCGATATTGTATTCACCTTTTTTAATTAAAATATTAATTGACTTGGTAAGTAAGATCAATTGACATATTTTCAGCTTGTCTTCCGAAAATAATTGCTACATGTAGTGTCGTATTTCTATCCAACTCGGTAAAATTTTAAAGAATTAATTACTTCGTATTTGTCAATAGTTTTAGATCACATGGAATACTAAGGGAGGGAGGGTTTGCAAGAAAAGCTCAAAAAATTCCTATTGATCTTTCTTACCATGTAGGCAGTGTTGCCAATGTCCGGATAATTACTCGATTTTCTGATAATTTCAGTCACCATCGGATAATCATTTTTGGGATAATTTCGGATAATTCAGTGTTCTGTAGTATATATATTGAAATGAAATAACAAAAGTAAATTCTAATTTGAGACGAACTGTACACTGTCACAATTAGTACAGTAACTTTGTAAGTAAAAAGAAACATTAGCTGTCATAAGTGATAAAAAAAAATATTAAATAACGATTAAATAATAAAGGTTCATTTAAAAAAAAATCATTAAAAAGTAAACATAATTAAAAAAAAATCACATTACAATGACCACAAAAAGTATCTCAAACATAAAAAAAAAACATATACGAACCTACCTTTAGTTTTTTCCCTTTTTTGGATGATTGGTTTTTAAGTGGTAACTAAGGGGTTGTTGATTTGGAGATGGAGTTTTTGACAAACGTTTGAGATTTTTTTTTTAATTAAAATTGGAATTCTTGATATAATTTAAGCAGTTACAACCTAAAAATAATAAAATATTCTTTCAAATTTTATTATGTACATCCTGGGTGAGTAAAAAATTACCTGCCGTTAACTAGAAAGAGCAAATCGTGTATTGAACTCCGGTCACCAAGCAGACAGACGATTCTGTAAGAATCAACCATTTCATCTATGTT
Source organism: Psylliodes chrysocephalus (assembly GCA_927349885.1). NCBI lineage: Eukaryota > Metazoa > Arthropoda > Insecta > Coleoptera > Chrysomelidae > Psylliodes > Psylliodes chrysocephalus. The sequence goes on along the minus strand of OV651818.1, from coordinate 10,069,442 downwards.
GAGAAGGAGTATATTTCCAATTCCTGGAATCAAAATAACTTTAACTAGGAAAGAACTGATGTTTTAGTAAGTAAAATAATTTAAACAAGTTGATTAAAAACGATACTGCAAGCTACTTACTTTTAAAAGTTTTTTTGAATAGTTTATTAATTGACTTTCGGTTTTTTAAACACAATAAACATTTTGTTACGTTCTGCATTGGTGTAAATAAATTTCCTAAATTTAGGTTAGATGTACAGAGCTCTTTACAAGCATTTTAAGAAGGGTAATTACAGAAAGCTAGTTTTAATTTTAACTTAAGTAAAGTGATTCATCTCCAGAGCACAGCATACTGTAATATCCTCCAATAGATGGCGTGTCCGCCATTTTCTATTCACAAAATTAATTATGAATAATTATTTTTTTTGTTCGTATTTATATCTAAATGTTAAAATGATTTGATTTATAAATAAAATGAAACTAATATTTTTGTAAAAGGAATATTTTATTGATTAATTGGGAAAATAACACTCTAATCGAGAAAGGTAACTTATTAAATAAAATAATAATTTCATATTGACAAGGAATAGCGCCAGAATCCAAGACCCATGAGATAATAAGAGTAATAGCCGGAGCAATAACAGAAATAAATAAAGGTAAATTCGTATAACTAATGATATGGTTGAGTAATAATTATTAAGTAAAAAATTATCAAGTTAAACATAAAAAAAATATCACACTATAATCATCAATATAAACTAAAATCTGGACTATCAAACTCATATCCATATCAATATATTAATACTTTACATATTTCAAAGAAGAAAAACAAATTTTCTATTTAAAAAATTGTTTTATTCACATCAGAGTTATGCTACCCTTACTAGAGTTATGTATATATAGAATTGCCTAACAATACAGGGATATACATAGGTATACTTCCACTTCCTATTGGCGTGGAATTCGCAATACGGAATATTAAAGATATAAACAGTCAATTTTTATTCATATCCCCCTCCTTTCAGTTACCTTATTTTAAAAAGTAGTTAAAAAATGAAGTATCATGTGCAGCCACAAGTCGTTGTCCACCGCTTTATACAGTCTACTGATAAATTAAACTACGTATTTTAGGCCGTGTCCTGCACAAGTGATGTTTTGGGAGGTATAATGTTTCGTCTCCGAACTCCACTTATTTTTATTGAGAGAACTATAACAGGTATCATTAGGCTGAACACATTATTCAACAAATCAATTAGCTGAAAATTCCAGACCACAAATGGTACAAAACATGCTACAGGAAGGAAATATCCAATTAAATAACTGGTCGCCAAACTCACCAGACATTAATCCCATTGAACATGTATGGAATTATCTTGACAAAGCAATATCCAATCGAAAAAATCCCTCTTTAACCCTTGACTGTAGTTGTTCAAGAAGAGTGGGACCATATGATCATTTTATTAATAAACGGATCCGCGAGATGCGGCGACGCGTTGGTCAATTTATTGAAAGAAGGCGTGATAATACAGACTATTAAGTTTTTTGTTAAGATGTAAAATTTTTTTCACAAAAAATAAAATTTTCTTACTAATTTTGAAAATTTTTTTGTAATTGCCTTTATTCTGCATTATTCGGAAAGAAAATTACAAAGGTTGTGTATCACATAGTTTGGTATTAAAACAAAGAATAAGATACGAATTATTTTCAAAATTCAATTTGATTGTTTTTAAAAATACCTTGGGGGCCAAAACTTTTGTCGGGGAATGTTCCAGTCAAGGAATTTTCCAGTCGGGGAATTGTTATGGGGGAATCTTCCTTTGGGAATTGTTGATCCCTTTTAATTATACAGGGCGTCATTGAAATAGTGTAAAAAAATTCGGGAGGTGATAGTACTCCTAAAACTAGTAAAAAAAAGTTCCTATAACTATGAGTCAAAAGGGCAAACTTGGAAAGTGGTTTTTTTGAAATTGTAAGCTTAAAAAACACGATAAAACTTTGAAAAAAATCACTGCTGACATAATGGTAATATCGAAAAATTACTTATTTAATCAGAGAGGGTAGTTCTTGCAAGGGTAAGGGGTCGATTTATGATTAACATTTTAGGGGTTGATTTTTTTACAACATGGGTCTATTTTTCAAAAACTACTACCTTTTTTCCATAAAAAAGGTACTATTATTGCAAGTCGCTTAAAGCAATGGTTTTCGAGAAAATTGAAGGCAAACATTTTACTGAACCCGTATTTGAAAAACAAGTATATATTTATTTTTTGATGGGTTGCTCACAGGTTAATTAACATAAATTTATGAAAATTATGGCGTGGTTATTTCAATTTATAATTACCAAATCGCCCTGTTAAACAAGAGAAGCGCCGAAATTATTTTAAATAATAAAAGAGTGAGAAATTAAAGTGAAAAATATTTTATTACTATTATGGAAAGTACCGTATTTTTTTATCATATCAGACTGACTCTTTTATTTAAAGTAAATGTTCAATGTGGCCACCATTCATTTCAATACAGACACCTGCTCTTCTCCTCCAGGATCTGCGTACCCTATCGAAAATCCTTTGCGTTGTACGAATTTGATTGGAGCAGTCAATTATCCGTTGTCGTAGTTGCTCTTCAGTATTAATCGGCACTGAGTAAACCAAAGCTTTTAAGTGACCCCATAAGTAGAAATCAAGTCGATTAAGACCTGGTGATCTGGCTGGCCAAGCTTGTGGATCACCACGTCCTATCCAACGCCTCTCGAAAACTTTATTTAAATGATTTCTCACTGCTAGTGGAAAATGAGGTGGTGCACCATCGTGCATAAAATACATAATCTGCCTCTGTGCTATTGGAACTTCCTCCAAAAGTATTGGTAAATGGTTTACCAAAAAATGAAGGTAATTTTGTTCATTAAGCCTAAAAGAATAATAATAATAATTAGGAATTGGTGACGTTTGAACAGTTTTAAAATTTACCTATTGGGTAGAAAGAATGGTCCAATAAGTCTATCTCCAAGAATTCCCGCCCAAACGTTTACTGAGAATTGAACTTGGTGTCGGCTTTCTATGACAGCATGAGGATTTTGATCGGACTAGTAATGGGTGTTGTGGTAATTAACAATCCCATTTTTGGTAAACCCTGCTTCATCAGTGCATAAAATGTTTGACAGAAAAAAGGGATCTTAATAACCAACGACAGAAATTGGCACGAGCGGGATAGTCTGGAGGATTAAGGGCTTGTACCATTTGGATGTGGTATGGATACAGCAGTTGAGTATGAAGAGTCATCCACACAGTATGGCGACTCACGTTTTCTCGCGCTGCAATTCTCCTTACAGATAACCCTGGATCTTCCTCTACACTTCTTAAAATTCGCTCTTCAATTGCTGGTGTACGCACTGTAACATTACGGCCGCGATCATGGTGCCTGTTACTAAATGAACCTTGGTCTCTCAGGCGCTGATGGACTCTGGCAAATATCCTATGAGAGGGTGCTCTACGATTTGGATATTTTTGAATACACGAACGTTTAGCTAAAAGACCCGTTTCCGTTCGCTCTTCCATAAATAAAATGCATATCTGTCAGTTCAAGTACAGTGTATTCCATAATTTCTGGTATATTACGCTCACGTACACTTCAACAACAAGAAACTGACAGAAATACTTAAAAACCAGAATAATTTTAGGCAAAATTATTTACAATTTCTTTTTGCTAAATTAAAATAAAAAAATTGTGATAAGGCCATGTACATAGCTATTGTTCTGTCCTAATTTGATTATTCCATTTACAAAAAGTATTTATTGACAGTGGCGTGCCCACAAATTTCTTCTGAGGTTTGGGTTACCACTTACCTTCCGATTGTAAAGTTGAGAGAAAAAAATTGACCCACAGACAAAAAATAATTTTTCATAATAAAATTTCTTCGACATTACTTGAAAATATTTTTTTTCTTTAGAGTTTAGTTTTTTGGGAGGTTGGTTAGTTTAACACGTCACAATTTTTTATTAATCTGTAAGATACCCATCAAAAAATAAGTAATTTTACTTTTCGTTTTTCAACTACAGGTTTACCAAACTCTTTGCCTTCAATTTTCTCGAAAACGGTTGTTTTAAGCGACTTGCAATAAGAGTAACTTTTTTTATGGAAAAAAGGTAGCTGTTTTTAAAAAATAGACCCACGTTGAAAAAAAATCAACCCCTAAAAAAGTTAATCATAAATCGACCCCTTACCCTTGCAAAAACTACCCTTTCTGATTAAATAAGTAATTTTTCGATATTACCATTGGATTCAGCAGTAAATTTTATGTCAACAGGGATTTTTTCGAAGTTTTATCGTGTTTTTTAAGCTTACAATTTCAAAAAAAAAACACTTTCCACGTTTGCCCTTTTGACGCCCCTAAATCCCTTAATATGTATTTAACGACCCATAGCATTGTATAAATATAACTAGTAGGTCAGTCCAATGCTAATATTTGTTTGAAGTTGAAAAGAGACCACCATCAGATGGATACTCTGAGTGGCAAATCTTTCTGAGACTCGAATACTTATGACAATTCAACATAGATGGCGATGTGTTACAACTAAACAACTTAAACGTTGCCATTTTTATTCCATTTTGTGTATTTGGTGCATTTGATTTTGTTGCAAGTTGCAATATTTACGGTGTGCTTCTGTTGTTTTCTTTAATTATTAAATAGGTGTAAGTTTTAGTTTGTGCGATCAGGATATACCTACATAAGTATATTTTATTGGGACGCTATTATTAGGTTCTAACAAGAATTTGGTTTTCCGTTAAAAAAAAGGTAAGCTAGGTGTATGATAAAATTGCCTAATTTCATAATTTTTTTTTCTTTAATATTTACATTGCATAAATATTTTTTCCAGATGTAATTCCTATAGGAAAAAATAATGCCTTATAGTACCTATATTAAAATACATTTTTTTTTTGACAGATGTCTGGAAATAAGTCTGTTTATTTCAATTGTGGATTGACACCGTATAGAGATCCGACACTACGGTTATTTCGATTTCCAGTTAAAAACCCTTCTTTGACCCAGGAGTGGATTTTAAAATCTGGTAAGAGACGTATGGTAAAAACAGTGTTGGACTGGCCCTGAAATATTTAAGTACTTAGTTTTATTAACGTATATGGAAATAACATTAATCGATCACTCGGTGGTAGGCCAGATTTAGGAAATGGAAAAGCGGGACAACGGTGATCACTGGGGATCACGTTAAAAAGATTTTTATTAAATCAGGTTTTTTTTTTGTGTGGAGATCTAAAAAAAAGGTCCTCCGATTATATTTTTAAAACAATTCCGGGGTTTTTTTAAAAAAAATCTTCTCTTCAAAAATTTCTTTATTTATAACTTTGGATTTACAAAGTATGCCATTTGAGTAAAAAGCGAGGTATTTAGGTAAAAAGCGGGGCATTTTGGTACTTTGGCGTGGCGCGTGACAATAAGTGAAAAAGGGGGACAATTAAGTCTAAAGCGGGACGACTGGCAATTAAACATTAACGTGAAATATAGGGGTAGATTTCGATATTTTATTAAAAATTCATATTAACTGCCAAATATATTGTAGGAAATGCTGCATTGATAAACCTGAGTCCAACATCTTTAAGAAAAAAATTTGTATGCAGCAAACATTTTGAGGACCGGTACTTAACTTCAAGACGATTGCCAAGCACCGCTATACCAAAAATGTATGGTACAAATGAAACGCAAGAAATATTTGAAATAACCCATGTATCAAAAACATATTTGTCACAGCCTTCAACAAGTAGAGATATTTCTCATGAAAGTGACGAAAGTAGTAATGATACAATCGATCCATTTTTGAATCAGATTTCAAATCTTCCTTCGTCATCGTTATTGAAGAGGGAAGTGCGTCCAAAAAATAATAATCCTGAAATTTTGAAAAAAAAATTAAAGGAAACCCAGAAAAAAAAATAATATTCTTCAAACACGGATCAGAGTCTTAAAAAAACAAATTTGTAATGCTAAATCATCATTAACTCCTCCTAACAAGCCACTTACTCAATTTTCTGCAGCTTTGGTAAAGATGCAACTACGAGGTAAAAAACGGATATGGTCAACAATAGAAAAAAAAACAGCTTTAGAAATTTTTTACAAAGGTCCTGGCACGTACAAATTTCTACGTAGGAGAGGAGTTATTTTACCGGCAGTATCCACAATTAAAAGTTGGATTTCAAATTTCATTTGTAACCCTGGATTTAACAAAAAAATATTTGAAAATGTAAGAATGAAAGCAGAAACTATGTCTAGTCTTGACAAGAAATGCATTTTATTATTTGATGAAATGGTCGTTAAAAAAGCCATTGAATATAACAGAAAATTGGACATTATAGAGGGATTTCAAGACCTTGGTACCAACAAGAGAAACCCAATTTTTGCTGGACAAGCATTAGTACTAATGATTAGAGGCACATTCAGTCAATGGAAAATTCCAATTGCATTTTTTTTGACAGGAGATGGTGTGGATGCTGACTCTCTAAAAGAGATAATTACTAATGGCTTGAGAATGGTCAAAGCTACAGGTTTGGAACCTATAGGAATGGTATGCGATTTGTCCAGAATAAACCAAAAATTGTATAGAAATTTGGGTATTACAGTAGATAATCCACAATTTCAAATAGACGGGCATAGGTATTTTGCATTTTTCGATGTGCCACATTTAATAAAATGCATCAGAAATAATTTTATTCAAGCTGATTTTATATTTAACGGAAAATATATAAGATTTGCTGATGTTAAAAAATTGTACGATCTCGACCAAAGCAGCAAAACTGGAAGGGCTTTAATAAAGTTAACACCAAAACATATTCACCCAAATTCTTTCGAGAAAATGAATGTAAAACTTGCCACTCAACTACTTAGTCATTCTGTAGCTGCAGCTATTAAAACAGCAACCAGAACAGGTGAATTAGTTTCGGTTACATCTGAAAATACGACGTATTTTATTGAAACCATAAATAATTTGTTTGATTCTCTAAATAGTAAAAGTCCTTATAGCTCAAGACCATGTAGTCGAGCTTACTGTGACCAGAATATCGAGGTTATTAATGCTACTCAAAGAGGATACGAACTATTTAGAGATTTGTATAAACAGACTAGTAATGGCAAGTTAACAAGACCTGATTCCTTCGATGGTTTTTTACTGACCATAAATGCGGTCAAACAATTTTATTTAGATTTAAAGGACAAAGGTCTTAAATATATATTAACCGGAAGATTAATTCAGGACCCTTTAGAAAATCAATTTTCGGTTTAAAGGCAGAAAGGAGGTTACAATCGAAACCCTACTGTGAGAAGTTTTAAAGCCGCTTTTAAATTAAATATAGTTAATAATTTTATGAAACCTCCTGCTAAGGCAAATTCTGGATCAAATTCTGATGAAGACAGAAATCTATTATCTTCAAATACCTCATTAACACTCAATATTTTGAATACAACTGAAGACTTAACTGAGGACGAAAAAGCAGATAATAATGAACCAGAATGTGAAAGTAACTTGGAGGGGCCATCGAAATCAGTCGACGACTACTCCGAAGCCCCTGTCACTTTGGAAGAGTGTTCTACTTTATATTTTGCAGGATATTTATTAAAAAAGTGTTTACATAAATTTAAATGCGAAGGTTGTCAAAATCATTTAGAAGGTTCAGGAGATATGGATGACAAACACCAACTATTAATTTTTTACAAAAGTTATGATATGAGTGACAAATGTGGATTAAAAAATCCATCAACATTGTTGACTTCATTTACGAAATTATCATTCCAAATATTTGCCGAGTACTTCGATAAATATTGCACAAAATATTACAAAATTTACGTAATATAATTGAGGAGAGAATGCACATAATTTTGCCAGAATGGTACAATTGTGACAATAACTGCAAAATTCACAGGAACTATATTCTTGAATTATTAATTGTAACACAAATTTTCAAAAATTGTAAAAATTGTAAAAATCGTTCTAAAACGGAAGTGACAAAGAAAACAAAGAAAAATGAAGTTTCCAAAAAAAATACAAAATTATCAATTCTTCAGCATAAATAACTAAACCTACCATTTTCTTTATTTTTCTTATGATTTCCTTTTCTATTTTTTTATGATACCTGAATGTACCTAACGATGTATAAATTTTACATAAAAATGTTTTTCTATGTTTAAAGTGTAAATATAATCAGCTTATGTTTCACTTCGTAAATTACTTTTTTAGTTTTATGCGATTTTTTATAACCCTATGGCAACGTAAAAATACAATTTTAAATTAAAAATGTTTTTGTTGTTTAAAAATCAATGTATTTAATGTAAACTGAATACTGTTCTGCCTAAAAACATTTAAGCTTAAAAAATACAAAATTGTTTATTAAACTAACTATATACCTAAATATATGTTTTCCCTTTTCAATCCCTATACATTTTTTCTTTTGTAAACATTTTCTATTTATAGTAATTACCTATTTCAGCTACATTATTAGGTATTGTTTTATAAAAAAAAAAACAGAAGACTGAACAAAACATATTCTATATACCTACTTACTGAATAAAATATTCATTAATTATTACATCGAACATTGAAAAACAAAGTGATGCCCACTTTACAAAAATAACAAATTTTGAGAAGAACACTTTTAACTTTTAATATTATTTTCTCCTACAAAGTTTACTGTTAAATTCTCACAGCAATTATTTTGATATTAATGAAACTATTTAATATACCTAGTTTTAATTTATTTGTTAACCAGAAACTACAATAAAATACCTATTAATTTAAAAAAACAAACTACACGGATTTTTGAACACCTACCTACCTAGTATAACTTCTGTTTTAAAGTCTGGGACGTATAATAAATAATAATATAGATACAACCATTGTATAAATATAACATACAACTGGACCCACTGGTTGCATTTATTTGCGTAAAATAACTTAAATTCACACCAAAACTAGAAAATTGCATAATGCTAGCCCATCCATTTAAAGGCCATGTAAGCAACTAATATATCCCAATTATAGGCTGGTCAACTATTCTGCGACAGTTGCCACTTTTGTTAAACTAGAGACGATGTACCGTTGATGTACCATCCAAAAATTCGTAAAATGACAACACAGCGATTACGTTGCACAATGATCAAACAATCGTAACTTCTCTCTCTGGCGCGGCGTCTAGAAAACTGCCTCCGACCTCTCTTAACTTAGCTACTGTCCGCTTGGAACCGCTATGTGATGGAGATATTATAATCAAACTTTATTTACATAGGCGTTGACCTACTATATATATTTATACAATGCCCATAGTTATAGGAACTTTTTTTACTGGTTTTAGGAGTACTATCACCTCCCGAATTTTTTTACACTATTTCAATGACACCCTGTATACTGCACATAATCCTAACATCACAGTGATTCCTTCCTAATCGTTGTTGGAATGAACCTATAATTGATATTTTTCTATGTTTCTTTTAACAAAAAATAAAATGTTTTCAACTTATTCGATCTGTTTCATCTGTTTCGTTTTCCAGTATGTGGCAAGTAGTTAAAAATCAAACCCTCGCAGAATTAAATGTTTTTGATGACTTTTCGATACCACATCGACTCTAAATCACTAAAAACCCTGAATTACATCAACAGTTTAAGCGTAAAATAAATAGATGATAAATAACCCTCTTGAGTCAAATTTCATCTCGCGTTTTCTGCGAGTATCAAAAAAACAAACAACTGCTTTATGCCGTAACATTTCCAAGGAACGACATCAATTTGTTTGAATCAATTTCAGCTGGAGAGAAATAGTTCCAGGTAACTCTAAACGTCGGCTTTGATGGAATACGTGAGTGGAATATCATGGATGTGAGGAACAGACTCTCGCCCAGGAAATTGAACTATGAAGCCAGATGCCGAATGACCCCTGAAATGAAGACGGTAGACATTACATGTCTCAAACAAAAAAAAAAAAGAAAGAAGGGTTTCTTACCGATGAAAATATAACCCACTAGAATTCATTTTACAAGATGTTTCATGATAAATAACGCCTAAATGGATTTTTCATTTTTATTGGCTTCGGTTAAATCCGTTATCCGCTGTAACACACGCATGTAAAATTTACCTCTGGTAAAGAATGTTTTTAAGATGAATTTAACTGAACGTTTCTTGCTTATAAAGTAATTTTATAAAAAAGCTAAAAAAAGCTATTCTAGTTACCATATATTATTAAAAATAATTATTTAGCTACCAGAATGTTAAACAGAGACCTTTTTCTTGTAAAGTCAATTTTTCACGAGATTTATACCCAATGTAGCTAATTCGTAATGGATATTTAAGTCAAATTATTAAATAATTTTTTCACTCTTAGTATACAGGGTGTCCAGGAAAATAAGGGAGATTTTTTGGATTCCGATAGAACAATAAAAAATAAGATGACAAGTTTTCATAATTTTTTTTTCTAGCGGCCCTCCCTACGGAGATACGGCCTCCAAAATGACGCCACTGAAAATCAATTTTTCTTGAATAACTTTCAAACTAGGTAATATAATTTAATAAAAATTTACTATGATAAATAGAGCTAGGAATATATGCAAAACGCCATATTTTGCATATGTTGCATATATATATATATATATATATATATATATATATATATATATATATATATATATATATATATATACAATTTTTGATTTTGAATGCATATATTGACATTTTGTTAATTTTTTGGCATATATCTGACGTACTAATTGGCTGGACATATTAAAATTATGAGTTTTGGACCAAAATAATATTTTGTGAAATGACATTACAGGTAGATTTCCGAAAATTTTGGAGGATAAACTTTTCCCTGTAATAAATTAAGGTTAATGGTGTAGGTACTTGAGAGGATTAAATTATAAACACCCTCCTTAAACCAACAAATTGTGCTAAATATCCTTTCAGGTAGTTGTATTAATATCTTCAAATTTCTAAATGACTCAGTTTACTTTCAACTTCATTTCAGTCTTTATTGTTGTGTTGTGTTAACCAGTGGGAAAAATGGCAAAATTAATTGAGCCGTGGGTAAAATATTATTCAGATTTTGTTGTAGAAGATGATAACCAGGTGTTTTGTAAAACATGTTCTAAAATTGTAAGTAAAATATTATTTCAACTCACAGTTTAAAAAAAGTAGGGCAACTTTACAACGTACGCATTTATTTAATTTATTAAAACTTCAACATCTACAGGAATTTATTTGTTTTAGATTCCATGTAAAAAAAAGTTTCAAATCGACCAACACGCGAAAACACCCTCACATATAGCGAAGCAGAAATCTAAAGACACTCGCAGACAAAGTCAACTTCCCTTGAAACAATATTTAGAATCTGGATCGTCTAGAAGTGAACAAGCTATTTTTAATGAAGATTTGTGCAAAGCTTTAGTGACTTCGAATATCCCTTTAATACGATTAAATAATCCAAATCTCCGATTATTTTTGCAAAAATACTGTAAATTTAATATTCCAGAGCAAAGTATATTACGCAAACGTGGTGTTGACAGTTTATACATTGAGACTCGTGAAAAAATTCGTGAGATTACCGTTGGAAACCATTTTTACATTATTGTGGATGAAACAATAGACTCTTGTGGTCGATATATAGCCCATTTAATGATAGGTTCATTACGCGAAGAAATGCAAATTGGTCCATATCTAATCGCTTCAGAGCAATTAGATAAAACAAATAACTTGACAATAACTCGTTTTATCTAGACATAATTGTCTTCCTTTTTTCTTCCGGAAGCCGTTCCAACAGAAAAATGTTTATTGCTGTTATCCGATGCTGCTCCGTACACAGTAAAAGCCGCACAAAATTTAAAAATGTTTTATGAAAACTTAATCCATGTTACATGTTTGGCTCATGGCATTAACAGAGTTGCAGAAGAAATTAGGTTTAACTTTCCTTTAATAAATGATTTAATTAGTAATGTAAAAAAAGTATTTCTTAAAGCTCCTCTAAGAACTCAATTGTACAAAGAAAAATTTCCTGAATTACAGATGCCACCGGAACCTGTGATTACTCGGTGGGGTACCTGGCTTAAAGCTGTCTTTTTTTACGCAGATAATTATGAAAAAATTAAAGAAATCATATTTGATTTTGATGATTCATCTAAGGGTATATCTATACAAAAAAGTTGTTTCAAAATCACATATTACCAAAGCAATTAGTGTTTTTAAAAAATTATGTATTTGTACCCAAAATTAGATTAGATTTAGAACAAAACAATTTACCTTTGGTGACTTCCGTAAATTTATTTAGACGTTTGAATCAGAGTGTAAAAATGTCCAGGGCGATATTGGAAAGACGATTTTTCATAAATTTTCAAATGTAATTTTAAAAAACGAAGGATTTATTGTCTTAAGAAACCTTGCTAACATTTATTCTGGTAACTTTGAAGATATTAATACTATTCATCCAGATATTTCAGGAAAATTTAAGTTTGCACCTATTACTTCTGTAGATGTCGAAAGGAGTTTTTCTTTGTACAAGTACATACTTACTGATAGGAGACAATCATTTAATACAGACAATTTAGAAAAACATCTAATTGTTCATTCGTTTTATAATAATGTTGATTTGTAAATAAAATTAGTTAATAATTAAATAATTATTAAGTATTATATTAGGTATTGTAAAATAAAACAAATAATAAATATTAACAAACAATTTCGATCAAATAACAAATTACTCTTATTGCATATGCTCTGCATATTTTTCAATTTTTTACGCATTAATTGAAGTATTTTGCGGCATATATATGCGCATATTTAACTACTTTTTGGGTGCATATATTCCTAGGTTTAATGATAAACAATAGTAAGAACTCTTAAAACATTGCGCTTAAAACATAATTAGCTTGTTTATCAGGGGCGCACTAGGTTGTACATTTTAATGCTTACATTTTTAACACTCTGTATGATAAGGAGTTAAAAAAATAAATTTCAATACCTTAAACATTAAGCTAAAGAAAAGATATTCTTCTTCATTGTCGATATAATAAACCGTTATCGAAAAAAAAAAAATAATATAGAAATATTTCTTTTTATTGAGAAAAAATTTAAAATAGGGTTTCCGGGCGACTTGTACCGTCCGATCGGATGAATCGATTTTAATGAAACTTGGACCAAAAGTGTAAACCCACAAGACGCTTTTTATAAAAACACGGCGACAAAATCTGTTGGGCAGTTTTCATGGCAATTGCGAAAATGCACCGAAAATCGTGTTTTTTGACCTACGGATCCCTTTTCAGAGAACTGGGTGCACATAGGAAGGATGATTGTATTAGTGGTAGATGCCCTAGATATCCAAGGTAGCCCGAATTTGTGTTAAATTTGTCACCTGTCAACTGACACTTTTTTATGACGTTTTGAAAATTTCTTTGTCGTTTTTCAACGGTTTATTAAAAATAAATATTTTTTAATATTTTTTTTTTGACACTCTTTTCCCCTCTCTAAGTCACCACGCACACAAATTTTTTGTCGGGCGCCATTTTTTTTCGGACAAATTTCGTATAAGAGATTTTCGGACGAAACTCTCGTCAGCGTCCCCGAAGGGGTCGCTGCACAATATATAATCACTTTTTATGTTTTCAGCCTGTCCGCATCCTCTACTAATTCTATTGAAATATTTCCCTTTCCCTCTTCCTTCTCTTTAAGAGGAAGTAACAGTCGTCGTACCAATTCTCCTCCTCTTCTTTTTTTTTCAACTCTACTTCTTTCTCCACTACTTCTATCGAAATATTTACTTTTACTACTTCCTTCTTTTTTAAAGACGAAGTAACAGTCGTTTTGCCAATTCTCCCCTCTTCAACTTTACCATTTCCCCTAATTATATCGAAATATTTACTTTTACTACTTCCTTTCTTTTAAGAGAGGAAGTAACAATAGTCTTACCAACTCTCCTCTTTACTTCTTTCGCTAATTCTCTCGAAATACTTACTTTCCTACTCCTTTCTACATAAAAAACCGGAAAAAAACAGGTGTTACGACTTTTACCTCGCAAACATATTGATATGACAAAAATTATATTATATACCCTACTAATTTTATCGAAATTCTTTCGACCTCCTCCTACATAAAAAAAGCAACAACCCAAATCAAAAGAAACAAGTGTTACGGCTTTTACTTCCTCTAAATGATCAAGTTTGGTCATCTTTCCAAAGCATCGAAGATGCCAAAACGCGGTGTGTACAAAGGGCAGGGACGTAATCAACACGAGCTTATGACTTGCGCTTATTATTGTTTCATTTTTATTAAAAAAAAAAAAACATGATTTCCAATTTTTTGTCTGCAGCAAAGTGTGATACGAAAGTCATTGAAATAGAAGAGTATTAAGTAACGCACTGTTTTTACAAACGTTACTATGGTACCTACGAAATAAATAAATGAATAACTGCACTGACGTTGGCATTTTAAATCTTTTTGACACGTTGATCTTTTAGTACTCCGATATTAATTTAATGAATTTTGAACATCTTGGTAAATTTAATTCGATAATGGGATACACATTAAGTGAGTATGCAGATATGCATCTTATGTATGGTCTTGCATGTTGCAATGCTTATGAAGCAAGTATGAGGAAAGATATCCTAATCGCAATATTTCAAATGAGAAAATATTTGAGCGTCTAAGAGGGACTGGTGCGCGTTTCCCAGTTACTAAGGCAATATTATTGACTTTCTTTAATTATTTATAGGAAGTTTTGGGAAAACAAGTACTTATGCTGGTGTGACAAGAACAGTACGTACGGTGCAATTGGAGGAAAATATTTTGGATATTGTAGCTGATACTCCTTTAATAAACAATCGAAGATTAGCCGCGCAGCTTCATGTGTCAAAAACGACAATTGCTGAAGTACTTAAAGAGTAGTTGTTATAACCTTATCATCTACAAAAAGTGCATTAACTACTTCCTGAAGATTTCCCTCGAAGAATCCAGTTCGCAAACTGGCTGTTAGATCAGCAACGAACAAACAGAAACTTCATTAGCACTATTCTTTTTACCGATGAAGCAGGGTTTACCAAAAATGGTATTACAGATTTACATAACTCGCATGTATGGACTGATAAAAACCTTCATGCCACTGTTGCTCATCATTATCAACATCAGCTCCAATCAATTAATGTTTGGGTAGAAATAATCGGCAATTTTTTAATTGGACCATGTGCATTGCCGCCACGATTGAATGGTGAATTTTATTTACAGTTCATTCAGAACGCTTTTCTGGATTCAGTAGAGCATTAGCCACTTGAAACCCGCCCAAGCATGTATTTTATGCATGATGGAGCCCCACCTCACTTTACCGTCGCTGTACGGGACCACCTGAATAACGTCTATCGAAACCGTTGGATAGGCAGAGGAGGTCCAATTTCCTAGCCTCCACGGTCTCCCAACCTAATGCCAATGGTTTTTTATCTGTGGGGTCATCTCAAAACCTTGGTGTACTCCTCTCCGGTTCATACTAAGAAGGAACTTTCACAGAGAATCACATTTCATTGTAATAAGGAACAATGCTGGGTTGTTGTAGCGAGTACAACAGTCCTCTATTCGTCGGGCCCTCGAGTATATTAGAGTTCACGGAGCACATGTTAGACCCACTTATAAAGTTTTTAATTGATTATTTCTAATTAGCGTATTTAGGTTCAATCGTTACAAGCTTTAGTGAGTTAAGGATGAAAACATAATACTTACTCAAAGTTGTATTTTAGAATTTACCAATTTGAAATTAGCTAATTCTGGGAGTTTAATTTTTTAATAAAAATAAAACATTAATTATTTTATTATTTTTTTTTTTTCGAAAACGGTTCATTTTATCGACAATAAAGAAGAGTACCTTTTCTTTAGCTTAATGTTCAAGGTATCGAAATTGATTTTTTTAACTCCTTAAAAATGTAAGCATAAAATGTACAACCTAGTCCGCCCCTGGTAAACTAAACAAGCTAATTATGTTTGGCAGTATATTAAGAGGTTCTTACTACTGTTTATCATATTAAATTTTCATTAAATTATATTACTTAGTTTGAAAGTTATTCAAGAAAAATTGATTTCCAGTTGCGTCCTTTTGGAGGCCGTATCTCCGTAGGGAGGGCCGCTAGAAAAAAAATTTATGGGAACTTGTCATCTAATTTTTCAATCTGAATCCAAGAGACCTCCCACATTTTCCCGGACACCCTGTATATATTTGCTTTGGTAATTTTTCATCTTTTTTTTATTTAACTTTCTTTTTACTATGAACTACATTGGCTCTATAATTATCCATTTAGATGTACCTAAACCGGTAGTTAATTATAATAATATAATATTAATGGTTATTTAAAAATATACAAAATTTTAAAATAAACAAATATACATAATCACAAAGTTATTTTTCAACAACTTTTACGTGATATATTAACAACTTGGTAAATGAAATTAAATTAAATGAATGGGTAATTTTGAATAAGGTGTCAATATTGAGTGGAAAGTTGTCATTATTGGGTAAGGCGTCTTTATAGGGTAGGTTGTTATTATTGGGTAAATAGTTATTATTGAGTAAGTTGTCTTCATCAGGTAAGTAGTATCTCACAGATAAGGATAAGCTTGGTACTATAGGCAAGGAGTTCTTAACAGGCAAGTGTCTACATAGTGTCATAATAGAATAAATACTAGAATGCTTGGCATTCTATATTATACTCTTCAAAGTTTAACAGACCCCGCCCCCCTTAACCTCTAATTTTTATTTATATTTTTTTAGAATCAATAGATGAAGCCCTTAGAAAGCTTGATTTTTCTGAAGATTTTATGTTAACAGGGACGGTTTCTCCATTGGTTCATTTGTGCAGTGAAAACCCAGTTAAATTTTATAAGAACACAATATTTTAAAATTACATAAATAACAGACAAATATAAATTTAATTTTAATATTTTTATTTTCATACTTGTTTATATTTTTTGGTACATCATTACTCTCTGGCTGATTGCGTCTCTGTGGCACAATATACCTAAGTATACCATGTCTGTGGCGCATTATGATGAGTGAGCCAAACACGAGTGAGACGATTTGGCGAATACATATAGCTAAAAAAAAAAACACAACACGCCAACAGATCCTTCAAACTGTCAAAGAACACATTAATTGGCGCGCCGCTCACAAACAAGGTTGCCAAACCAGTGTTGCCAGTCTAGTACAATTCACAATTGTAATTAGATGTAGTACATTCTGCGTGCATCAATGTTCACGTGTAAAATATATATATTGTGTTCCTTGTTTGGGTTCGTTATCAATAAAGGCCCCCTTTTTCCCCTTCAATGAATTAGATGTCACTGCAAATAGAATTCGAAAAATCTGGTACATTTAAAGAATCTGGTACATATTTTAGACAAATCGGTACATAACAAAAACATATTCTGGCAACACTGTACCAAATCAAACAAACTGTCATTCCGTCATTCCTCTACCAACCTCTACTATGAAACTTTAATTGTTTAATTATTTGTGCTCATTTAGAAAAATGTATTTAATTAAGAACTGTGACATTATTAAATTGAAAGTATGTGTGTTAATTCAACGATTGTTCCCGAAAAACTTCTTTAAGGCAAGGTAAATAAAATTATTTTTAAAGTTGTTGTTTTATTTAACTATAATAAAGTTTTACGAATCTAATTTGTTTTATATTTTGTTTCAGCGTCTAATTCTAAGACCACTTTAAAATGGTCTATTTTGTAATCAAGTGTAAATACTATAAAGTAAGTAAAAAATTTGTAAATTTTTTGTTTCCCACAAAACCCGCTAAAAGGAAAAATTTAATTATTCTGATAAGATATTTACTTGACATCATTATGGAAATGAAAATGTACAATAAACGTTTGATAAAGATAAAGAGGCAAATGGTTTTTCACTTTAAAAGTCTGAATCGGAAAAATGGACCAACCAGTTAATTTAATACGAGCCCTAACACAAAAAAGTTCGGACATCAACTGATTTTACGAAAAAGTTTGAAAATTTCTATAAGGGATTCAATATCATATATTTTTTCATTTATAAGACATAATATGTATTGTTTACATCATATTTATGAAATTGTTTTCAAATAAACTAATATTTATTAATAAAACTAATGTTGATAAAAATGCAATATTTGCTGACACATAAATGTTCGGACACGTTAGTAAAACAAATAATAGCGAGCCATGGAAACAAAAAAGTGTTTCTATTTTGACATTTTAAATTGAGAATTAATTCGATTATCAATTGGCTCCAAAATGTCGCGCGGTAAAGCAACAAATGGTGCAACTAGAGAATTAATAGTAAAACTGTTTAACCAAGGAAAACCCTTTCGGGATATTGCTAAACAAATAAATGTCGCAAAGTCCACGGTGTCAGATATTGTGAAAAAATATGGAGAAAAGGGTTCAACTCAAATTTCAAAACATGTTGCTGGTCGGCCACGCAAAGTCACTTCCCGGATGCAAAGATCTCTCGTTCGGATTTGTAAAACTGATCGTCGAAGTACTGTAAGGGAAATATCAGCAAAATGGAATGAAGAAATAATTGGAAATGTTTCACGAGAAACGTGTCGTCGCTGGATCCATAAGTCTGGTTTACATTTTTATAAGGTACGTAGGTTACGTTTAAGGAAAATCTCATATTTATGCAGTGAACTCATTGGTTTAGGCAAAAGAAAAGCCGTTGCTGACGGAAAAACAAAAGAAAAGACGATTAGCGTGAGCAAAGGAACGGGCAATGTGGACTTTTGAAGACTGGAAAAGAATAATTTTTAGCGATGAATCAAAATTTGATGTTTGCGTGGGTGACCATCGATCACGTGTTATGAGAAACAAAAATGAAGCCTTTCACAAAGACTGTCTAAAGAGAAAAATAAAATTTCCATCAGGTGTTAAGGTATGGGGAAGCATGTCTGGTTTCAGTGTTGGAAAACTGCACTTTATAGACGGAATTGTAAATGCAGAAAAATATCAGAACATTCTTGAAACCAATTTGTTAGTGTCAATTCCAATTTTATCCCCTGATGGAAACTTTACTTTTCAACAAGATGGCGCCTTCTGCCATACAGCCAAGACCACAATAAAGTGGCTGCAGGACAACAATATTTGAGTCCTTGACTGGCCCTCCAGCAGCCCTGATCTAAATATAATCGAAACTGTATGGCACAAGATGAAGCAGCAATTAAGCAATGATCCACAGCGCAACATTTCTGATTTGCGGGTAAAATTGCAAAATATATGGGATTCTTTTACCAAGGAAGATTACGAAAAGCTTGTTAAAACTATGCCTGATAGAATAAAAGCTGTTATTAAGGCAAAGGGAGATGCAATCAGCTATTGATGTGATTTGTCCGAACATTTATGTGTCAATAAATATGCATTATTATCAACATTAGCTTAGTTTTATTGATCAATATCAGTTTATTTAAAAACAATATCATAAATATGATGTAAAACAATACATTTTATGTCTTATAAATGAAAAACATGATTTCAAACTTTTACGAAAAATCAGTTGATGTCCGAACATTTTTGTGTTAGGGCTCGTATACTCAATGAGAAATTTTACCTAAGAAATGTTATGTACATTTAAATAGTTTATAAGTGTTATTTTCAATAGTGTTACCCCGAAATATTTTATTTTAATTACATTTTTTTATTGCCTTCTTTGTATAATTTTGGATAATGCAGATACTAACTAATAATGTTTATAGATGGTTTTCAATGTATTAAAAACAAAACAAATATTACACTAATTAAAATATTCATTTATTAATAGTTGTAGTGCTTGAAAACAGTATGATGTTGACGATAATATTAACTAAACCTAATACAAACTCATATTGGCTCTTGTACAAAGTTTTGAACCGTACTTACAAATGATAAAATTATTGGAAAGAGTGAACACCTATTTCAAATTAGTACGAGCCGCCACTGCATGTTAATATCACTTTTGGTGTTTGATTTCTACTTTTTATTATTTCAAACCTCCTTAAGGGTTAACCCAACATTTTGTTCACAATTTTCTTTTAAATCATAAGCTCTTTCCCCATATAAACTTGATTTTTGCTAAAAATTTCAAGTTGATATCGTTTTTTGTTTCTGAATTAGGATTTTTTTCAATATTTCAAATAAGGGTGCAAACTAATCGATTAATCAATTGTATTTTTTAAATCGATTATTTTCGGTTAATCAATTATTTTCGTTTATTCGATTATTTTCTATTCAGAAACTAGTTTTGATTATTTAATTATTTTCGATTATTTTCGTTTAATCGCATATTTAAGATTAATTAATTTTTTCGAATAATCGATTATTTTCGAATAATTTATTCTTTTTGATAAATCGTTTATAATCGATTATTCGAGTATTTTTAATTAGTCGATTATTTTCGATTAATTTATTATTTTGATTAATAGATTATTTTTGATTGATTGATTACTTTCGGTCAATCGATTATTTTCTATTATTCGATTTTTTCCATTAATCGATTATTTTCAAATGTTCAAATAATCGATTCATAATCGATTCCTAATCGAAAATAATCGATTCTTTATAATCGATTAATCGAATATTTTTAATTAGTCGGTTATTCGATTATTTACGATTAATTGATTATTTTCCATCAATCGATTACTTTCGATTAATCGATTATTTTTGATTAATCGAATATTTTCGATTAATCGATTATTTTCGATTAATCGATTATTTTCGATAAATCGATTATTTTCGATTAATCGATTATTTTCGACCATTCGTTTATTTTCGATTATTCGATTATTTTCGAGTAATTATTTTAATTAATCGATAATCGATTATTTATTTTGATAAGCGCCCAGTCCTAATTTCAACCGATCTTATTCTCCACTTTTAATCATATTTTTTTTTATTCAGTCAATAGACTTCATTCTCTTGTAAAGCTTGATTTTTACGAAAAATTTTGAGTTTTTTCGTTTTTGAGTTTTTTTTATATATTTTAACCCACTCAACCCCCCTCAAGTGCGACCTGCTATCTTATATTTAAGAGATAGAAAACTAACAAACTTTGAAAATAAAATGAAAACTGTTTGTGATTATAAGTATTTTAAAAGTACCTAACGGATTGTTACGAAGTTAGTTATTATTTTTACTTTCCTATCTGTATACAGATAAGGAAGTATAGGAATCATGATTTTTTTTACCTCGAGTTTTCGACAGATTTTTACTAAATAGGAAAGTCATGTGTTGGACATATTCATATTCTTAAATTTTCGATTGGAAATACAAAAAAACTAGGTTAGTAATTTTTGTTGAATACAATTTATAAATAATCTAGTAGACATTAAAAATAATCTTGTTTACAACGCGTAGCTATTATCTGAGTTTCAAATAGATTCAAATATAGGTACTTGGTCACCCGGTATCTCAATATTTCCATGGCATCCGTGCATCAATAAAATGACAATATCGCAATGAAGTGGGTCGGTGTCTGATTTCAAATAGTATAACTATCAAAGGATACATAATCAGGTGTCCGATAACTCTTCATTAACTCAACTTTAGGGCGTAAGGTTCTCGGATTCCACCGTTCATTTCTACAGCGTAATTTGCATACCACGTTGATATTACGCCACTCATTAGCTCATTAGGTGTTATATTCTAGGAAGGAATGTTCCAGCCATATTGGAGTGCAAACTATGAGCGAAGTGTACATTTGCACATTGTGTCGGTGATGATGCGTATTTAAATAATTATATTACCAAGTAGTAAATAATAGCAACCTTCTCGTATGAAATAATTTATAATTTACACACTTATACAACATACAACATGTACATGTTTTTTATAGCTATAGCTTAAAGCCTGGCAACATTTAAACGGCATAATCAATTCAAAAATTATAAAGAATTTCGAAAACACTAAGTGATATGTAATATTTGTTAAAAAGGAAAATAATTCCAAACTCAATTGTGACCAAGACGCTTAGATTAAAGAGACCGAAGATGTAACATTGCACACCGCGCATGTTGTCTATTTTAACTCGAAGTAACCCACCAATTGAAAATCATTGTTTGCACGACGCCACCCGAATTGCTCCGTTTTTTAATTCAACGCTCACCTCCGCCTGAATTCAATCACTATTGACAGCTGTTTTTTGATTTATTTAAAGGTGTTTTAGCAATTTAAAGTGTTCTGGTTATTCAATTTTAAGTTCAAAATGCCACGATGTATCTTGAAAAATTATATATACTTATAATACAAGTACCAATGTTATACAAGATAAAAAATATATTCGTTTTCAGCGGTAAATATTTATTAACGTTTTGACATAAAGCACCATGATCCTTTGGGCTAAATACTTCAGATCCGCACTAAGGGGTTTTAATAAATATTAAGCATCAAATACATATTTCAGAAAACAGATTTCATATTAGTTACATAAATTTACAAAAGGGTAAAATTTTGAACATTTAATTTAAATAAGAAATAAATAGGCATTGTTGCTAATGAAATTTTGTTTTTAAAAAGTAGTTTTATAAGAATATTTACTAAAGGTGGTTTTTAGCCCTTTTTTTATAGATAAATAAAAAGTTAAGAAGCATAGTTGCTAGCTAAATTTTATTTTTATAAGGTATTTTTATAAAAATATTAGATGGAATACATGATGACCTACTTAAAATTTCAAGGTTCATCTTATTTGCGGTCAAATCGAAAGTGACATTTGAATCTTAAGACTTAAAACAAAGTAAAACGCATAATACTAAAGTTACAGGAGTTAGTCACATTGTTAATAAAATGCTTAAATAAAAGAGACCGGAGATGTAACATTGCACATCACGCACGTTGTCTATTCCAACCCTAAGTAACCCACCAATTAAAAATCATTGTGTTCACGACGCCACCCGAATTGCTCGGAAATTTCTATTCTATGCTTGTCTTCGCGTGAGTAAATCATTTATTGACCACCGTTTTTAAATTATTTGTTGGTGTTATTAGCAATTTAAAGTGTTTTAGTTATTCAATTTCAAGCTGAAAATGCCACGATGTATGGTGAAAAATTGTATGTACAAATAATATAAGTGTCAATGTTATGAAAAATAAGAAATATATTCGTTTTCAGCGGTAAATATTTGTTGTCGTTTTGACATAAAGTCGCCATGATTCTTTGAGCTGAATACTTCAGATTTGCATTAAGGGGCTTCAATAAATATTAAGCATCAAAAACATAATATTTCAGAAAATAAAATTTATAATGCATTAATTTACAAAAGAGTAAAATTTTAAACATTTAATCTAAATAAGAATAAAATTGGCATTGTTACTAACGAAATTTTGTTTTTAAAAAGTAGTTATATAAGAATATTTACTAAAGGTGGTTTTTAGCCCTTTATTTATTTTTACAAGAATATTAGATAAAATACAGGTTCACCTACTTAAAATTTCAAGGTTCATTTTATTTGCGGTTAAATCGGAAGTGAAATTTGAATCTTAAGTCTTAAAACAAAGTAAAACGCGCAATATGATCTAGTATAAGCAAAAAAATACTAAAATTTCGTAAATTAGTCATATTAATAAAATGTTACATTATAAACCACTAAACAACTCGAAAAAAATCTACGTTTACCAAAAAAATCTAAATTCTAGCAATATTTATTATACAATCGAATGCGGTTTCAAAGATAACATGATCAATAAATCCGAATCTCTAAAGTTTAGAGCTAAATGCTCGGATAAAAGCATGCGACTGATAAGGGTTACAAAAATAATCGATTTGTCGTTTTCATGAAAATCGATTTATCCGTTATAATTAATCGATTATTTTTGATTAATCGAACATTTTCAATAAATTTTTTTCGTATTTTAAGGTAATGGAATAATCGATTATAAAGGAATTACAAAAGAGAGTAAAATATTCGATTTATTGAAAATAATCGATGTTTTTAGAAAAATCGATTTAATGTTTAATCGAATTTTTAAATTAATCGATTATTTTCGATTAATCGATTATTTTCGATTTTTCAAAGGTATTCGAATAATTTGTTTTAAAATACAAAAAAATAGATTATATAAAAATAATCGATTAATCGAATATAATCGGTTATATTATATAATCGATATTTCGGTTATTTTTTAGAATTATCGATTTATCGGTAAATCAGTTTGTTAATAATCGATTATTTTCGATTTTTCAAAGAAAATTAAATATTCAATTACAAAAGGAATATGAAAAAAGAAAAGGATTATTTGTAAATAATCAATAATTCAGTTATTTTTTTTTAATCGATTTATCGTAGAATCGGCTTAATTAATTGGTTATTTTCGCTTAATCAGTTATTTTCGATTAACCGAATATTTTTGATTAATCGATTATTTTTAATTTTTCAAAGGTATTCGAATAATTTGTTTAAAAAGAAATACGAAAAAATAGATTATATGAAAATAATCGATTGATCGAATATAATTGGTTATTTTATATAATAGATATTTCGGTTATTTTTTAAAATTATCGATTTACCGGTCAATCAGCTTTTTATTAATCGATAATTTTCGATTTTTCAAAGATAATCTATAATAATCAATTTTAAATGAAATATGAAAACAAAAGGATTATTTAAAAATAATCGATAATTCAGTTATTTTTTTGGAAAATCGATTTATCGCAGAATCGGCTTCTTAATTAATTGGTTATTTTCAATTAAGCGATTATTTTGGAATAATCGATTATTTTCGGTATTTCAAAGATAATTGAATTATCGATTATTTAAAATAATCGATAATTCTTTTTTATTAAAAATCGATTTATCTGTTAATCGACTTTCTAAATAATCGATTATTTTTGATTAACCGATTATTTTCGATTTTTCAAGGATTATCGAATAATCTGTTTCAATGGACGGAAAAAAATGTACCATTTGAAAATAATCGATTATTTAAAATAAACGATAATTCTTTTATTATTTTTTGTAAACACTGAATTATCGGTTAATTGGCTTTTTAATTAATCGATTATTTTAGATTTTTCAAAGATAATCAAGTAGTCGATTTTAAAGGAAATACGACAAAAAAATAGATTTTTTGAAAATAATCGATCAATCGAAAATAATCGATCAATCGAAAATAATCGATTGTTTTCCATGATCGATAATTTATTTCGATAATCATCCACCCCTAGCGAAAATGACTTTTAATAGCTTTAAATTTTAAAATGTTATCTGGTTTCAGACATATGCATTTCTAGAGTTTTATGTGACTTATCCTCTATATTAATTAATATTCCTAAAGAAATAAGCTGAGGTTACAATACAAAACAGTTTTTCTCATTTTGACTAATTTTTAATATTATGTAATAGCCGTAGAAAATATATATTGTTCAACTCACAAGGTTTGATTTGCAGTATTCGCCTGCGCACATGCATTTTTTATAATACTCGTAGACAATGAGTACCATTTCTTGCTCTATTAACAATATTATATTTCAACATTTTACTGTAGTCTCTTGCTGAAAAGTCCGTAGTAAAAATAAACGCTAACGAAATATTCTATAAAAGGTTTTTCTCTTTACATAAAATGTCGTGGCATCTGTTTGATATTAAAAAATCACGTTAATTTTATTTCATAATACAAAATTCCATTAAACGTATATTTTAAATAAATCTAATAGTTCATTATGATGCTAATAAACAAAGTCCGGTTCCTATCACAGAGTTCGGGTCTCTGCCCAGTTCCCCCACTCCTTTAACTTTTCTTAAAAAATTGACAACATTTGCGCAGGTTAAACACCGGTGTATGTTATATCTCTGGTCTCGTTTATCTAAGCCAAGACGTTAAAAAAAACAGAAACATTTTAAAACCATGTGTAACCAAATAATACGAGCGATGATTTTTTTTTTGAAAAACAACTGCTCCTTCGGCTAATTTCACAGGGTACAGGGTAAATACAACACTACAGTTAGAGATCGTATGCAGTATGAGGCTTTAAACATAGTAACAAAGTGGATAGAACATGAGGGACTTAAAATTAGTTCCAATAAATCTACCATAATTGCATTTACGCGCAAAAGAATTAGATGGACTAGAACGTCTAAACCTACAGAGTAAAAATAACCAATTAAAGGAAGAGTTAAAATAGGGTTAAAATTATTGACTCGAAACTTATTTAACATTACGGAAAGAACGACGAGAAAAGCCGAAACATCAGTAGTGATGGCAAGATGCTCCTTTGCGAAAAAATTGGGATTGTAACCAGACTTGGTCTATTGGATATACAAAGACACAACAGAGCGCAGCAATATCAAGATTAGGCTAGTCACAAAGACTTGCCTGTCTTGTAATAAGAAGGAAAATCAAGACAACTCCCACAGTTGCAATGGAAGGACTAATTTGCTAGCTACTGCTTTACTTTGTGACATAGGGAAGTGCACGATTAGCTGTAAAACGTTCTGCGAAATCATAGCATCAGACCACGTCACATAAGTATCACAAAGTTAGTGATAGGGAACGTGGTAGACACATAACTAAGCGTCATTACTTCAATACTCCGTTCTAGATTCTAATACCAAATAGAACAAAGATCATCATAAAAGAATCAAGTGTCTAACGACAGGAAAAATCCAGATATACAGACAGAAATTAACCTTCTAAATACCCTAACTCAACTTCATCTATACAATAGAAAAACATACCTCAGCATTTCAGGCTGATTTATGCAATTTTGCAACAAAGAACATGAGAGCTCCAGAGAACAAGCAGATCACATATCCAAATAATTTCAGGTGGTCCTTAAGGCCATGTCGACTCAGAGAGTGACGTCGAGGCTAGTATAAGATTCCATCGAAAAACTGAGAACACTAGCAGACCAAAATAGAGAAAAGCTGGTTTGGGTACCGGGTCATTAAGTCATCGAGGACCATGTAAAGGAAGATTTTGCATAAAGAAGATTACAAGTAACACCGGAACCAGATACAAAGTTTGAAGTACCAAAAAGTACAGTTAGAGGTTTCACAAAAACTGTGTTCGGAGAAAACATATATTATCCCAAAACAAGTCCATGCGAGAACCTTAATAGTACGACCAAGTTCAAAAAGAACAAATCTACTCTCCATCAATAGGAACAGCTGAACAAAATAGGTGTGCACAATGGACATTATGTCACAAGGAACCAGAAACAATCAAACATACTTCGCGTCGGGAGACAACACAACCTCTAGCTAAAATCTAATACGTTTTTCCCTTGTACAGTAAATAACTATTTTTACCCATACAATATTGTATGGTTATTGTTCTACGATATCGACCTAATATTACTTTAACGTAGAGTAAATAAAGCATCCAAATAGGTTACTATAAAGGTATAAAATTACACAGTGTCTAGGTACACGCTAACTTGTACGCAATTTAAAAAGTTATATACACGCGAAACGTCTTGACAGAGTAGGTGAGCTGTGTCCATGCCGATCGGCGTAGCCAGGTATGGATTGAAATTTTCTGGTGGCGGCGAAGCCGCCACTCTACGAGAATTTGTTGCTTCATTTTCTTGTTGTCACGGCATTATTATTATTTGTTCATGTATGTGAAATTTGCTTCTAAGGTTTAAAAAATACTACTGCTAGCTGCTAATCAAGGCGTAAATAAAAACAAACAACACGCATTCACACAAACACCTCCCATTACAGCAATATGACGTTTCGCGTGTATATAATTTTTTGATTTGTGTACACTTTAGCGTGTACCTAGCAACAGCGACAAAATTACGAAAAATGTACAACCAAATCTACCTAGTAGGATATTCTACTATAAACATGATTTTTAGTTGCCAAATAGGTAGATGTTACCTAATTATGGTACCTAATTTTACTTCAAATAAAATTTACCTTTGAGGTAATTTTTGGTTATTTTTGTTAGAAGTTTTCTTCTTTCTGATTTGGTTAAAGTTACGTTTAAGCAGATATGTGTACGAGGTAGATTTCTTGGTATAATTTACGTAAATTTATATATAAATTAGAACCTTTTCGTAAATTTATATTGAAAGTATATTTTTCTAGTCAATTTTACGTAATAGATTACCTCAATAAGTAGATATGACATTTAGCAAGTCGAGTTCTAGCTAATAATATCGAAAATGTTTGCTGGGTGCCATCTGTCTGCGCTTTGTGATATGCAATGTGAATTGCGAATAGACACACAACGACAGATATCTTCACAATCCCAACGCGGTCGGGCAGTTGGCAACGTTGATATTATTCGTTTCCTTCTCAAAGTCTCTGTAGTTTTCGCTTCGACACTAGCAAAACGTATTAAAAGGTTTTCAAAAGCCAATACTGTATATCAAATTCTAACTTAGGTGTTACTTAAGCATAGTAAATAAGTATAAGTGTGGTTAAATAAGTAATATTTGCAGTTTGCCTACTAATATACTAAAAGGTGTTACATGTTGCTTTTAGTTTTAGAATAATTAAATAGGTATGACATTTAAAACACATTCTTAGTATAAATAATGTTAACTTGTAATAAAGTGTCGATTGTCTCGAATAAGAACAGAACCTTTGGTCATTTAAAGCATACAAGTATTTAGAACATATCCTTCATACTCAGCATTTCAAAAAGGCATTGCTTTGTTTTGAATAAAACTTTTAATATGATTCAATTCATTGCACTTTTTTCTGTTGTCTTACCTTTTTTTTGTTGGATCCTGATGATTTTATGAGCAGAAAACGTGTAGCATAATGACCTGAGAGTATGTGGTAGTTATTTTACTTAGTTTTCATCCCTTTTATATCACTATAGTTGTAATTCACGTTTGTTTACATTTTATTTCAACAATGTTTTGACATTATTAATTATCGGAATTCTGGTTATCTTCTTCTTTCTAGGAAATAACTGTCGTCTAGTTTGTACGGTCCGATAGCCAATTCTTGTTCCGTGGTACGAATTTGACAGATAACATTAAGGGGATATTTGGTGTTGTGCTATTTGAGATCAATACTATTGATTGTCCATGACGTCATGTTATATTAAGGTATATTTTTAGGAAAATTAGGTTTAATACTTAACGCTAGTTAGGAATAATATTTTATTGGGATGTATAAATGAATTTGGGTCGAATTAGATTACTTTAGATAAGTTTTCTGGTAACTTGTGGCGATCACCGGAAGTGTGATTTCCAAAATATGCATGGTAATATCCTCCTTGTTGAAGCCATCTTGACTTTTGGAAAAGGGGTTAAATGCGCCGTAGCCATGAGGTTCGAGGATTACAATTATTTGTGGTATTGTTGTTGGGAAAGGTACCGGGGGTACGTGGTTGACTATTCGTCTGGCCTTGTGAATCGAGGGTCATCGCGAAGCACGTGGGTAAAACCAAGAAGTTTGTCGCCAATAGTGATCGGATTATTAAACACGTTGCTGTGTCGCGCAGGGGTAGGTACCCTAAACCATTATTTTTGGGATAATTACGACCGCGGTGAGCGAAGCCTGCTAACGGCCCGCACCACCGACTGCCTGTATCAGGCCTCCAGAGGGTTGTTGTCAACGACCCCGTTTGATTCCGTCCGCAGTCGCTGTTCCAGTGTTATGGAAATTCCAGACGTATCTGGGTGATGCGCTGTGATAACTACTTAAGTCCAGTTTTGTTGAATTGATGTCCTGCAGTCCTACAAGTTCTAAGCCAGTTTCCTGTCCAGGGTAATCGTAACCAACACCAGTGGTGGAGAGTTCCATCGCTTAATGGATTTCTACCAGAAATCAGGTATCTGAAAGTCTGTGAACCAAAGTATGAAAGACCTTCAGTCTAATAACTTCAGTGATACTAGTAATTTATATTTCGATTTATCATTTAACTTTTATTTATAAGAATAATTCTGTAACTGTATTAATTGTGCTTAAGCTTAACCTGCTGTAAGCCTTAGTGATCACGGGGTAATATTAATTGTTTCTTTTACTCTAATAATTTTGAATTCAGAGAATTCCTCTTTAACTTAAGTAATTTTTCTTGTCATTTTGTATCATAAAAGAGCTCTATGTAAATGTATACCTATCTATCTGAAATTTTATAAGAACACGTTTTTTAAAAAAAATAGTAAATGCCATAATACCGACTCTTGCGTTTTATTTAACTTTAAAGATAATCAGTAATACTAATAATAATACTAACTATTTAATGGCCCTCACCTTTTGTCCCGACAGCTAGCCGAAGTGGTATTCTTCTCTAAGCTCTAGGAGAACACTATAACCTTTTGTTTTGTAACGGTTTTCTAAATTCTAAATAATAATATACAAAATTTAGGAGGTTACCAACTAACACCGATCTTTGAGTAATAGTAAATAAATCCTGTTATAAAGATCACGAATTATCATATTGTGATATCTAAATTCTTTACATCATTGTTAAACAAAATAATTTTTTATAATAAAAATAATATACTTTTAATACACCATTTATATTGATTATTTACTAAATTTGATATTAAAAATTACTTACTGTAGATAGTTGAGAAAATGAAAACTGAAGACTTTGGAGGCTTACCTGAAAAAAAAAAAATATATAAATAAATACAAATTTTGAATTATAACATTGTTGCGTCATAACACGCCATGTTTACAACATGCCAAATGAATTTAAATACAAAACATTTTCCTGAACGTTAAATTTATTAAAATTTACTACAAAAATGCCTCCAGGATCTAAACCACCCAGTATATCATAGTGATATATTATATTGATGCAACGGGAAAAGTAGATTTCAAAGGTACAACTTTGGTCATAAAAGTTTCTTTTAATAATAATAGAGCTATCGATCAATTACGCACTGAAGGGAAACCCTGTATATGTATAAGGCTAACATGTTGGTATCGTTGGATAGGTAAATTCATATCAATTTTGTCAGATGCTTTTTAAAAATCTGTATACACTGTATCTAATTGATATTTATTTTCCAAAGTTTCGTGTGCTTAATTGACAAAAACAAATAAATTTGAAATGATCAACTTTCTGAGTATAAAACCATGCTGTTTACCCACAATATATTTTTCTACATAACTAAGGACGTATGGCGGAATTCCATCTATCCCCGCTGCTTTTTAGGTTTTAATTTGTTTAACGCTTTTCAAAATCATTAATAATTATAGTTAAATCTCGAATATTAAAATCTCCAAAAATGTATCTTTATTTACATCAGCTGTTATTTTGTAAAAATTCTAAATGAAAATACCACAACTAGAAGAGGTTACATATCCACCATCCACGATCTAAGGACAGCTTGAGATGATCCTCAAAAATTAACTGATTTATATTTCTAATTTTTGAATAAAAAATACTAAATACACAAAAATGAAAGAATATTCTAACATATTTATTCACATGCTCCCTAAAGCGAAAACTTTTATGTATGTTGCCAGACAGAGAAAGATGACTCAAAGTTTCCAATTAAACTTTAAAAACGACTTTACCAGATAGTGGTAAAATACAAGATTAAACTGGGAAAATCCAAAGCTTTAAACCACCCCATTATAATGATTTAAATCTAACATTACCCTCTTTGAAACTTTTTGAAGATAAAAAGTAGTAAAAAGATTTTACATATAAAACAGTGCCACAATTTGGCTAGGAGCTGTCTGTGTGCAAGTAATGCGTTTAAATCTTTCTTCAATAATAATAAATTATTTATACATATTTTTAAATTATAAGATCCTATTAACAATCTTGAATCTTGAAAAAATTGGAGTACCGGCGCCCTTGTGCAAATTTAAAATAACGCCCCAAATTTGTATAACGTTCATATGTGAGTACAGTTAGGTATTATTATCCACTATTAAAAAATTATTTTAAAAAGTATTTTAATAAATTTATTTTCATGTGTCCATCTATAAATTGACACATTTTAACAACTTATAACTCGAGAATTAAAAAAGATATCGAGATGCAGTTTTCACTAGACCTTCTACATTTACTTCAAGTTTTTCTTGACATTGTTGTCACATGTAATTTTTTTCTGGAAAGTGCCGAAAAAAAAAACGAACTTTTTTGAACCAAAATTGTGAGCTTATTTTAAATAGAACACCCTATAATTTTTAACATCCTCGGAAAGACAATGTCTTCCCCTTTCAAAAAGTGGATACATTGTAAGCCTTTACTTTATTTTTTAGGGAAACATTCACTTTTTTATGCAACCATGTCAATAACTTCCAAACGTAAAGTATCACAATTAATTAACTTATAATTTGGGAGTAAGGCAATGTATTGATAAAAGGTTTTCACCAAAATTCTTGGAAATGTTTAAATTTTTTTCTGACATAGTTGCCAAATCTTAAACTTGTAAAGTTTTAAAAAAAAAAATTAAATTCAGATTAAGGTCTTATAGCGAATAAAACATTTCGTAGCTCTCATAGTCATTAGATAGTTTATTTCTTGGCCTTTTAAAAAAAGTCAATTTTATATATATTTTTTTTATTGCTTTAATAGGTTTTAATTTTAGGTAATTAAATCAATGTTAACGGTGTCTATTACATTTTGGTGGCACATATCGAAATATAAATTGACGTTTTACATCGAACGATCATTGATAAGATACTGTTTTTCATTGCCTTGTCCCTTAGGTATAAATTTCAGAATAATATCAAGTAATGATATTTTACTTATAAAGACAGAGGGGAGCACCTCATACCACACGGATTTTTGTGGCGTAAGTGGTGTCCCACCATGTTGGTACCTATCTGAATTTTTATTGAATACAAAAAATATGTACTAAAACATTAATAAATTAAGTTTGTAGGTGTTGGATCGTAGCATCTTTCCTTAACAAACCCCCATATAAAAAATCTGGTATAGTTAAATCCGGAGAATATGGAGCCCATTCGATGGGACCAGCCCGACCTATTCATTTATCTCCAAAGGTTGAGTTCAAAGAATTCCTGGCTACAAGAGAGTAATGCGGTGGAGCACCGTGTTGCTGGAAATATACAGTATTTAGTATTTCTTCTTGTTCTAGTTGAGGATAAAAGAATAGTTCTAGCATATCCGTGTAATTGTTTCCATATACTGTTTCCTCTTAAAAAAAAATGGTAAATAAATTTTGGTTTTGGACACACCACACCATACATTTACCTTGGGAGCATCTCTTTCAAACTCGTTGGAAGCTCTAGGATTTTCGTCACCCCAAATCCTACAATTGTATTTGTTTACGCGTCCACTTAAATGAAACGTTGTTTTATCTGACATTATTAGATTTACATTTGGTTGATGTCTAAATAAATCTAATAACGTCTCACACATAAAAACTCTCTTTTCAAATGCATGATTTTCAATTTTATGAAAAGTCTTATATGCTTTAAACTTGATTACTTTTAAAATTTTATGCACCTTACTCTTTGACATATGTATGGATTGGGCAATTTTTCTAATAGATATTTTATTATCGTTGCTTGCTAAAATTTCCCTTATCTGTATAACATCATTTAAAAGCGTTTTCAATTTTTCTTTTTCATCTATCTAATGTTCCCGTTTCTTTAAACTGACTTACTCAGTTTAAAATAGAATTTCTGGTTGGTGAATTTTTTTCAAACATATTTCTAAATCTTCTTTGTGTATGTATAATTGATCTACTTTCAATATAAAGTAAAACGCACCGGGCCTTTTTACTTTTGGTAAACATTTTTTAATACCTGCTTTCTCTTCCACTAATTAATACAAATATAGACTTTTGTCAACTTGATTTGTTTTACATAGCACCCTTGATAAATTAGTAGTATCATTTATTGACTCATTCATATTCTATCCAAAGCTGAGTAAGTTAATTTTCAAAAAGAGGAATATTAAATAGACAAAAAAAACAGATATAGGTACATATTGAAAACGCTTAAGACATTCTTTTAAATGATGATTTATGGATAAAGGCTTGCAAATAAACGTTACAAATACGAAGAATTTTATTCATCATAAGCCCTTAATCTGAATTGGTAAAAGTAATCATTTACGAAAATTTTAGACATTTGAGACTTTACAACCATTTTATAAAAAAATTAAACATTTCCCAGAATTTTAGTCAAAACCTCTTATCAATAAATTGTCACATTATCGAGTTAAAGGCTTTTAAATTGTGATACTTTACGTTTAGAAGTTATCGACATGGTTTCATAAAAAAGTAAATTTTTCCCAAAAAAATTGAATAAATGCTTACAATGAATACATTTTTGGAAAAGCAAAGAAATGGTCTTTCCGAGGATGTTAAAAATTATAGGGTGTTCTATTTAAAATAAGCTCACAATTTTGATTCAAAAAAGTTCGTTT
The DNA here is from genome assembly GCA_927349885.1 of Psylliodes chrysocephalus. NCBI lineage: Eukaryota > Metazoa > Arthropoda > Insecta > Coleoptera > Chrysomelidae > Psylliodes > Psylliodes chrysocephalus. The sequence goes on along the minus strand of OV651818.1, from coordinate 10,035,174 downwards.
TTTTTTCGGCACTTTCCAGAAAAAAATTACATGTGACAACAATGTCAAGAAAAACTTGAAGTAAATGTAAAAGGTCTAGTGCATCTCGATATCTTTTTTAATTCTGTTATAAGTTGTTAAAATGTGTCAATTTATAGATATATTTTCTCATTGAGGTTATTACATAATTATAAACTTATAGAAATAGTATATTGTGCAACAAGTGTTGAAAATATCACTTTTCACACGCATGTGAAAATTGTTATTTCACACGAGTTACACACTATACTTTTCCTACGGCTGCCACTTTATTATCATATATTTTTAATGGTATTATTTTTAGTAAAGAAAATCTTATTTCAAACGACCAGAACTGATTTATATTTATTTATAACCATACAGTTATACATACATATATTAACAACAATGAATAATAACAACAATGAACAATAACAACAATGAACAATAACAATGAAAAAACAATTTTATTCGCTTATTAATAGTCTTACCTGCTGTTTTATTTGAAATTGTAATTTACTGTTATGTTAGAACAATTTTTCAAATTTATTGTAGGATAAGGATGAGAATAATATGGGATTTTCAGTGGCATTTTTACTTTCAAACAGATTAGATCAAACAATTCAAGAAATTTTTTTAGGGCACTTCAATCAAGACTGGGGAAGATACTTGAGACAGAATATATAATGAGTGATGATAACCCAAAATACTATAACGCATGGATTAAGGTTATGAATTCATATGAAAAACCCAGACTTCTTTGTTCATGGCATATAATTAAGAATTGGAACATCCAAGGTAGATTAAAACTTAAGAAGGCAGAAAATAGACAAGAAATGAAAAGAATATTAAAAGAAACTAATATTACAAATTTTATGATATTAAAGAAAAACTATTTCAGGAATTTGGAAGAGGAGGACGAAAATGATTTTTTGCAATACTAACAAAAGTAAAAAAAATAAATCAAACAGTGATATTTGTTTTTAGCCTATTTCCAGAGTGACGAAAGGATCATGACATTGTTACAGAATTAATGTAGGAATAAATACAAATATGGCTATTGAAAGTTTAAATAAAGTATTAAAATATAACAAAATGAGTGGACGACGTAATCTTAGGTAAAAATACTTTTATCAATTAGACAAAACGTGTAATGAAAAATGTTGATATAATAAAATTGAAATATGATTCAAATTTTTTTAGAGTTGAAAAGTTGCTGGATTTGTTGGATGAACGAGAAGATGTGGAAAAGGATAATTAATGCTAAAAGGCCAAATGCAAACAATTATCAACACAAAAATGTTGTAGAAGCCCATAAAAAAGCAGAAAATATGAATGATAAGGTAGAAGTTTTGGAATTTGGAAAATTCAAAGTGCAATCTTTTTAATATTGTATTCTTCTAAATGTTGTGTATATTGTTTAATTTTTTAAACTGAGCCATTCCACCAAAATTATATTTCAGGTATTCTATTCTAGATAAAAATTATTATTTAGTTACAAAATAAATTCTATATTTTATATTCAATTTTTGTGTGCTACCAATATATTTTTCTATCGTTTTTTAAGGTGCATAAGCTAGTTGTCATTTTATATAAAGGAATGGGGGAAGGGACGACACCTGTGAGTGTATTAGCTATTAATTTGTATACAGAACAGTAATTTCAATTTTTGGTTTATGGTTACTACAAAAATCTGTTAAATACGTTTAAACCGTGACAATTAGATGCCAGACCTAGAAAAGTTTCAATGCCTAAGGCATATTAGACCAAAGGTTTACTTTTCGACATCCAGAAAAATGTATTGAGCTTCATTTAACGGTTAGGTTATCATGTATAATATAACCATGCATCTTTTCAAAAAATATACACAATACATTTCTTTTTAATTAGTAATTTTAATACATTTGTATTTAAATGTTTTAAATAAACCTAGTAAACATATGCTATTGTACCTATTCGTTTTTTATTTTCCCTCTCATTGGTTTTATTTAAATATACATATACATATAAAAACTCACCATCAGTAAAGGTATCAAAATAAATATTAATTATTTATTCTAATAATCACATTCTATTATACAGTGCGTTCATAAAGTGTGGAAACTCTCCATTATCTTAAGAGTTCATTATTTTCGAAGGTCGCATATTTTGTAAGGTAGTGGAAGTAAAACTTATTTAAAAAAAAGTAGAACTAAAAAAGTCCTGTTTTATATCAACAAATAATTAACTCGTAATATAATGGATCGTTTCCACACTTTATGAACGCACTATAAAATTTACTTTATGTACGCAACGCAGCTCTTTTTTTGATCAAAAATTTGAAATATTTGAATCCATCACAATACATACTTTAAAATGTGTCCCCTTTACAAAAATTCCGCATGACTACATAAATTGGAATTTTGAATTTGGCGGCAAATTTCAATCCATCACAGAACCTACTTAAAAATATATCTTAGATACAGAATTCCGCATAACTACATAAATTGGAATTTTGAATTTGGCGGCATATAGGCCATACCCCCGCTGATGTCGGAGCGTTCTTATTGACTGGGCACATTTGCATTTTAATGTAGGTATGCTACATGTTTGAGACAGCCGAGGACGCATGAGCATGCAGATGTGGACGGGCTTCTGAGGCGCGGCAAATTGCCTCTTGTGAGTGCGGTATATCAAAGGGAGGCAATGCGCAGTACGTGCTCAGTCTGGACGGGGCATTTGTACCATACAGCACCGTACAGATTATAGCGAGCTTTTAGGATTTATTTTGCATGGAATGGAACAAAAAAAACGTTTTGCTTCTCGAGGCGAGGCGAGGCGCAAAAACGCTGCGTCTCGCGCGAGGTGAGAGGCACTTTTTTTTTCTCTCGTTGCAAGACGAGGCCGGATTAGATTCAAATCTCAAATCTCGCCTCGCCTCGCCTCGCCTCGCCTCGCCTCGCCTCGCCTCGCCTCGCCTCGCCTCGCCTCGCCTCGCCTCGCCTCGCCTCGCCTCGCGGCGTCATTAATAATAATATTAATAACCCAATTTTTGGAAAAATGCACATACTACCTTTTTAAATAAAAATTTCCTTGGTTTATTCGGTCATATTGTTTTTATTTTCTATAATTTAAGCATAAACACTACATATGTTTCGAAACATTTTTTCACCTTCTAGTGCAGTCAAAATTTAATAAAACAAGGGAGACGATTACAAACAGTTTAAAACACGCTGTGAAACAGAAAAATGGGGGTTTCTGTTTTAAAAATTTTAAACTGTTTGTAATCGTCCCCCATGTTTGATTAAATTTTGACTGCACTAGAAGATGAAAAAATATTCCGAAACATGTAGTGCTCGTACTTAAATTTAAGAAAATAAAAACAATATGACCGAATAAACCAAGGAAACTTTAATTTAAATAAAATTCTACTTCGGTCAGGAAATTATCCTTAATCAAATACCTTTTTTTCGTTACACAGCAGTTATTTTGTACCAAATAAAACGTTTCCCAATTAGAACTGAGTATTTTTTCCAAAATAACAAAATTAATAATAATCAAAGATAAGCAATTAACCAACCAATAATTAGAGAAGACATTAATTAAACAAAAGTACACACAAATACAACTCCTGATAAATTGTACATTTATCTGAGACATTCACAATTACTAACGTCTTCATTCTTTTAATTAATGTTCGTAGTAGTAATATATTTTTTAATTAACTATCCAAACCCCTTGGCTTTTGTAAAATTCATTTCTAAGTTCCAATTTGCAATTAATTTTTCAGGGCTGCTGCTGCTACGCTACATCGTATACAGTCCAGAATGTAAGATTGAATTTTATTTGGGAAGATGCATTCAATCAAGTGCGATGCGTTTGTTCGACATTTGGAATTGCTCGGAGCTCGCCGAGACGGAGCCGATCTGTTCATTAATTTGTTGCAGTGGCGCGCGCCAGGGGTGGTCGCGAAATGATTAAAAAGAATCCCGCCGAGACAAATGGAGCGGTGCTTTACAAATGAACGTTTTCTTTAAATGCCTTCGTAATACCATACAATGCGATGTAAACAACTGAATGATAAGTAGCTATAAATTTTGTTGGGATTGGACGAGGGATTCTGTTGCAATTATAATGTTAATGTTGGTTTGAAGGAGACTAAGTGATTACCTTAAGGCTATTCGCCATATAGGTTTGCCTTGAAATACTTCATTTTGTTGTAAAATTTCTCGGCGAATTGAAAATATCAATTTATTACTGAAACAATTAGAAAATTAGGTATATAATCATCAGGAGAGTTATGTAAGTAATTGTTTCAGAAAGAGTAAAGGGTATGTTTCCTTACTTAATCCTTTGACTTATTTAGTCTTCTGATTGTGGATTTGATTATTTAATTGTTATTTTACACTTTATTTTCATATATTTCATCTAATACACTGAAAATAATAAAGGATCTAATATGAATCACTAGTTGTGATTGGCCCACAGAGATCGATTTTAATTAGGTATTTGATCTATTTAGTCAAACTGAGGATTACTAGAATTACTTTACTGGTATTGATATTATTACTATTACCACAGATAAAGAACGATACAGAAAAGAAACATAGGGCTAAAACAGGAACCTAGCAACCGAAGCCACACCTTCTTTATGTTGGAGCATTGTCAAAAGTAAATCGTAGATTTGTTACTTATTTGAAGTGCAACAGTGCACACTTTTGTAGCAGATGAATGAAGCTGTCACTGCTGTCGCTGTCAATATTTTTTTGCCTGTCGTCTTTTGATTTTTGGTTGGTTTTAGCGAATATTCTAATAACTTTTATGTTTTGTTAGTGGTTTATCTTTAGTTTTTGTTGCTGTTTTTAATTGTGGAGTGTTCATTTCAGACTTTATTGTACGTATTAAGATTAGATTTATAAACAATGCCGCGTCAAAGAGGAAGAGGATATACTTGTATTTATCCTCAACCTCAAGAACAGGTGACAAAGAAGGATTGTTCACTCTTGTGAAAGATCCAGTGAGGTTTTGTAAGAAATAATATAAAATTGTAATAAAACACGATAATAACGTAGCAAACTGAGTTTACTCCAATCGATACAACGAATATGTCTTGACAGCAGCGAGACCGCATGACATGACCTCCACAACAACGAAGGACAGCCATTACAGTCGCACTGACTTGCGCATACAACTCACTCTAATAATTAAGATATAGGCAACATGATATACACACATGTGTGATACTGGTTGCCTATGCTACACTCATCATATTCCTACATTCGGCCATCCTGCATATAAGCCAATCCTCAGGCTCTTCGATGATGGACTGAAAGTACCAACTTCAAACTTGGCATGATCCTTCAATCCTTTAGATTTAGATAATCATGATTGTGAGACCCATTGATCTCTGGACATCCGTTGTTCTCGCTGCGATGATTACAGACATCCATTGATCTCGTCGTGTTTATGAACCGATGCTATTTTTATCTTAAGATCCGTTCATCTCTTCATGTTGATCCGTTGATCTCTAGGCCAATCCTGACCATTGGTATATCCTCAGATATAATCGTAAAGTGGATAAAGTATATCTAAGGGAAAAAAAACCTGTTAAATCTAAGTAAAATCTTTGCAAAAAAAAATCAGAAGCGACTTTCGCTTATAGGCAACTTTTGCCAAAAAAAATATCAAGAGACTTTACCTTGTAGGCAACTTTTGCCAAAAAAAAAATCGGAAGCGACTTTCGCTTGTAGGCATCTTTTGCAAAAAAAAAAATCGGAAGCGACTTTCGCTTGTAGGCAACTTTTGCAAAAAAAAAAAATCGGAAGCGAATTTCGCTTGTAGGCAACTTTTGCCAAAAAAAAATCGGAAGCGACTTTCGCTTGTAGGCAACTTTTGCCAAAAAAAAATCGGAAGCGACTTTCGCTTGTAGGCAACTTTTGCCAAAAAAAAATCGGAAGCGACTTTCGCTTGTAGGCAACTTTTGCCAAAAAAATCAAGAATTTATTACTTTCAAACATTGTATCGTAGAAATGTAAAAATAATCATCATCATGAAGATTAAAATCCCAGAACTTACCAATTAATATTTACTCTATTTAAATTAATCAAACACCTATATACCTTTCAAAGTTCGAAATCGGTAAATATCTCTTTATTTTCAATTCGTTCACCGGCTATAAGAATGGTCTTAATATTTTTAATTTGCGCAACATATTCTTGAATAGCCAATTTACAATTTCTTCAATAATAAGAGAAGCAAACCTACTACTTTTGGCCATAATGCTTGGATTGCTGTTCAGCACACCGACAGAAGTCATGCTATTACCGTATCAATACATCTCGAAATTGTACTATTTTATTTCTAGTACTCAACTTCCTACTCTTTAACTCTCTTTTCTTTAAATATTACTTATATAATATAAATATCAGGAAACAAAATTATATATATGGCTCTCTTGCACTTTTTTGGATTTACGTATAATTCTATTAATTTCTTCAAAAGTTATCTAAACAATCGATGCCAGGCAACTGTCATAAAACAAAACTCGTCTGATTTCTCTTTTATTAATTCTGGTGTTCCCCAGGGGTCAATACTAGGTCCACTTTTATTTGTCATGTATGCTTCTCAATCACCTTCTGCTCTTCAAAACTGTCAGATTCACACTTATGCAGATGATACGCAGCTCTATTACTCTTTTGAAGAGAAAAAATATTCAGGATGCTAGTAATAAGATTAATGATGACATTTTGTCACTCGTTCATTTATCTGATAAGCACTGTCTAAGCATAAATCCCTCTAAATCAATAGTTCAACTTTTTGGCCGACCCGTTGCAGGAAAACGTAACCTTAATAATGTAAATATTAGCTTAAATGGAGATCTCTTAATGCTGCATTCCTCTGCAAAAAACCTAGGTATACATATAGACAACTCGCTACGATTTTCATCCCATATATCAATCATTACAAAAAGGTCTTATTGCAGTTTAAAATTATTATACTCTAATAAGAGTTTACTTAATAAAAAAAACTAAAATAATGCTGTGCGACTCACTGGTTTTATCACATGCAAACTGCGGAGACGTAATTTACGGACCATCCTTATTAAACAGTGATAAAAATAGGTTACAAAAAATTCAAAATTCATGTGTACGTTTTGTTTGTGGCTTGAACAGAAGAGATCGTGTTTCCGCTCATTTAAAAGAATTAGGCTGGCTCAATATGGCTGAGAGACGAGCATTACAAGCATGCTCGCTCTTTCAAAATATTTTAAATTCTGCAACACATCCTTACTTATATAATAAAATATCTTTTCGATGTGATGTACATAATATAAATATACGGTTTAAATCCAAACTCACACCACCACTTCACAAAACTCATCTATTTCAGGGATCTTTCACTTATTACGTATCTTGGCTTCTTAATAGGTTACCCATGCATTATCTTAGTTTAAACAATATTAGGTTAAAAAATTATGTAAAACGAGATTTAATGAATGGTACACTCTTCGTTGTTAAATAATTAAAAAATTTTAAGTATTGGGTTTTGGATGTTGACTGTTTCTGGTATATAATAGAATATTCATTTTACGGTTAATATTATAATAATATATTATTATAATAGGTTACCCTTCTTACGGTTTATTAATATTATTTACTTTTTGGTATTTTTACTTTTTTTGAAATATTCTAGTTTGTTTTCGTTTTAACGGTTGGGTGGAAGAACAGGTTCTAGTATTGCTCCGGCATAATAGAAACTGAACTCTGCCTTTTGGCTATAATTTTATTTTATAGTGAAAAAGTTTCTAGAAACTGGTGTTTTTAATCCAAATAAAACATTGTGAATTCCCAAGAAAAGTGCATGATGAAAATTGTTTTGACCAAAATTTTGAATGTCATGCTATTTAAAAAGAAACCCTGTGGCTGTGGATAACATTTGACACAAAAGCTTATCCTAAAAATAACTGTTTGGTTACATTGGAGGAATAATTTCTTCATTGGTACTTTTTTGGGATGCAAGGATGACTTGACATTACTAAATTTAAACCTTTGTTATAAGTTGTCTTTTTGCTTTAATTTCTGATACACCTATATTGTACATACTTGAAAAATATAAAATTGTTCAAGTGGGAAGTTTATATACAAGGTGTCTCATTGGGAAAGGGAAACAGACCAACTGAAGAGTCTGATTAAAAATAAGACTATGCTTAGAATGCGAATATTCTTCATTTTAATTTTGAAGCTTCTTATAAGTTCCCAACAAAAGTACCTATATGATTTACTTAAAAAACATCAAAAAATATATAATTATATTTCAAATAAGTGTAACGTATCTTATGACACCAAAAACTTTTGCCAAATTTGGTAAAATTATAGGTAACTCTTCAGTTTTTCTGTGTCCCATACTTAATAAGACACTACAAAAAAAATTTTATTGTTTAAAAAAATATTTATTGACCTTTAAACAACACTATTTTGTTGTTTTGATGTCTTATGCTAGCAGCTTTATTAACTCTAGTTTTAGTGAGATATATTAGTCGGATACTAACATATTTATCAACTATGCACTTGATTAATAATATTCTATGATTATCAAACACAAACTGGCCCAAACTGTGCTGCATAATATTCTAAAAGACATTAGAATTTATGAATTCTTTTAAAATTAATGTGCCGATGATATCAAGTGATATTTTTTTTAGAGTCTTTCATGATTTTTAATATTTTTTCACTTTAAACAAATGTTTATTACATCTTCCGATGGATTTTGCAAACCATTTTTGTTCTTTATATCAATGAATGAAAATAGAAACAAATCTCTAGTTTTACTTATTAAAGCATCTAGACATTGTTCACAAATGATTTTCTTTTTTAAATAATAAACAACATATCCAGAAATGTAAGTAATTATATATTTCTCAAAATCGTCAATATTATCAGACATTGCATATTCCTTTGAAGTAACATTTAACTGGCTTGTTATATTGCACTTTAAAATAGTTAATTCCTCCAAAAGAATACAATTTCCACGGAAACTATCTCTTAGTTCAACATGAACTAAAAAATTTTATATTGCCTGACTGTAGGATTATTGTTAAAACCTCCATGAGACCGTACTGAACAAAAAAATAATTCTAAATTGTCTTGTGAAATTTTGAACAAAGGCAAAAATTTTAAAAACTTATTTTCTACAATTAAATTATTGTATAGTAATTTTAGGCTTGCAATGCATATTTTTAAACCTAGAAAGCCAGTGGATCTATCAGTTTCTAATAGAAGTTTACCATCAGCATGTGTTTTTAAAGAACTAATATATTTATCGACAGAGTCAAGAAAAATACATGTATTATTGTAATTATTTTCATACAGAGGTTTATTATAATTGAATTGCAAAAGATTTCGTGAATTCAGGATGTCAAACAGAATGTTCATTTTTCTAATAAAATTAATTGTCGCCCCAGCATTTTTAAAACCTTCAATATGTAGAACGTTCGCAAAAAAATCTAAGGCAGTTGCGACGCTTTCGCTAAATAGTTGGGTTGCAAGACGAACTTTCATTTTTTGTTTTTTAAAAGCTATATGTTGCGAGTTTAGTTTATTTGCTAAGTGGAACGATTCATTTTTCTGTAATTCGTGATGTTGTTTGAAATACTTCCACTCAAAAATTTTATTTTCTTCATTTACAAATGAATACTTTTCTGCTAAAGTATTTCTAATTAACTTTAACATATGTGGCGGATCTAAAAATATAACAATTTCTTCATTATTTGATGGATGCTTGAAACTAGTTTTTAAAGTTGTATGATGTAAATTACAGCCCAAGAGTTTGGCCATTGTTAGATTATTAGAAGCACCATCAAATGTTAAACTTACAACACTAACACCTACTTCATAACATTTCTTTAAGCATTCTAATATCAGCCCCTTTTTCTGTTCACCTGTCATACTTGAAATTAAAAAATATCCTACTGGAATTTTCCAGCTTCCATTTACACAATTTAATAAGAAAACAAGAGCATTGTTTGCAAGCGTAGTTTCATTTGCACCCTTTCCTACATCTACACAACCATAACTTCTACGTTCGCTTCCAACAAACTCCTCATGTTGACGAATGGCCATTTCATCCATAATAAGTACACAAATTATTTTTTCATTTGAAGAATTTGATTTAATCTGTAGGGCATTGAAAGTCTCACTTGTGAATCCAGGCTCACCTTTTATACTTTCATACCATCGACTGATTGTACGGACATGTGGTAAGCAAGTGTCAAATGTTCTTCTTACATAATTATAAGCAGCAGGTGAGTAATAGTGGAGAGTTGAGGAAAACACTTTTAGCTCTTCTGAATACTTCTTAGGCAATGGTAGGTTAGACTTTTTTTTAATTGCCTGCTACATATCTCGATGGGGCCCCCAAGTTTTGACATTATATCTAACTCATCTACCTGTATCAAACGTTTTTTACTTAAATCATTTAATATATTTTTTAAGTTGGCAATTTTATTCACTTTTCGAGAAAGTTGTCGTCTTAGAAATTTTAATTTTTGCTTTCTTTTTGCACTTGTTGCCCGGACAGAGGAGAGTGTATGTAATATTTTTTGTTTCTTTGGCGTCAGCGGTTCTTCATATGGAATATTTAGAGAAAAAGTAGAGGGTACAGGTAATTCGATCTGACTGGTTTGACTTGCTGGTTTAATAAGAATATTTGATAGGATCCTGATTTTTGGAGGAGGAGGTGTAGGTATGGATGGGTTAGCCTGGAACAAGATTTAATATGTTATAAAGCCTTAAATATAGATCCATGATACAAAAACTACTAGTTTAAGTTCCAAAACTACTAATTTTTAAATCTCATTAACTTCGTAATATGTTTTCAATTATATTTATTGTGTATTGTGAACAAAGTCGGCAGGTTTTTAAATTAAGGAACATCAATTTAATGTTTGTTCATTTAATATTAATAATAATTGTAATGTGGTACATGAGCGAGCATATTATTATTTTATATCATGAGGATGAGGAGGTATAATAATTGGAAATTAGGATCTAATAAAAACTGCTTTTAAATACTTGAAATTTTATTCTAAATTATGTATTACTTAAAAAGTTAGTCATTTAAGTGTAATAATAAGTTGGTTTTTAAGTTTAATTATAAGTTGGTTTTTAGGTTTATTTATAGTTGGTTTTTAAGTTTAATTATAAAGTTAGTTATTTAAGATTTATTATAGTTATCTAAGTTTTAATATAGTTATCTTTATTATAAAGTTAGTCAAGCCAATGTTCTTTATTAAGTTAGTTATTTAAGTTTTATTGTAAATAAAGTGTATACAAACTAAACATTAATTTATTGTCGGAACAGCATTCTTCTTCAATCTGACCCTAAACTCACTCTTATCAAAAAATTCTTCCTTGAAGTGAATAGAGCACAACATGCTATTCGGTTTAGGCTCAAATTGGTCTTTTCCCACAAATTTAGACCAAATTTTGAGATATTGTGGGTCTTTTGGAAACCTATAATAAAAAAAAGTTAGGCATTCTAAAAAAAATTCTAAGTACACTCCTTATACTTACTTATTTACTTATAAAAACTTAAATTAGATATTTTCTTACGCTCTTTCACTGAAGAGTTTTTACAATTAATTTTGGCACACTTAGTCATGATTTTTATACAAATTAATAAAAAAAAAAACACTTATTAAGATAGAAATAACGTCGAAATATTTAAATTTGAACAAAGTTCTGACAGCTCTTTGACAACTATGACATGACCACTAAGAGAGGGGGAAGGGGTGTCGTTTTTTTTTGGCATGTCATCTCCATAGTATTCAACCTCCGGTGAATGACATTTTACAGGTGTTTCAACTCTTTTAAAAATATGGCACCAATAACAGCATAGTATGTAAAAAATACACTAGATGTCTCGGTAGAAGATGAAGTACCTCAAGTGAAAACAAATAATGACTGCGAACTGTCAGAAAAATTCAGTTAATTTTATCTTAATCAAGTAAAAAATACGTCTGTATCCAATTTTTTTTTAAATAATGGTAATTTATTAATGTCTACTAATAATATTCTATAAAACAAACGATATGGATTGTGAAAATGAGAATAGAAATACTACTATACCACATACCACCCATATATTTCATCAAAACAAAGTGAGAACATTACTATTTTTCATCATTTTTAGTGTACAAGATAGCAATAATTAAATAATAAAAATAGTGTGTATTCTTTCCTACAAAATTGTAAATATTGTTGAAATGGGTTTTGAAAAAATAAGTGTTAAGTGCCATTTTGATGTTATGTTTACAGAAGAGTAGGTATAAAATTATAACTGCCACATTTTAGATAATTAATAAACACATTTCAAAGATACATGCTTATTTTGTTACCAGTTCTAAACAATTTCACATGGAGGGATCTCCTAATGGGCCATGTTCACATGTGAGATATGCTGTTTTATAAACTATATTGTAATAGTTAGTCGCTATACAAGTTATTCTAAATAATCAGTTCGTTAAAAAAGCTAAAAGTTTTTAAATTAAGCCCAATTGAAATTTAAAATTTGAAATTATACGTCATCGGGAATAGACCAATCAGCTTGTGTCGAAGTTTTTTTTGTTTTACAAAACCAAGCCAACGAACAAACCTACATACAGAATGTCGAAGTGAACGCACATCTAAGTGACATTAAAAATTGACAGCACCTAACAACTAACCTTAGTTTTTTGTTTTGGTTTAATTTTATTATTAATCTGAATTTATCTGGGTAAATTATCCTGTGGGATATAGGATATATAAAGGAAGAAGAAAATGAATTTATCAGCTGTATTTATAAAAGTTGAATCAAGTATTTTTCCCATTGTAAACGAAAATATGATTACCGAGATGATTACTGCATTTTTTAACAATACTCAGTTTCCAAAAGATAGAAAGGTAAAACTTTATTTATAAATTGTTTTAATGGTAGGTAGTTACAGTTTATATGAAGCAGTACACTTTATAGTAAAACATATTTATCTCAGGTTTTATTTTTAGATCTGCCAAGCAAGAATATGGAGATATTTACTTTTTCCATAAGAGAGAAGGAGACAAATTACACCTAAACATAAAGTACAGCAAAAACCTTATGATGTGGCTGTTTTTTAGTGCACAATGCTTAGGATATGTTGAATCTCAAGGTTTGTAATATTTATTATGCTTTTTTGTTTTTATATCACATATAATAAACAGTGTATAAGGCCCTTTATTCTTATAAATATTTTTTTTCTAATTTTGACATAAAGAGACATTTTTTGTAATCGCAGCAAGTGTTAAAATAATCTAGAAATAGATTTTGTTAGTGAACCTAGTAATAATTATACCAAAGAATGCTGCAGAGCACCTATGAAATTTTGAGTTAAAACATGCCATATTTTTAGGCTATTTTTATACCCTTATCAAAAATGTTATGCTCCTGTTTTATGCAAAACTTAAAATGCTCTGATAGCTTCGAACGAAGTCAGCAAAGCACCTCTGTTTTATAAAGTTTTTTCTGTAAAAACAGCAACACCATATATTTATGCACTTGAAATATTATATTTTTAAAAAATACATGGTGCTTGCTAACCTTCGAAAGAAGCCAGCAGAGCAATTCGGTTTTTTAAAGCTTTTTTCTAAAAACCACACCCCATTTTTAGACTCTTGAAATATTGTAAAACTTTACTAAAAAAATTGCTATTTTGTTGGAACAAAGTCAGCAGGACACTTGTTTTTTAATTTTTTTTTTTATATATATAAAAACAACTACTTATGACACATGTTTAGGCTGTTTTAAAATCCTAAAAATGTAAGTACATTTGTTTTCAGAAAAAAACTTTAAAGTCAGCAAGGAATTGCGAATTTTTTTTAAAATGCCAAATTTCGAATATAATATAATATTGTAGGAGCCAAAAAACGTGGTGTGGTTTAAAAAAAAACTGGGGTGCTCTGCTGGATTCGTTTGAAGCTAACAAAGCATCCCGTAATTTTTTATTTTATAAAACTCAATAGCCTAAAATGAGACATAGCTGTTTAAACAAAAAATTGTATTTTTAAAAATAGCAGTTTTTTTCGAAAAGCTCTATAATATTTCAAAAATGTGAAAATGTGGTGAGATTGTTTTTTTTAAGTTTTGAAAATCCGAGGTTCTTTACTGGATTCGTTCAGAGCTAGTTAAGCTCTGCTCGTCTTGTTACATAAAATAAAGGCATTTTGTAGCTGGTTATATAGTTATTTTGTAACTGCATATCTAACCCTTTTATTTTTTTCAGTTGGTTGTAAATATGTGGCTTCATAGAAGAAGTGAGGAACCATCTGTAACATCTATTCAGTGTTATTGGAAAGGCTCTAATTTATCAAAATGCGTAAATATTGATGTACACTTGGCTAGATTGTTAAAGAAACCTCTTCATCCACTACAGGAAAATAAATCAGTACTTTTATGTTCTTAGGATTTGTATATATATTTTTTATTTGTAAATAAATTGTTTTTTACTTAATTTTTCTCATTTTTTATTAAAAGATTAATAAATAAAATTTTCACAGATTTTTATATTTTTGTTTGTAAACAATAATTGAAGAGTTTTTATTAAAAATCACCAATGTTAATAATAATAATTTAAGTCAATATTATTCTTTCTCCTTTTTTAAAGCTACTATCAATAAAGGTATTACTTTAGCTTGACCTATGATCAATTTTTAAATTTTGTGATATATTTGGTTCAACAGAAAAAAAATTATAACCCTTTGACATTGGTTGTTTTTACTTAGATTTTCATAAAAAATAAACAGAACTGCAAACATGTTTTACTATCGTAATAACGAATAGCAACATTAAATTTTTTTTTCACATTTATCACTGTTGTCATTTTCATAAAGGATTGATAAAGCCTTGGTTTCTTTGAACACTTCGTCGCGGTGAGCGGACAGTCCGTCAACCGTCGCGTTTTGACGATTTTATCCAACCAGCGTATTTAAATGGGAATGGATTTCTTGAATCCGCTTAGCTGAGCAGGACGGCGTCATGCCGCTGATTTGTTGCGAAGAGTCGGTTGATATCTGTTGAGTTTGATATCAGCGGAATCGTCGGCGTGTGCGGAGACTATATTGTTATTAATTTTAAAACAATGAGTGACAAATTCACACATACAGATGACATCATGACTTTATTTTTAGGTTTCTTGGAAATTATGTCCTCTATAAAACAACACGAATTCAAAAAGAGCTGTAGAAAGTCTAACATACTCCCTAAATTTGGTTTCATTTCCAAAAAGCCTCCGCTGCACAGTGATATTAAAGGCACCTTCTGTATAGCGACACAAAAACAACTCATCCACTGGCTTATTGGAAACTTTGACGGTTGCAATTGCCAGTTCCTCTTGTTCTTCCTCTTCCAACAATAATAATAACGCAAACAATTTATTTGCATCCATTTTAGTACCTTTCGTTTACATTCATAATACATAAACAGCACGTACAGACCTAGAAAAAGTATCATTTTCTATATTTTTTAACAAACCACCTCGGGCGAAAATTGCTGTCCTCAGCGGTCGACGGACTGTCCGCTCACCGCGACGGAGTGTTCAAAGAAACCAAGGCTTAAGAAGGCACACTTTCTGGTTTTTTTGAAAAAGGTAGCAAGAATTGTGATATTTTTAAATTTATCACCAGTGATACCACATGTAGTTCCCGATTTATTGGAATATATAGACTTTGCTACCACATTCAACTGAACTTGGTTGTTTTTAATATTTATCACTGTGACAGGCGTTTTTGTCAAAATGTTTCATTTTAAACTGCTGTAAATAGGTGCCTTTGTTTTGGTAGTTTTAGTCCCAAAAAAATCTATGCATATACAGGTACTCATTCCTCTTTGATTTGTTCGAAAAGTTAAAATTTTATAAAAAATTACATTGGCTGTTTAAAAACTCATTATAATCCCTGAAATGTGATAATTAGGTAAATTAAATTAAAAAAACAAACAAAACAAATTTATTAAATTAATATTTACTCTTACAAAATAGGTTCTTGTAAGTTAACAAGCAATTATGCAGATATTACTAAGTAAATGTACTTGCTTAAAATTCACACACGAATGTGGTTTTAACTTGTTAAATTAACTAACCCTTATAACTCTTTCCACATGTATTCTTAGAGATGCTATTCTTTTACTTAATTGTACATCTTCTGGAGAACTTTTTTCATTCTGTGATACACTAGGTGTGGCTTTACTAAAGTGCATCCCATGTTTTCAAGTAGCTAAATATTCTGAAACCCCTATCTGCCAATATATGGGATCCAGGAACCAGTTTGTTTAAATACCCACATTTTTCTATTATTTCTTTATCACTATTCTTCCACAAAATGATGAATAAATTCAGTATCTTCAAAACTTTCAGGAGATTCTGCATTTTCTTCCAGAAGGGTTTTAAGGATATACACCTAAGAATTTATAGTAGCCTCATTTTCAATTTCCTAAAGGGGACAATTAGCAGAAATTGCTGCTACATCTTGATAATCCGGTGTATTTTTATTAAAAAGTTTACAAGAAACATCGCTAGTAGAAGGTTGATTTTCTTCTTTCCAAATTTCTAGGAACACTAATAAATATTTTTGAAGATGAATGTGAATCATTATCACATTCTGGAACAAAACACTTTTTCGTAGTCATAATATTTATAAAAAGTACAAAATTAAACACTCAAATTCCAAATAAATTCTTGATCGAGACACTATGATGACAGATGCCATATACAGTGCTGCCATTTTGCCATTTTCTGAATTATTAAGTGACTTTTAAAACAATGAAACTTTAAATATGGTAAAAGTTTAAACAGAAATAATACTTTCAAAAAACATTTGATATTATATATTTAAAAGATATTTGTTTAACGATGTTTTAGAAGTCTAAAAGTAAGAAGGAGTACACAAACGAACGTACATCACTTCTCGTAAACCTTCTAGCCGGCAACGTTGTGCGCTAGCTCCTATTGGTCTATTCCCGGTGACGTCATAAATTTTAAAAAAATTCATAACTCCGGCAAATGAATAGATAAAAAAAAAAATAAAAAAAATGTAGTTTTATTTTTAACTCTACTATTCATAAAAAAAATTTCAAAATTTTTGAACATGCCCCATTGTAATAAAATGTGGTTCTTACAAAACAAATTGATGAAAAGGGTAGGTACAAAAATGATCTGTAAACCTTAATTACCTATATGAATAAGTGTTGTAATAAACTTTTTATTAAATATAAACGCAGAGGATTGTTTTCAATAGATTCATTAACTTATAAAACTTTAATTATTTACAAAATAAATTAAAGGTTTGTAGGTGTAACTACACACAGATTGATAGAGAAAAACGAAGGAAAGGTAGGTCTTTTCAAGTGTGGAAATTTTATTAGTATCCGCCAAGAGGTTGCATTATAAATGTAAAAAAAGAACAAATCAATTATTCCATTCTTGTTTACATTTATAATATACGGATGATATCTTAACAGTCGAACTGCTAATTCTAATAAAATGTACACATATACACATTTAAAAAATTGAAAATACCTTTATTCGTTTCTTTTCTTTATCTACAAAATAATATAAAAGCTTATAACAGCAATTACTATCGTCTTTATTATTTTCTTTCTACTTTGTCCAATTCAACTTTTGATATATCTAAATTAAAATTTGACATGTACATCATTCATATCTAAGATCAACAATAACTAGACTAGATAATAACTAGACCTCAACAATGATGAAAAAAGCATTACTTTAAACTAACTTTAATAAATAATATTGCAAAATTATTAGAGTTATAAATAAAATACAATTATATTTGTTCGTAAATATAGTATATGTCATGCTGCGTGAACATTAGTATAATAACCTGTCAAATGATTGACCAATCATCTGATGGCCAAATCTTGAAGTTGGATACATGTTGATGTTAAAATATATTTTATCTAGCTCTTAATGATCAATATATGATCGAATCGGGTATTTCACCTTTTAGCGACCTCTGGTGAATTTTTTGGAACTACGTTGTGTTTGGTGCCATATCGTCTTTTGTTTTTATATGGGATTTTAGAGAAGTTGAAACACCTATTGTCTTTCATCGTGATTCAACCTCATTGGGTAAAATGCACATGCAAAGTAAAATATGTCACACTTTCATGGCCAATCTCGACGGCATATAACTTCATACTTTTTAAAAACTAAAAAAGACATATTTAGTAAGCGGCAAAAATGATAAACAAACGTTGTCAAAAGCTGATTGAACATTAAACAATAAATTGTAAAGAAATACCTATCCGCAAAAACAATCTTAATAAAAATATTTAATGAACAAAACCCTAAGGTAAGTAGTCAGTATTTAGATAAGCATATTTTTTCCTAATTGTAATTAACAAATGAATTTGCATTTTTATCATGTTTATCCAATCAAATATGCCTTGATAATTAATGTGAAGCTGAAATCCGGTTTATATGCAAGTAATGAATTGAAAATTCCGCGCATAAACTTACAGCAAGGATTTAACATTTGTTTGAGAGATGTACACTCTTGCTCAGAAGTTGTGGAAAAATATCTCTATATTACTAATACACGAAAACGAATTTTTTCTAATTTTGACATAAAAAGTTAAATTTTTTAAAATCGGGGCAAGTGTCAAAATGATCTACTTTACACAACTGCTTTCGAAAAATTTATTATGTCACCAGTTTCGAAAATATAATAAATAAAAATAAGCCTTTTTTTGGTGTTAAAACCAATACATACAGTCTGTTCGCTTTACTTACGCGGGTTTCAGATTAACAAAATTATGCAAATTAGTCATTGACAACCAGTTCTAATAAGGTTCTTCCCAAGAAATTAGGTAAAATTGCCCCAATGGTCAGATTTAAATTAAAATAATATTAGGGTAGGTACTAAATTTGTTACAAATATTGCAGTTGAATTGATTCTTTGCAAGTGTTGACATTGTCATATGCTAGTTGACATTGTATGTATATTGTAAATTTTGTGGAAATTTTAAAAATGCCTAGACGTATGTTAGATGTAGATAGTCTAATTGGTAATGTACATAAGTATTTTATGGATGAAAAAGAAAATGGCGGTCCTTTAAAATCGGTAATGTCTGTACAATAACGCGTATGCGATGCTCTACGAATTAGTGAAACCAAATTACAAAATCACAATAGTTAACTGCCGAAAGAAGATCACCGCTAAACTCGCCCATCATTGAAAACGAAAGATATTCCAGATGGAAAGAAATTTGAAATTCGTGATACCATTTATCGAATGAGAGCCAACAAAGAACATGTGACCTTAAATACAATTTTCTCGGAATTAATAGATAGAAAATTTGACGACATTGGCAGAACAAGTCTATGGCAAGTGATACATAACTTGGGTTTCAAATTTCAAAAGGAGGATAAAACAGAAAAGCCCTTTTGTGAAAGAAGTTCTGTCGTGCACAAGATAATTAACTTTCTAAGAAAATATTCTATATTTAAAGAAGAAGGAGCGAATTTTATATATTTAGGCGAAACATGGATATTTTCTAGGGGTGCAACCAAGAGAATATGGCAAGATGAGAACGTAAAGTCCATCAAACATACCGATAGAGAAGGGAAGCGACACATAATTTTACATGCAGGAGGAAAATCGGGTTTTATAGAAGGTATTGATTTATAATTTTAATCTAAATCAAAATCCAGTGACTATCACGATAATATTAACACAGAAATGTTTGTAAAATAGTTGCATGAAAAACTTCTCCCATGTTTAAGTGAGCCCAGCGTAATTATTTTAGACAATGCATCTTACCATTCTGCAGTATTAAACAAAAGTCCAACGAATTCTTGGACTGTTGATAAAATTAAAGAATGGTTGACAAAGGAACATATACCATTTCCTCAATATATATTAAAATCAGAATTATTACGCTTGGCAAATATACACGCAAAACCAAAAACCTTTGTTGTGGATCCGATTATTGAAAGTTACGGTCATCAAGTTTTACGTCTGCTACCGTATCATTGCCAGTTTAATCCCATCGAATATATATGGGGAATAGCAAAACAATATTATGAGAGCCATATTGGACCTAATGGTTATAGTGACGACGCAGTTCGGGAAATTTGGCGAAAAGCATTTTCAATTGCAACTCCAGAAGTGTGGCGGAACTGTATATCCAAGTGCGAGAAACTAATAGAAGAAATAAACGAAATAAGTCCAATTATATTAACAATTAATGGTGATGACAGTGATGATGATGACGATTATGATATTTTGGATGATAATGACTGATTTTCATTTTTGTTGGCAAGTTCAATTTTTTTATTTTTTATTTGAAATTTTCTACATGGAACAAATTTTTATGTTACAAAATATTTATTTGAGCTAAATAACCCTCTTATTATACATAGACCATATTTTCTGTGTGAAGTGTAATATAAAATTATTATTAGGTTTATAATAGCTACATTAGACTCCATTAGTGAAGCAGTTTAATTCTGCTCTCAATTATACAAGAGATTCTCCATTATTATTTAATTAAAAAGTTGTACATTATTTTTCATTTCATTTAACCAGTTGATATTTCCCCAAAGAACAGGTCAAACTTTTGGGTACTTACATGGAAACCCGCGGAAGTATAGAGAACAGACTGTACATTATTATTGAAAGTTTATATCAAAGACTTTACAACCTAGTAATAATGTTGTTTTGGCCCTTATTTTCCAATTTAAATCAATACAAAATAATTAAAACACAATACACGACAAAATAACTTACTTCCTAGAAAACCAAATAACTTTAACAAACAATATAAACACACTACAAGACGTTGAGAATAAATGAATAGGGATGAGTTTCTATTTGTCAATGATATGAATGAAGTTACACATACGCAACTAACAATTCAAGAAAATAATATTAGTTGCCTAGATGTAAGTAATGTTTTACCAAAACACAATTTTACAAATAATATAGACAAAATTTGAGAAAATATTGCATGTAGTACGTTGCGAAATGCCATTTTATGAAACTTGTTTTATGTTGCGGGACCTCAGTTTGCTCGTCCCGTAATTATTTACTCGTTACACAAAATAAGGCATTTCGTAACTGGTTGCATATGTAACCATACAGGTTGTTCCAAAATTGCTTCCAGCTAGCAAGGGACGTCGTTTAACGTCATAATCACGTTGAATTTTGGTCAAATACGTCGATGTGAATTTTTGACGCAAAAGTAACGTATAATGTCGTCATTTTCGGACTAATTTGACAAGTGTACACAGTAGTTGCGATCAAAATAAACCAAAGACATTACAACTAAGAGACCAAATTGTTTAGATTTTTATGTGGCAAATCATTATTCCCACTAGATTCTCGTTTATTGCGTCTTTGCCGGTTTAATCAGTCTGTAAAAATTATTTGGAGAAATTACTTTCAAAAAATAAAATTTGATGTATCCTATAACTATAATTTTATATTATATAAATAAAAATATGTTTTAAATCAAATTATTCTTTAAAATTTTAATATAAGCTAAATTTTTTATTAAAAATCAATATTAATCTAAACAAAATATTAGGGTTGCAAAGAACTCCGTAAATACGGCAACGTTGAATATCTTATTTTACGAATTTACAACTAGTACCTATTTTTATGAATGAAATGTAGTTACTGTAACCAGCCGCAACGTTGCCAATCGGGTCTAACAGCTATTTTGTGTTTCTGACAATTTCTGTGTGACTTATTAATTTATTCATTTATAAAATACTATTTTTGTGAACTTTTGTGAGAAATATAAAGAATTATGGTACGTGCATGTGTAGTGTCCAATAAAGTAGATCATTTGAATCGAAATTCATCCTTTCATCTATAAGTATTTTTAGGTTAAGATATGTTGTTTTCATTTGAACTAGTGGAGTGAGGCATCCTTCTTAAGACTGTTTTGAATATACAATTTATTGTACAAGATTTGATACAATTTCTTATAGAATTTAAATTGTATAAGACCACATAGTAAATTGTTTGAAAAATGATTATCCAATCCAATTTTTCAGACAATTTACTGCAGGTTTGATAACATACAATTTAAATTGTAAAAGAAATTGTATTGTATTGTAACAGTTTTTAAAGTGATATTCCTTTTATAAATTAATAAATTATTCTTATACCAATAAATAATTATTGAATAGTGGCAAAGAAAATTTAACGTAAAATGTAGAATACCTTAAAAATGATTTACCTATTAGGCACCTATATATATTTTTTATTATTCTATTTTGGTTTCCGCAAGATCTTTGGTTTTCTCTAGTAGGGATCCTTGAAAATTAGCCCCTTCGTAAAAACCCAGAGTTGTGTTCAGAACACTTTTTTCCTGAAGATGTTTTGGTACGTGTAAATGGTGCTAAATACAGGGTGTTATTGAAATACACGTACATATTAAAATGGGAAATAGTATGTAATGACCAAAAACGATTGGCACCAATTTTAACTTCAAATTCTAAAATTTAAATATTGGGGAAGAGTCCCCTTTTCCGACCTACTAATTTCCATATTTAAAGAAGTAAAATAAATCGAAATTGAACTTACCCATAGAAATTGCACTGTTGCCGTAGCAAAACCAATTAATTCAAAATAAAGTTTATTACAGTATTTGTTCAAAATGCCGTCCATTATTATTTACACACACTTGCAATCGTCTTTCCAAAGAACTTTGAACATTAGAAATTAGTCTTGGATTTTGTCGTAGTTCCTCGGCTACCGCATTAACTTTATTGGTTAATTGTTCAACACTATTAATAGGTTCATTATAAACCAGTTGTTTCATGTGACCCCACAAAAAGAAATCGCATGGATTTAAGTCCGGAGATCTCGGAGGCCACTTAGTAGGTCCATTTCTGCCTATCCACTTTTGAGGAAATCTAATGTTCAAAAACTGCCGTACGTTTAAATCAAAGTGAGGAGTAGCGCCATCTAGTAGGTACCACATCCGTTGCCTTAATTGTAACGGTATCTCTTCTAGGAGTACTGGCAAAATATCTTCTAAAAAGTGGAGATATCCTGGCCCATTTAATCTGTTTGGGAGAACGTAAGGCCCGATTAAATACTGATCTATTATGCCAGCCCAAACATTTATTGAAAATTTTCTTTGATGCTCAGTTTCCCTAATGGCGTGAGGATTTTCATCACTCCAAATATGCGTATTATGCATATTGAACACGCCATCATGAGTGAATGAAGCCTCGTCAGTATACAATAATATTTTTAGAAAATCAGGAATATCAACACATTTTTGAATCATCCATTCACAAAACTCCACTCTCTTTTCTTCATCACCTGGATATAAGGTCTGGACTTTTTGGATGTGATAAGGATGTAAACCTTGTTCTTTAAGTGTCCGCCACACAACAAATGAGGACACTCCAATTTCAAGACCTAGTCTTCTACAACTTAATTGAGGCCGGTTTTCAACAGCTTCCAATATTTCTTCTTCGGCCGCCAATGTTCTTTGTGTTTTTGTTCTCCCTCGATCTGCATTGACACTCTCAAATTTTCCATGGTCTCTTAGATGCTGAACAGTTGAAATAAACGTACGACAGTCCGGAATTCTCCGATTTGGAAACCGTTCGCGATACAGGATTTGTGCTTGCCGAGAATTTTCTCCAGCTGCCCCATAAACCAGCACTATATCCGTTAGTTCAATATTCGTAAATAGTGGCATCGTAAAAAAATATTTAAAAGTAATCGTAACAACACTTTTTACCAACTTGGAAATGACGCGCTCGTACGACTAAAATTTTAATAATCTATAGTTTCAAAAATGTATAGTTTAAAAACAATCATTTATCAAATATTCTAGTTTTTTGATAACGAGGGTAGTAAAAACCAGTCTTCGGAAATAGAAATTAATTCGAAAATCTTGGCAACATGGTTATTTCTTACAAGACTAGTTTTCTTATCATCTGACAAAAACTTGCATATTAATTACTGTTGATGTTTAAAATAGGTAAATAAACCTAATTTATATAGGTCATCCTCAACATATCAGTAAAGTACGTTTGTTTTAGAATTAATTTTCAAAAATTAATAACTCCCTTAATAAGGGGTATTTTTAAAAAATAATATTTTTCTACATTCAGTGGAGATCTGCGCAATACCCAGTTTTAATATGTACGTGTATTTCAATAACACCATGTATATCAGAAAAGATGCAAACCCCAGACGGTGTGAGGGCTTTCTATTTTTGGATGACTTATCCAACAGATAAAAATACAAAAATATTAATTTTTTGTTTACCTCTAAACATTATTTATTACCTATATGTATGTATATCTATTGTATGGGTTTTTAGTTCCGATTCAACTGTTTTTGGAACACCACCTGCTGCAAAATACATTGGAGTAAGTAATAACACTAATAACTAAGAATAAAAAAATTTTAATGAAATTTTAGTTATTAAAATTAAGGTATTTAATATATTTAAAACGTTATTTTAAAAATTTTTACAGATTTTTTTTACGATATTTTTTGCTATACCATGTTTTTTGGAAATTATTAATTAAAAAATTATATATTTTTAGGACCGTGTTTTATTTAAATACCCCTATCTACATAATGTTTATTTAAAATTTTAAATACCAGGCAAATATATAGTAAATGCCAATAAACTATAAACCAATAAATATTAAAAATCGGAAGGTAACTTGAATTCTATTGTATTTGAATTTACTTGTACTTGAATTTACCTACATGAAAAAAATCATCATAATTATATTACTAAAAAAATATACCTACTCATTTACGTATTTTTTTAACATACTACTCTGACAATACTGGTAAGTTTAAAACTATACGCCACTGGCGAGTATATTATTGACACTGTTTACAACGTTGCCAGCCGGTCCTAAGAGATCTGTCTTTCTCTCTTCCACTCACTAACAATTTTAAAACAATAACAGTCTGCAATTGTATGAGATTTATGAATAAAACATTTTGTCTCTATGTTGTAATGTCTTTGATGTATGTATATATGTCGCAGGCTTATTATAAAATCAGTCTTATTATAATACGTCTAGGCTTTTTCAATACGATTAGGCATATCATAATACTACTTAAATAATTAAGAATCTCACAATTTGACTAATAATTTCAGGCGTATTATAATAAGCCTGCCGCTTGTTAGTCTTATTGTTAAATTGAACCGACGCGCATGTGGTTTAGAATCCAACTAGATTTAATATGTCGTATTATAATACGACTGACGATGTGCCAGGTGAATTGCAATCATCATTGTTGTTGAGTTGATTAGATGTTTTAATTTTTTTGTACCTACCTAATATTTGTGCAAAATATTAATTATATTTAAAATGAGGGATTTAAAAAGTGTTCGTGCAAGCCAAGCAAGACACAGTGTCATAGCAATAAATGTTTATGTTTTAAAGCTCGTATGAAATGTACTAGCAAATGTCATAAAAGCGGACCATGCTGTAATAAATAATCATAATCTATTTTTTTTGTCAGCATTAATTACTAAGGTTATTAGCCTCGTGTACTGTGTAGGATTTGTTACTGTTTCCCAGTGTCACTTTAGAAACAGCACTGTCAATTAGAACCCAAAGGTGAATGATCGAGTGGAATCCTAATCTATTTGTATTTTTATTTTAAATAGTTTAGAATGTTTAAAATCGAGTATAGTTCGCATGGCACACAGTTATGCGTTAGTCGTATTTTAAACACGATTCGCCTGGCACATCGTCAGTCGTATTATAATACGACGGATTTCATCCAGTCGAATTTTGAAACACTTGCGCATCTATTCAATTTAACAATAAGACTAACAATCGACAGACTTGTTATAATACGCCTGAAATGATCAGTCAAATTGTGAGATTCTTAATTATTTGGGTAGTATTATAATATGCCTAGTCGTATTGAAAAAGCCTAGGCGTATTATAATAAGACTGATTTTACCATAAGCCTGCGACATATACACAATAAACCGAATAAGTACGGGTTGAAAATTATGATCTTAGCTGATGCACGAACATCATATTTGTTTAATGCATACATATATATTGGAAAAAAACAGTGATGGCCGCGGACTTTCTGATGCCGAAAGAAAAGTAGCTGGGCCAACGCAATTAGTGTTGCGATTATGCAAACCCATTTACGGAATTATTAGATAATTGGTTTTCATCCTATGAATTGGTTCAGTCTCTAAAAACACACAATTTGACATACGTTGAGACAGTCAAAAAGAACATACGAATGATACCCCGAGAGTTTTAACCCAATACAACCAGAACAAAAAAGTCTTCTCTATATGGATTTACTCCTGATATGACCTTATTGTCGTATGTTCCAAAAAAATGGAAAGCAACTATCATGATATCGTCTCTGCAACACACCATCAACACTGATCAAGATACCGAAAAACCAGAGATTATAGCGTTCTATAATTTGACTTAGGCTGGCATTGATAGTCTAGACCAGCGCTGTTCCAACTGCAGCCCTAGTAGAAGGACAAGAATCTTGCCAACGGCAGTGTTCCATACCATACTAGACATCGCGAGCGTAAACGCGTATATACTGTATGGTTGTTTTACAAGTAGTGACAGCATATCTAGACTAAATTTCATAAAAAGGCTGTCGTTTCAATTGATTGAAGAACATTTCAACAGAAGACTTCGAACCTCAAGTCTACCGCGAGAATTACGACTTTCTGTTAGCAGAATATTACAGAAACCTCTAACTGAAATTAGAAACGTAGCTGAGGAAGTCACCAATAAAAGAAAACGATGCGGAAAATGTCCTAAAGGAGCTGGTAAAAAGGCAAGTACATTGTGTAAATTATGTAATGTAGCAATATGTACAAATTGAGCAAAAAAATTAGCCAAGATTGCGTTATTAGAATGTTCACATGTTGTGATTTTTTCATCAATTTTTTGTGACAACGTTTTCTTACGTTTTTTAAAGTAAGATGTTAATTTATATATTTTTTGTATGCTTTATATTTCTATGAATATTTTTTTAGGTTTTTTTTTTTTAATTAAACAATAACCTTTGCAAAATAGTTATATTTTTTCTTAGCACACTTTTAGCATAAAACAAATTATTGTTTTACAAAATGTTACTAAATTTATAATGTTAAATGACAGATGATAAATAATAAGAAAGTCTCAAAAAAATTATGAATTACTTGTTTTTTTCTTCTTTTTTTTTGAAGATTTTTTTTTTCTGTGGTACACAGGGCTTTCGCGTTACCAGTTAAGGGTTAATAGCCCTCGCCCAACGGCTCTGAGTCTTACACGTTGCGGTCCATAAACCTCTGTTTTACGCCCTTGATACGTAAATTACTATTTAAAATAATGACCTATTTAAAATTGCCTACTCCAAAACACAAGTCATTGTTTTTTCAGCAATTTTTTTAGCTGATGCAAGGGAGGACATCCATAAAGCGACATGTTGGTTGGAAGTCCACAACTGTGGCGGAAAGATACATTGAAGAATCTGTGGTAAATAAAATTAAATTTGCAAAAAATTTGTTAATGTTGATATGCTTTCCCCTAGTTGCATTAATGAATTTTCCAATATAGATACTGATTCTTTTCATCATACACCTTCCAACAGTAATTCAAATTGCAACGAATTACTGGAAGTTAGTAGTACTTTACAACAGAACAATGTAACTAATCCTAATATTTTCATAAATATTAGTTCAAATTGTGTTATTAATATAAAATTATAAGTGCAACAAATTTATGTTTCGATTGTTAAAGTTATAATTTTTTCAATAAATTACTATTATGTTAATTGTACCAAATTTTGTAATGTAATAGTTTTTCCTAATAAATTAAAATTCTGGGCATTACTAACTGCATGTAAATAAGGAAAACAAGAAAAAAACATTTACATTTTACGTCCGCTACACTGATTCATAAAATGTACTTTATAGCACAAATTTGTATGTAAAACTTGTATGTATGTTTAATCTCAATAATTAAAAAATTAGTTTGACATAATTGTCACTTATTTAAAATTTTAAAAATAATAGCAGACGTTTGATCAAAATAACAACGGTGATTGGTGGATTTCATTTTTTGGCAGTGTTCTTACTACCTAGAATGGATATGAAATATATTCGTTCAGTTGAAGGCAATAGCATACTTTTTCGTTTTGTAATCTCTGCGTAGATAAGCTAATGTCCATGTGGGTGTAGAAAAAAGCATTTTTTCTTAAAACTCACTTCAACTGAGGTACTGCTTTTCGGTTTAGGAGGGCAATATAAGTTGTACAATTATTATCCATAATTTTGTTTAAAAGCCACGAATTTCAGGCCCAATGATAAAAATTCATTTTCCAAAAATTGGCACAGTACTGAATATTTAAAAATCGACAAACTTTAATTTTGACTTCAACTATACCTGCACATCTTTCTGAACTTGAGTTAACATTAGGTATGCAAATGAGGTACATGCAGATAAATTCAATTAGTATTACCTAATAAGATTTATTTCGTTTCGATTGAAAGTTTTTAATCGTTCTAATTGGCAAAAAATGGCAGATGGCAGAGCGTAATTAAACAAATCCAATAATGCTTAGTTTACCTTTCGTTATTTATTCATTTAATTTTTCTTTTTAATCAATAGCCTTTATATTTTCCAATAATTGCTTCTCTGATACGGTTATTAAAAGCCACCAGTTTTACATAAAATTAATTGAACTTGTTTAAAAAAAACCTGAATAATTATCTAAACAAAAACTTATATCATGCCATGAGTTATACAGGGTGGGTACTATATACGACATTCTTTTTGGTTGCTACATGATACTAAAGGTACCTTATTCTCTAAACATCAGAATAGCTTAAAATAGGATAAAATGAATTACAGTAATTGGGCGTATACATTCAGTTAAGAAGAGTCTAACCAAATTTCAACATTGGCCGCAAATGTATACAGCCGACGTAAAATTAATTATTATTTAAAAAATTCCTATACTAGTCAAATAGATATTAGAAGCTCAAATTTAACAGAGGTGTTCATCTTTTTATTAGTGAAGGCTGAGTGAATAGGTTTTAAAAAAACTTTATTTTTAATACGATTTTAAACGAAAAATAAAGTGGTTTCAAAACCTATGCAACCAACCCTTAATAGTAAAAATGTGAACGGCTCTGCTGAATTACAGCTCTTAATTCGAGAGACGCTAAAATAGTGGTTCCCACCTTATCGAGACTGAGGCCCACAAGGGTAAACTCGTAGCGTAACAAAAACGAGAAATGATTTAACTTGGAACGAAATACCGAAAGCACGTATTAGCACGTTGAATTTTTTGGTTTGTGAAGCACTGGCATTACTTAAGTTAAACCATGTGATGATTTTCACAACCATTCTATATCGCCTTTTGATTAGGGTTTAAAAACTTGTTCGAGCGATTTATCCAATAAAAATTGGCCCATTTACCTCTTAAGCCTGCTCATGTAAAATATTTGGGCTTCTTACTTCGCCTATTTATATTCTATTAACCCGTTGACGGACAACGACGTCTATAGACGTTATTGATAATGTGCGCTCTGTGACACCTTAATTTAAGGACGTCTTTTATAATACCTCTTTTAGAACATGGCGTTATAACGGTTTATGCGCCTCTGCGGGCCTCTGGCATTCAGTATTTCAGTCAGTAATCAGAATGCAGCACGTGGTATGGCGTTAGCTGTTATTCGATATTTTCTTCAAATTGAAGATATCCAAGATGGCAGGAAATGTATCAATCAAGGTCCAATAAGAAGAAGAATAACTGCTCCTAGCCCAAATCAGTATTTTTTGGAAAATATTTCAGTTCCTCAGGATTATAAAAAAAACCCAATTTATTTCTGAAATGTAGGGAAAGCACGAAAAATAAAGTAAGACGGGAAACGAGATACTTTATTATTATTATTATTATTATTATTTAATTTCATTATTATTTTCATTAGTTTCATTAGTTTTCAAATAAAAAATACATTTGCGTAATTCTAGTGTTTTATTTATACCGACGTCTATGGACGTCTACGTTACAAATAGTATAGAAAAATGTCTAGTATGTGACAGTGACGTCTATAGTCGTTATTGTTCTTTTTATATTATTCAGATTTTTTAGAAGTCAACATATATTATATAAGTGTTACTATAATATTGCAAAATTAAGTGAAGTTGCAATAGTGTCACAGAAAGCATCTCCACCTATTCACATGTGTCCGTCAACGTGTTAATAAAGGACAGAAGGATGAGTATTGCAACTATGTTAAAAGAAATAAATTGGCTTTCAGTTCAGAATTATGTTCAGTACATGACTGATATTTATTTATAAAATAAAAATGACAAGGTACCATCGCATCAGATCTATTAGAAAAAATTGAATATAATTCGCAATATCACAACTATAATACAAGAAGCCAATCTGACTTTCATGTACGGCAAGCCATCACTAAAAGTTCCCAAAATACAATTTTTATTAAAGGTTCAAAAAATTTAATAGACTGCCTACAGAAATTAAAAAAAAAACAATAAATGTATTCAAAAGTAACCTCAAACAATATTTGATAAATTAACAGAACGGATATACTTTCATGTGATAATACTCTTTAAACCTGCCCGTTTTAAGTATTTCCCTTAATTTATTGTTATTTTACCACTAGTTTTATCCGCATTTATTATAGATTATTTGTTTTGAGATCATGTACTTTATTTTAAAAAATTACTTGATATTATATTAATACTAAGTACTATGTTTAAATTATTAATAGTTTTGCGACGATAGGTTATAGCAACGTATAGCCACAAAACTATTTTTGTGTTAAAGTAGATCCATAGAGAGCAATGTAATTTACAAAGGCCTTCTTTCAACATACAAATAAATGACAACATTATAATTAAAATTAAAAACACAACAAAATACCTCGGTATCAAAATTGATCCAAATTTGAAATGGGCATTATATCCTACCTCTCTTTCATATAATAAAAAATTACTTTGTATAAGAACTACTAGAAGAATTATATTATCTGTCTTGCTGTACCTTTATTTACGAAAAGCCCGAATTGAGACACTACAAATTAATTGCAATAAATATCAAAAGAAGTATACATTTTTAAATAATTTGACATTTAAAAGCCATTCACATATCGCAGTTGACATCTTGATACTGGACAGGCACAGCCAAGCATTATTCTGATTTTTGCCAAATAAAATAGCCGGTTAATTATTCTTTGGGGTTGCGACAGAGAACCAGTAAATTTGATGAAGGTGTTTTTGTGGCTAGGGGCAAAATAGTAGTACGCTTAATAGCACCACCATAAAAAAGTAATTTTTAACAAATTGCTTATATATTTGTCATAAATTAGCAGGCTTGGCGAGTAATTTCGAATGAAAATAGCCTACAAAATGGCTATGGTTGCCAAGTATGAAGGTCGCAACCCGCCTTAGAAATTTCACCTTTACTATCAACAGCTGTTGTTTGACAGGTCGTTAGAGAACGTTTGCAATTTATGGAATGTAAAGAATGTTAGGAATTTTGACATTAGAAATATTTGGAATTCCTAAAGTTGTCACATAAAGAATGCATAGGCGGATTTTAAGAAAATTCATATTAAAGTAGTTAGGATGAACCGAAAATTCTGAAAATCAATAGGGTTCTAAGTTAGAAGTAATTATTCAAGAAAATGAAAACCGCAAGTCAATCAGAACTTTCGTTCTAGAGTTATCGTGCCGGCATATATACACATAGACGACCAGACGAAATTTTTTTTGCATTTTCGGACTAATAATTATTAATTTTTAAAGTAAAATTTAAATTTTATAATGATTTCATTATACAAAGTTATTGAAAAGTACACTTTAAAAAGTCATTTAACTAAATACCTGTTTTAAAAATGAGCATAAATTAAACGTAATATTTTTACAGGCTTCAATATACAGGGTGTTTCAAAAAGGTATGTCATAAATTCTTCCACAGATAGATTACCAAAAAATAAGTGGATTTGGCTATATTTACCTATATCACAAAGTTACAGAGCGTTAAACTAACATTTTTTGTAAAAAGTTTGCTGTTGCGAATTTTTCTTTGAAATTTTTGCCAGTGCTGTAGATTTTAAGGTCCAATATTCTAAGGAGAAAAAAAATTTAAAGCGACTCCTTTGAAAAAAATTGGGGGGTTGGGTACCTTTTAACCCCCCCGTATTTATTTTGTCATAAAGAAACTTGCTTTGTCGATCTAAAAATCAAAAAGATCTATGAATTTTTAATTTTTTTTATAGCAAAATGAACTCTGTATCTTTCTTAGTTAACGAACTATTTACAATTTTTTAACTGAATTTTTAGAGCAATTCGTCCATCCTGGACTTAACATTTCAACAAAACTAAAAGTAGGTCAGGAGTGCAGGAGTGCAGGATGTGCTTGAGCCGCCCCTGCAAAAATACCTCCTTTATTTATATTTTTGTAAAAAGGGTATTTATAATATTGGATTGGCGCCATAAAAATGGTGTGCCACCCTTGGTTCACCATGCCACTGATAAAAATACACGTCAGTTTGGAAATGTATTTATTAAATTTAATAGTAATTAAAAAAATTATTTTTTATTTAAACAATTAACAAAAAATTAAAAATTATAAATAAACACTTGACAATAATTATTATACATATTTTATAAACTATTTAATTTAGTAACTGTTTAACATGTCCTCCTCCTTCTTAAATACAAAAATATAAATAAAAGAGGTAGTTTTTGCAGGGGCGGCTCAAGCACAGCCCTAGGCACACCACTGATTTTTATATGCCTTTTTTGTACAATAACTCCTGACCTACTCTTAGTTTTGTTTATATGTTAAGTCCAGGACGGACGAATTGCTCTAGATATGCAATTAAAAACTTGTAAATTTAAACATTTCAAATTATTTCTGTCCAGTACTTTAAACTATTTGACGTATTATTGTCATATTTGGCGAGAAGTGTAGATACTATACACCCTACTAAATTATGTTAAATAAACGTTTCTGGCTATCATCAGATGCGTACGACAAGGGCAAGTGACTGGTTAATCCTTCCCAAATTCTACGCCACTGGGGGAATTGCTATTTTATCACAATTTTTCGATTTTCCAATACTTCCGACGTAAATATCTTACTCTTTCTTCATATCGATAAAGTTATTATTTTTCGAGATATTTTACTTTAAACATGAATATGTACAATTAATTTAATATTAATGTGTATTAATATGTCGGTGATTTGGGACATTGGATTGCATTTATTACGCAAATAAAATTTTAATGCGTATTAAGAAAAATGTGTCTCCTGTTTAAGTTACAAGGTGTTTTATTTAAAAATTATTTGTGCCCAGTACTTAGAAACTATCTGACGTAATATTGTCATATTTGGCGGGATACATGCTTTCATAGTACGACATATTATTCAAAATAAGCTTATAGACCGGGAGGTAATAACAGAAATTTTCGGGTAATTTTTACAAGTTTAATTTTGTTTATATGAGTTATGCAAGTAATATTAGTCCAATAAATAAAGGGATAAAGTTGGACTTAATTACGCCCTATTTTCATCTTCCGGTTGGAAGTAGCTTTTGGTACCTCATTAAACATGGGACAAAGTTTGCGTGGAAAATGCGTGCGATGGCCGAGAAAATGGCCCCAAAAGACCAGAAATATAGGTTTTCAGCCAATATCTCCTAAAATATGACAGTTAGAGATTTTTGGTTTAGATAAAAATTGAAGTTCAGTTAATTTTCTACAAAAATGCTCCTTATGATTTTTCTCGAAAATTTGCCCAGTTTCGAGAAAAACGGCACCAAGCGCGCCTTGAATAATGAGCTACTGTATTGTATGCCGGAGAGCACAGTTCGTGTATTTACACATCAGCGGGGGGACAAATTATTCAATAACTTTGTTAAAAATACATATTTTCTCATGATTCAAAGTTCATGTGAAAGAGGAATTCTGCTGCTATCATATCCTGTGACTTGAGTCACGCTTGACTCTTTTGGCCATGTCGGAACACGGGTCAAACTTTCTGCTCCCGGGCAATTTTGACCTCGCCAGGAAATTGTTCCTATTTTTTTTTGTATTGCACTAATTTCCTCCAAATTTTCTTGATTATGGTTCCTCATAAGCTCCTTTGTCATCCGTGAAATTTGTATACCCTAATTTTTTGGAATTTTCATTTAATCTTTGTTTATTGAATCCCAAATTTTTGCTGTTTTTGGAGCGCGGGGAAATTTTGTGAACAACCATCAATTAAAAATTAATACATGATCGGATTGGTCTCTATGACACATCATTCGAAAGCTAAGAACGTCTACTTTTCGATTGTGCAGTTCCTTTATTTGACCAAGTCGTCCATTTTTCAATAAAATTGTAAAACGCGGGCTCAAGGAAAAAACGCACTTTTATTTTGGTGGTTTTTTTCTCCCTGCTCTTTATTTCTAACATTTTAACACCTTAACTAGTGTAACGCGGGAATTGCCACCTTTCCATCGATGTATATAAGTCATAGCTTTGATATCCCGGGAAAAAACCAGTGTATCTAAATGTACACGCTATAATTTGTTACTTTCGTTCCTCCCGTCGTTCGTCGTGTGTGCGCTCTATGTGGCGCTCGTGTCGTCTGCTACAAACCATGCGGCCACGCTTGGAGGCATAAGTGTGTTTGTTTTCTGTCATTATTTTAATAAATATTACTCTAGACTCAGAAGAAGTTGTTGGCGAGGGTGACGTTGATGACCAAGAATCAGATGAAGACTGGTGACGAACAGATTTATGTCATAATTGCAATGTATTTTTATATACTTCTTTCATCAATTCACGGACAACTAACCCGTGAATCTTTTTTACTTTCGTTAAAAATTTTCTATATAATATTTTAGTCTATAATATATTATTCTTGTATCATTATATTGGGTTCTTCCGTTGATAAATATATAAATAAATAAAAATATATTTTTCTATAATAAATGAAACATGAAGAACATTTATAACACTTTATTCCAAAAACCTCAATCAGTCTGGTTGCAAAAACATTTGCAAAAATTTGCGGAGAATCTGCTAGAAATTGTTGCCGAGTATCATGGGTAAATATTCTTTACTCTTGAGGCATTTCCAGTTTTCCTTTCCAAAAACCTAATAAATAAACTTCAGTATTTTGCCACATGTGCAAAGCTGATTGTTGCTAGTTTCAGGCCAATTGGTGGGGTCCATCCTGCTATAATTAATCTTATAGCCTGTTTTCCTAAAAAGTATATCTTGAGGCCTCATCTGCGAGGAAAACAAGACCCTCCGAAACATAAATATTCTTCAAAAGTGTCTGATTACAGGGTTTCTCATTTATGGCACCGAGGATTTTCCCAATCTATAAAATGTGGTGGCGCTATCTACAATTGCTTTCCACAATCCAAAACATTGAAAATAATGGATTTCCAACACCCCCCAGCTCAAATTTTGTATGAAACTTGCATATTTCACGAGTCTCAAAATTTCCGGTTTTTCAACCCGATTTTTTTGGAGAAAATATTAATGTTGCGAAAATTAACTGAACTTCAATTTTTATCTGAACCGAAAATCTCTAACTGCCATATTTTAGGAGATATTGGCTAAAAATCTATTTTTCTGGTCTTTTGGGACCATTTTCTCCGCCATCGCACGCGTTTTCCACGCAAACTTTGTCTCATGTTTAATGAGGTACCAAAAGCTACTTGAAACCGGAAGATGAAAATAGGGCGTAATTAAGTCCAACTTTACCTTTTCTTCCTCCTTCATTTACTGGACTATATGTAACTTTAATATATACGACTTCCGATGCACCCTTACGACAGGGGGTTGCAGGAGGGTTGCAATTACTGTAAAAAAATTATAAAAAAAAGTCATTTTCGCATGCATGAAACTTGTTGTACACGGACAGAATTTGTTCAGGTTTTGACGGGATTATTAAGACTTCATCGACTGCGATTTGTTCGAATACTGATTCTTCTAAATTAACAATTAAAATATGACAATTTGTCAAAGTCTTTCCTTCAAGAAGTTGGAGAGTACAATTATCTCTGGGGATAAAATTCTGTTGACAATAATAGATTTCTTTAAGAGATGGACTTGGACATTCTTCTCATTCAAACTGTGTATTTTGATGTTTTCGTGCCAGATAGGAAGATAAAGGTATTACTTTCAAAAATAGGAAAATGTATTGCAAACATTAACTTAGATTCTGAAATTGATACTTACGTTCCTAAGAACTGATAATACGTTAATACATTAATAAATTATATTTTATGTAAATATTTTATCATGTTTTTTATGTCTGAGCTGGAAACTATAAAATTATGTAAAATATTTAATTTTGCAAATATTATGGCATTTTCTAAATTATCTATAAGAGAAATTGCCTTTTGACAATCTAAATCAATTTGTGATATAATGGCCTGAAAAGTAATATAACTTTCAAGTGTATCGATTCTGCTTGAATTTTTTCCATATCAACTTTAAATTTTTCTTGATTTTTGCCTAAGATTGTGATTGATTTATTATAATGAATAATGATCAACAAGCCTTTTGTACAACGAAATTTAAAGATTTGTTTCACTGATAATATTTTTTTGATTTACTTGCAATATTTTGATAGCATTATTATATCTTTCTTCGTCATCAGAATCAAGATTTCCAAATAGCCATTTGTTAATTTTTCCAATTGTATTTATTAGAGCACTTTTATTTTTTACATGAGGAATTAAATTATTAAT
This sequence comes from Psylliodes chrysocephalus, assembly GCA_927349885.1. Taxonomy (NCBI): domain Eukaryota; kingdom Metazoa; phylum Arthropoda; class Insecta; order Coleoptera; family Chrysomelidae; genus Psylliodes; species Psylliodes chrysocephalus. The sequence continues at coordinate 9,998,391 of OV651818.1, read as the reverse complement.
CATTTTCTGAAGAGTAATTATTAGATATTCTGTTCTTGTTAACATATTTTGTGATAAGCTATGGTAAGATACAGGATTAGTTGTATTAACATGAACTATACTATGTTTTATCGATTCAAAATGATTAACTAAATTATTAACTTGTTTAACTACTTCTATTAAATCTTAATACTGTAAAAATGTATGTTTGCTATATAAGTTTAGCGTTTCCTAACTGAATAAGAAGTAGATTTTTAATCGGAGTGATCTGTAAATCAGAAGATGTACTATGTATTTAATATACATAAATGACTTGTAGAACTTGTACTTGGAACAGCGTCGTTATCAAAATAAATTTCATTTTGGTTGGTATCCTGTAACAATTGTTCTAAATTATTTTTAAGGTTTCCAACAATACTGTTACACTGGTTTTTGGTATCACAATTTATTTCAATTCAACTTTACAATAACTCAATTCAACTTTAACAATACAACTGATAACATTAACATGTAACGTCTATCATAAAAACTGCCAACTGACGTCAGGTCGTCGACTTATATAGCTTGCCTCAACCTTCTAGACCCTTCTCGAACAGGACTTTTCTTTGACATGGAATGACATTTCGGGAATATTCTATCTTCTTCATTTACTCGTACTTTTACTTATGACGACTGCAGTACGTTACATGGTGCTGCGTAACAATACTTTTATGATAAGTACCCTTATCCGATTTTATTGAAATACCTTTATCTTCAATAACATTTGCCTTTCTAAATGTTGGTAATTTTTTATTTCTTGATTTTGTTTTGACAAAATATGAGTTTTGATTAGAATAGTTATCTTTTCATTTAATTTGTTTATTAAATTTTTTTTATTTCTTAGTTACGTTGTTTAATGTTGTTATGCATCGCCTCCTTATATCTAGTCTTTATAGTTGTTTCTTGCCCTTTTTGGCCGCTAGCTGACTAGGGCCGATAATAACAACTATTTCATAGACTTTGAACACGACTATATATCGGAACACTCTCTTAGGAACGAATCTAGTTACTTTTCCCTGTGTACATTTATCTTTTCAATTCGTTCCTCCTAGTTTAAAAATAGAGTATAGTAAAAATAAAACCGGATTTTTCCTAATTAAGCGGATAAATTAATTCAACAAAATACCGAAATCTTTGTTCACTTTCCTCCTTTTAATTTATCCAAAATAACCAGTTACGGTATCCTACCGACTGATTCTTAGTTACCTTCAGGGCAGAAACAGTTGCTTTTATTGCTGCTTTATGTTTTTAAGTGTTTTTCTTCTGCTCCTCCTTGAAATGTAATTACCAGGATGGTGGCAGGAGAGTTATTTGTTTGTTTTTCTGGTGATTACGAGCCAACCTCTATCTAACAAAGAACCGTACTATAAGTGAGAAAACACACTCATTTTCTCCGAGATAATGTTAGGAACATTGAAAATGTTCAGCGTTGGTAATCAGCGTATTTCTAGGACTAGCAGGTAATCCATTTAATTGCATAACTCGTTTCGTAGGAAAAATCAGTATATTGGAAAAATATATATGAAGTCTAAATTAGATCATCCAATTTAATTTAATAATAAAACACACGATGTTATAATTTAATTATTTTATTTTAAAGTAGAAATGTTGCGGTTATATATTGTAAAATTATATCCAACAAGTGACCCACTTTGGCGTGATATTATTTTCCCATCATTTTCAATAAAATTGTGGCAGATATTTTATCCAATTTCTCCAATTGCTGAGTAAATGTTAACTCAAAACTGTTTAGCTGTTTGAGAATTATTGTTAGCGTAAACTCTTTCCTTTTAAAACGAGACATTCAGATTACGTGACTATACAGTTATACAACAACACAGACAAGATAACTCGGGACACGGAGGGGTAGCTTTCTTCATCAACAGGAATATTAATTTTAAACAATTAAAAAATGCAATCACATCGTTAAAAATTATTGTGGTGCAGGTTGGTAACATTGTTTTTGTGGGAGCGTACAATAGCCCAGATAACAAATTTAATAACGTAGATCTGAACAATCTGATGTCGGCGGGACATAGGGTCGTCTTGATGGGCGACCTAAACAGTAAACACCCCGACTGCGATGCTAACTACATGCAACATAATAAAAACGGTAAAACTCTGAAAGATTTCTCCAAATCAAATGACTTAATTATACACTACACGGACGCACCCACAAACTTTCCTTACATTGATCATCATACCGCCAGCACCTTGGACATCGCAGTGACAAAAAAACATCAACAACGTAACGGACATCAAAACCATCTCCACCTTAAACTCCGATCACAATCCAGTCTACTTGGAGATTTCTACTAACAGCAAAGCCAAATGGCAACAGGGTAAATATTATGATTACTCCAAGACAGACTATAACGTGTTCAGACGAAGACTAGACGAACTACTACAAATTCAAGTCACAAGCACTAGACAAGAGTTACAAAACTCAATCAATAACCTAACACAGGCCATTAAAACGGCTAGAAACTTACAGTGCTTGTGACTAGAAAAGAATACACTGAACACTTAACGGACGAAATATGTGACTTAATACGAACCAAAAACACAATAAGGCAGACACACAGACAAGCCGCGGATAGGGTAAGACTGGATAATATATCACATCACATAAACTATCTTATGCAACAAGAACTCAACAAAAAAATGACAGGAAACCCTTGAAGCGGTCAACCCCCAGTATTTTCAAGGATAATATACCCAACAACAGGGAACAACAGAGAATAGAAAATTTCATTAACGATCTATGTAACAGACCAGTATCCTTACCCATCAAAGAAGAGGATCTTACCACCCCTAAAGAGGTGTATAATATCCTGTGCGGGTTGCTCAGAAAGAAGTTCCTGGCCCTGACGACATTGGAAATGTTCTCTTAAAACATCTATCTAAAAAAGCTATTGTACAGCTCTATTACATAATTAATGGTGTTATTAAGTTGCAGTACTACCCCAATTGCCTAAAAATCGCGGACATAATCCCCATCAAAAAAGCCAATAAAAACCCCAAACAAATAGAAATTTATAGGGCAATATCACTTTTAACTGGAATATATAAAATTATAGAATGAGTTATACTTACGAAACTACAAGACATAGCAAATGACAATCATATTATACCGCAGGAACAGTTCGGCTTTACGCAGGGTCACAGTACTGTTGCTCAGATAATTAACATAGCTCATCAGGCTAAAAAAGCTTTCAATACTAAAAACCAAACAGTACTAGTGGCTGCGGATTAATTCATAAAATTATTGTGAATGACTATCCTGGGCACATTATAAAAATAATTCACTCATATTTGAAAGACAGAAAATTCTACATAAAAATACACAACACAAGAACAGGATCATTTAAAGCTGATGCCGGAGTATTCCAAGGGACAGTGCTTTCGCCGCATCTGTATACGATTATGACACATGACATGCCAATGGGTCATAATGGTATACAGACGGCGTTGTACGCCGACGACACCTGTGTGTTTAAGACATCTAAATCAGCAGAAATGGCCACCAGAAGATTGAACATTCATATCAATAGAATATTAGTCTCCTATCTGGATGAAAACAAAATGAAAATTAACCCCTCAAAAACGGAAAATACTTTATTATCTCACAGAAAATCAGACGGAGTAAAAGGGAAATTAAATATTCAAAACCAAACCATAGAGATCAAAAACTCCATCAAATACCTAGGTTTTCATCTGGATAGGAGACTAACATTTAGACGTCACATAAACGATAGGGTCGGAAAAACAACAGCGATCATTCGCACATTATATCCGATGGTGGCTCACAACAGCTCGGTATCGAAAGCGAACAAACAATTACTTTATAAACAAGTTCTTCGACCGATATTGACCTATGGATGTCCAGTCTTCTGCTCCATGGCCAAAACGCATTTTAAAAAACTGCAACGCACACAAAACAGGTGTCTAAGGCTTATCCTTGGATGTGCAAGGGACACCAGAATCACAGAACTTCACGAGAGAACAAACATACTTCCTATTAAGCAATACATCTTACAGCTACCCGAAAAATTCTAAAGAAACTGTCTTTCTCCTAGAATAAAGGAAGACAATTTTCAATACAAAATAGCAATAATAGGAAGCATGTTTGGCTTCATGAAAACCTGACAATATACAATCGTAAAGACCTGACAAATAAAGCACAATAACATCTACAATCATTGCTGGTAATGATTACTGAAAAACACTGTTCGATTCAGAGAAGTGGGCGGGCCATCGGGTCGAGAGAGCTTCCATTGGTGGTACTCTCGACCCAATGGCCAGACGGCTTGTTTGACGGTCAAACAGTGTTACAATACACCAGAGACTATTACAAACACACGCACTTTTCAAAACCCTGTTTTTTCAATAGCTTTTTCAGGGAAAATAGACACAATTAAAGCCAGACACAACACCAATTCAATTCACTTACTGCAACAGCATATCAATTTCAAAATTGCCTAATAATACAGCCTGGTAAGGAGTAAGCAAGTGACCTCTATACAAGAAACGTCCCAAGCTGCGAAAGCGCCAGGGCCAATCCGACGACAGGATTCCCAATGAAGACTGTGATTCGTGTAAATTATTTTCTGTACTTTATATGCATTACTTTCTTTAAAAATTTCGAGTTTGAGATGTAAATGTACATATGTAAATAACTGAATAAAAGAGTTTAAACTGAACTGAACCCACAGAAAATTATTCAGTGGTGTGAGGTCGAACGACCCAGGCGGAAAATGTCTCATGTTTTAAAATACTCAGTGTCATGTGGTAGCTGTATGGCAAGTGGTACCGTCACGTCATGTTCTAGACATCTACAGCTGCCAATCCAATAGATTTGAACTGAACTCACAAATGATAACATTATTGGAAATAGGGACCACCTATTTTAAATTATCACGAGCTGCTACTGATCAGTAGTTATAAAATTACTAATTAGCAATTATAAAACAACAACTGTTCAAGAATTCTAATAAATTTCATCGTAGATTAAAATAGGCCTACATTTCTTTTCGATCTAATATCAGATCCATTTTCGAAAATATTATGAAACTAAGCACACCGTTAAAGGATGGGGTTTTTCAAAATGTATTAATATACAGGGTGTTAAATTTAAAGAAAATTAGATTATGATCTTTGAAATGGCGTCAATTTGTTTTTTTACAAGCCTAAAGTTACAATTTTATTTCCGGTATACCCGAATAAACTTACGTCCCGACTTAAGTCTTCAGTGAAAATCGCATCGGGTTATTTTAATGAGTTTGGAAGATACGAGCCTTTAAAATGTGAAACACGCGCTATAAAATAAGACGATTAAATGACACATGCTTAAATAAAATATTATTGGTTTCCCAAAAACAGGGTCTAAAAATTGAAAATATAAAAAATTATTAATGGCCACAATTTTTTTATTTCTCTGTATAATTTTACTAAATTCAGTAAATATTCTTGATTTTATAAGATACACCTAGCAGTAAAACAATAAGTTAAATAAACTTTACCTGTGACGTACAACGCGGATAAGTAAAACTTTCATACCCTCTAAATTTTACGCCACTGTCCAAAAACTTATTTAGACTATACATTTACATTTTTTTTCTTGCTTTCTAAGTAAATAATATACTCTTGTTGGGAAGTCATAAAGTGATTGATTTTCGAAATATTCACTCAGTTTAATTAATTTTTTTTAATTTTGTAATTTTGATTTTTTTTTATAAAACTGCACTGAGCAAACGTTTTTGGTATCATAAAATTCACTAATCACCAAAAAAATCAGTTAAAAAACTTTGCCAGTGGCGTACGGCTTGGTTAAGTAACACCTTCATTTTTTCTAAATTTTACGCCACCCTCGAAACATTTATTTGGAATATAATTTTGAATTTTTTTATAAATTTTAAATAAATGATGTACTCTTGTTAGAAATTTATAAAAAAAATCCGAAACTATAAAATTAAAAAAATAAAATTATGAATGTCCACCTTTGAGTGTGAATATCTCGAACATCAATCACTTTATGGGTTGGTTCTTAACAAAGTATATGATTTATTTAAAAAACATCAAAAAAATGTAAAATTATAGAGCAAATAAATTTTTGGACACTGGTATAAAATTTAAAGTGGATTAAAGTGTTACTTATCCTTGTACGCCTCTGGTAAAGTTAATTAATTTATAAACATTAATAATTTTTGAATTTTCAACTTTACCTGTATTTCTGAAACCAGTAATATTTTATCTAAGTATGTTTCGTTGAATCGTCTTATTTTTCATCAGAAAATCTTCAGTTGTTTTGTGTCCCATTCTTAATGAATACTTGGGTTATAACTAATTTTTTGAAAATCTGGTTACAGTCTCTCGTCTCGAATCTTTTTTCGAGAGAAAATGTCCCTCTCGTCTCGTACAAGATGAGACAAGACAAGACGAGACAAGACCAGATGAGACGAGACGAGACGAGATGAGACGAGACGAGACGAGACGAGACGAGACGAGACGAGACGAGACGAGACGAAACGAGACGAGACGAGACGAGACGAGACGAGACGAGACGAGACGAGACGAGACGAGACGAGACGAGACGAGACGAGACGAGACGAGACGAGACGAGACGAGACGAGACGAGACGAGACGAGACGAGACGAGACGAGACGAGACGAGACGAGACGAGACGAGACGAGACGAGACGAGACGAGACGAGACGAGACGAGACGAGACGAGACGAGACGAGACGAGACGAGACGAGACGATACGAGACGAGACGAGACGAGACGAGACGAGACGAGACGAGACGAGACGAGACGAGACGAGACGAGACGAGACGAGACGAGACGAGACGAGACGAGACGAGACGAGACGAGACGAGACGAGACGAGACGAGACGAGACGAGACGAGACGAGACGAGACGAGACGAGACGAGACGAGACGAGAAACTGCCAATTAAGGTTTGTATAGGTAGCAGCCAATTTAAATCGGAAGGTCAAATTTGGACACTATAATTTTTTTATAAAATAATTTAAGTATTTAAAACTTGTACAAAATTAGATTGATTTAACCCAAATTTTATTTGTATGCTCCTAAATCAATCTCTTGCCAAATCATCCATGGTAGAAACATCAAAATTTGATAAAAATGATGAAATTTTCTTGAAAATTTTATAAGCATATGAAAATTTGATACGGGCGATATTTCACGAACAGATATTTAATTACTAATATTTTAAAAAATCCGTAAACTGAATTTTTTTGCGTCCTTTAACAATTTTATAAATAAATATTTTTTAGTAAATGATAAATGATTAACGAAAATTTAATTTTTTATTATTTGAGGAAATATAACCTCATTTATTTGAATTTTACTAGTCACAGTAATTCAAAAATCACAATATCGTCCAACTTTACTTCTTCTCTCTGTTAACGTTTCTATCTTTAAGAATTAAACGCCTGTAAATATTTCCTTTATGAATTAGTCTAATAATCTCGTATAATACCTACATAATTTTCCCACTTATCTTCTAGAAAAATTCCAACAATGATTAAGAAATTGTTTGAGTTGACTCAACTTTCTTTGCATCTTATAAATTAGTTTGAAACATTTACTACCCCACACCCCAGTCCTGTAAATGAGAGTAGAGAAACGGCCGAGATCAATTTTCTGATTGTTTCGGAGGAACGCGTGAACCGAATCTGAGCGAGTTCCCTTAACAGCTCTTCATAATTGTTGATATAAGATTATTGAATCAGCTAAAAACCCGATTTATATTGAACTAATTCCGTCGCATCTCCAAGGAACCGAATACGATTAATTAATGTTCCATTTATGATCGTTATACGAGGTGCACAAGAAGTACCTATCGGGATTATATACTTTGGTCAAATTATCAAAATTACACGGTAATAGTCTTTCTAGACACAATCCAACACGGCAGAATAACCGATTAGTACCGACTTCAAAGGGACCGTGCACATAGGCGTACCAATTTTATTATTTAAATTAAATAAGTTAAATTAATAATTGTTTATAGTTCTTCCATTAAACTCGTTCCGAACTCTTGCCGAAAATTTTGTTTGATCTGTCACAGGCGTAAATACCTCATTTTATAAATTTAATATTTTTATAAATACGAGAAAGTATTCGTTAAAAGGCGATCGAATGATTATAAATTGGACGGCGTTATACGCCGTTATTTAGAGAGATGCACTTAATTGTAGTCCTACTTAAAACTTAAACGAAATTTTGAAGCAAAAACCATAAAGGAAAATAAATTCTTTGCAAATAAAACAAAACTATAAAATAATTTATAAAAATGAATTTTTTAAAAGAAATAAATGAATACGAACTAATAAAATGTTAACAATGAATTAATTTGATGACTCTCGGATTACCAATAATGACAAATAAGAAAGTTAATTCGAATCTAAATCTGAACCATCTGTTGAGGAATCGAGGTTTGTATATACAGGGTGTTTATTAATTGAGTGCCGATACTTAAGAGTATGGTGATTTTAAGAAGAAAATTTAATATCAACATATGTCGTAACTCACTTAATTTTTTTATCATAATTTTTTTATCACTCCAGATATTTCTATGAAATTTTGTAGACACGTTTCAATAATTAAGGAGCATTTTTTGACGTATAAGATTTTTTTAAATTTTTACCAGTGACGTCCGTACGGGGTTTGAACTGAATATTTTTGAAGAAAAAAATGGTACGCCACTGCTTTTTCTAAAAACCAAAATTATTTTTGAAATCATCATTTATTTTGAAGCAAACTTGGTTCATAGACTTACTTTCGTACGATGCACCGTTTTCGCGTAAAAAAATAAAAACCATTGTAGTGGTTGGTCAAATTTTTTCTTTAAATTCATTGATACCTACTGTTTTTGATATTTTGTTGAAATCTGGTAGGCACCCACCATGCGTGGAAACATTTTTTTAGGACAAAAATTAATTTTCTACGTTTTGAATAGAAAAAAATGGTAAGCGCATTATTGCCCTCTTGAAGCAAATGAAATAAACATTAGTAGGCTGGGTAAAGCGTCATCATTTTTGACGTTTTTTTTTTTTTCATAAAGACAATAAAGTTGACATTGATTTTACATTATTAAATAATTATTATTAGAGTAAGAGTTAAAATCTGAAAAAAGAATGGTAAATTTTACGAACAGTAAATTAGCTGACATGCATTTTAGTTATGGGCTTGCAGACGGAAATGCATACAAAACTAGACGGATATACCAAGAGCGGTATCCAAATCGCGTACTACCCGATCCGAGAACATTTTCTAGGATTCATAGACGTCTTCACGAGACCAGAACTTTAAAAGTAGACCACAGGGCTAAAGAAGTCCATCAAACAGTAAGAACACCGGAACTTGAAGAAGGAATTTTACATGAAATTGAGGAGAACCCCGAAACTAGCACGAGGAGAATTGGGTCAACATTTAATGTTTCACATGTACTTGTTTGGAAAATTCTCATCGAAAATTTGTTATACCCATATCACATTCAAAGAGTCCAGGCATTACTCCCTAGAGATTTCCCGTTGCGCATTAATTTCTGTGAGTGGTTTCTTCAAAACCTGCTGGAAAATCCATTATTTGATAGGCACATTCTTTTTACCGATGAAGCTAATTTTTCTCGAAACTCAATAATACATTTCCATAATAACCATTTATGGGCGGATAAAAACCCTTATGCAATTGTTGAGTCAAATCATGAAGAACAGTTCTCATTAAATGTTTGGGCTGGCATTATTGATGATTATTTGATAGGCCCATTTTTTCTCCCAAGAAGACTTGATGTACAATCATATTTACACTTCCTTGAAGATGATCTGCCGCCAATGCTTGAAGACCTTCCTCTTTTATTAAGAAATCAGATGTGGCTAATGCACGATGGTGCGCCTCCACATTTTAGCTTACGAGTGCGTGAATTTTTAAATCACACCTATCGCAATCGGTGTATAGGTCGCGGAAGAACGCAGTCATGGCCGCCTACATCTCCCGACCTTAATAGTTTAGACTTCTTTTTCTGGGGGCATCTGAAAAGCTTAGTGTACGCAGTGCCGATTCAAACCGAAGAAGAGTTACGAAATCGTATAACAGTCTGCTGCCAAACCATAAGAAACACCCCAGGAATCTTTGAAAATGTGCGTCAGTCTATGCGAAGAAGAGTAGATGCTTGCATACGTGTGGGTGGAGGACACTTCCAACAATTACTCTAAATAATTTGGATTCTTTATTTTGTTTGTATTCTCTTGTAATTTCGTTTTAGATTCAAGATTTTGAATTTTCATTTTACTATAAATAAATCCCGATTTTTAAAATACATAGAATTTAAAAAAATCAGAGGTGTACGTTTTTTTTTTCTATCCAAACATTCAATATGATGCCTACGTGGCCGTCACTGGTAAAAGTAGAAAATTAATTTTTGCCCCAAAATAAGTGTTTTCACGCATGGTGGGTACCTACCAAATTTCAACAAAAATCAAAAGCAGCTAAAGAAAAAAAAAATTTGGTTTTTATTTTTTTACGCTAACACAGTGCATATAATTTTGGATTTTAGAAAAAGCAGTGGCATACCATTTTTTTCTTCAAAAATATTCAGTTCAAACCCCGTACGGAAGTCACTGGTAAAAATTTAAAAAAATCTTATACGTCAAAAAATGCTCCTTAATGATTAAAAGGTGTTTACAAAATTTTATAGAAATATCTGCAGTGATAAGAAAATTATGAAAAAAAATATATTTTTTTCTTAAAACTGTAACACCCTGTAGCTCAAAAATTAAGAGATTTACGACATATGTTGATATTAACTTTTCTTCTTAAAATCACTTAAGGATTCACACCCTTAAGTATCGGCACTCAATTAATAAACACCCTGTATAACTACTGGAGCTATAGAAGGTAAAATATGATATTTTTTTCCTTTTTAGGGCGTGACTAATGCAGTTTTTCTAAACGTCAGTCAAAGACGGGTCTTTAAAAACGCCATTAATATTTTCCAAATAACATTTGTTAAGGTAGGTGCAAAATTATTACGTCTCAGTTTTTGTTTAACTAAAGACCAAACTAATTCAATTGGATTAAGTACATAATATTAAGGTGGTAACCTCAATACAGTATGACCATCATCTTTTGCAAAATTATCAATATAATACTTATTGAAATATTCTTACTTTTAACAATTTGTAACAATTGTGGTTTTGTTTTTACGGAAGCAGGACTATCAATGTTATTATCTTTTGAATACTTTATTATATCTGATTTCTTAGAGTCACTACTTGGCTTCTTGTGAATTTGCCGGGAATGATATGGCGCATTGTGCATTATAACTGAATTAGGTAGAATATTTGGTAAAAGTTGTTCAGCAAACCAGTTCTTAAAAACTGCTGCATTCACATCTTTATGATAATCCAGCAGAGCTGCATTGACATATTTTGCTGAAAGTAGCGAAGCGTTTGCTACAAAGCCATTTTTATTTCTGGCATGTAAAATTATGACTCTAGAATCTACATCTACCTCAAAAGGTCTCCAGAAGCATCTCGTATAACACAAATCAAAATTTAACAGAAACACCGAAAAATAAAAACAAGTGGGAAAATTTTTCGAACCGTGTTACGCTACTGAACAAAGATAAAACAACTAAAGCAGCTAGGCGAGCCAGAAATTCTGGCCGCTCACTTGTAGACTTAACATCAACTGTAGGTGCGTAGATATTTAAAACTTAAGTGTGCAACATCAGAGGCTATACCAAGACGGTTCACGCTTATTTGCAATGTGAGAGAATAGAATTTGTAGCATTCGCATGGCATGTAACGCGAATTATTACGCAATCCCGGTACAAACGATTATATTGGATTGAGTTTAGAAACACTATACATTATTACGTTTTAAGGGGTTTTCTCGCCACAGAGTAAACGGTTCCTTAAGGTACGTTGACATCGGACATTTATTGCAAGAGATTTATATCTGACAGTTGTTTAGTCCAGTGTAAACACTCAAACATATATCTCCGAGAGAAATTTTTGTGTGTTTACACTGGACTAAACAACTGTCAGACATAAATCTCATGCAATAAATGTCAGATGTAAACGTACCATTACAAATGAAGCTGATTACGGCCGGCTCTCGGGCGCCAGATTATTTACTTTACAAACTCTCGAAGCGGCGTCGACAGTACTCGGGTAACTACAGATGGAGATGGGGCCAAAGATTTCGTAGATCCAGGTAATTGGTAGCTACAAGTGACAAGCTTTAATCGTCGCTTGCGCTCCTAAATAATATTTCATTAGCTTAAAATTAAGGGGGAAGTAAAGCAAGAAAGTAGTACTATAGGTCATTCACTGAATTTACACCCATATCAGATTAAGAAACAGATGCACGACTGAGCCGGTCTACAGGATAATTTCGCATCAGGTATTTGAGTAAAATAAGCTTAGCCCTCCGTTGTGTAGAAAATGGATATATTTTAATTATTAAATACTTATATAGTATGTAATTATGTCTATTAAAATTAAATTACTAAGTAATACACGAAAAAATGAAAATATTTATAATTTTGCTTTGGACATTGTTTATGGTAATACCATTTTCCCCGAATACAATAAACGCTTTATGGTCAGGAATTTCCGGAAAATAATATTGAAAAGAAAATACAGATTTTTAACAACCTAATCACAATATTATTTGACAACCATGCTCCTTATGTAGAAGCCAAAATTACTAAACCGTATGCTCCTTGGTTGACACCTACAATTCGCGAGATGATGAAAACACGAGATAAAGCACTTTCAAAATATAAAAGATCCCAAAATATATTAGACTTCATTCATTACAAAGAAATGCGGAATATCGTTACTAGTGCAATTAGGAAAGAAAAATCAGCTTATTTAAATTATCGTGCAAGCACGCAAAACAAAAAAGACCTTTGGAAAGCAATAAAATCTTTGAATATTTCAAATAAAACTACATTCCATATTCCTGATGGCTTAAGTGACCCTACTGATATAAACAAGTATTTTACGTCGGTATTCAGTCAGAGAAATTGTTGTCCTTACACTACATCTTATTATAACTCAAATCTATTTGGTATTAATTTCTCTTTTAAACTTGCAACAGTAAATGAAATTAGGTCAATAGTTTTGGAATTAAAATCAAACGCATTAGGAATTGATAACATCTCAGCAAAAATGTTACAACTTTCTATTTCAGTCTGTGCTCCTTACATAACGCACATTGTAAATTGCTGTTTAGAAGTTGATTACTTTCCTGATAGCTGGAAGTATTCCTTAATCAAGCCTTTGCCAAAATCAAATAAGCCTGAAACATTTAGCGACCTTCGGCCCATAAGTATTTTACCGACGTTGTCCAAAATTATAGAAAAAATAATTAGTAAACAAATATATACATACGTATTTTCTCATAATATTGTAACCACTAAACAATCAGGTTTTCGAAAGGGGTTTAGTACTACAAAATTACTCTTAGATTTAACAGATAACATTATAAGATCAATGGATGAAGGAAAAGCTACAATAGTTACTCTGCTTGACTTTTCTAAAGCGTTTGACACTATAGATCATCAGCTTCTTTGTGTCAAACTCAAATATTTTGGTTTCGATGAAACCACACTAAGATTTTTCAAATTTTATTTAAGTAACCGCTACCAAAAAGTAACGTTAGAGAAATCATCTAATTTTATGTGTGTAACATCAGGAGTACCCCAAGGCTCTGTTCTTGGTCCCCTTTTGTTTTCCATATATATTTCAGACCTTTATAGATTATTGGAGCATGTAAATATACACTCTTTTGCTGACGACACGCAACTATATTATTCCTTTGACCCATGTGAAGTAGATATAGCCTCGCAAAACATGAATTCAGATCTAAATGCCGTATATACATTTTCTATGAATCATAACCTTAAACTAAATGCCAGTAAATGTCATACAATATTATTTTGTCCTAAAAATATAGAACATAATGTGCAACAGAACCTTAAGTTATTCATTCAAAATGAACCTCTAAAATCTTGTAGAAGTGCCAAAAACTTAGGCATTATTTATGACTGCAAATTAAGGTTTCAGGACTATGTTTCGCTCCTAGTCAAAAAATCGTATCTAGCTATTCGTCAATTATACAGGAATCAGAAAGTACGATAGAATATCAAATAAAATTAAAGAACTTAGCTGGCTCAATATAGGAAATTTATTTAAATATCAGATGGCGGCCACGGTATTTCAAATTCTTTTAACCTCAACTCCCATATACTTAAAAAATAAATTGATATATCGGAAAGATCTGCACAGTTTACAGTTGAGATATCCACACAACTTAACGATTCCGAATTACCGATTATCATTTTTCAAAAGATCTTTCACATATAACGCCATTTCAATATATAACAGTCTACCTAGGGAAATTAGGACATGTTCTCTGACATTTTTAAAACAAAATTATAAAACGTTGCTATTAGTTGAGCAATGAATACAGTCTAACGTTAATATAATATTAATTTCAAACATTTTTCCTTATTTAATTGTATTTTAAGTTCCATTGATTTTAGTTTAGATTAAATATTTTTTAATCATAATTTAATTGTATATTAAAATTCTTATTTTTTTTATATTGTAAATGATGGATACCTTTTGATTATTTTAAATTCATATTTATGTTGAGGTTAAGTTGAGTAGCGCAAGCTAGACTTCGCCTCATGATGTTTATGTGCATTGTATATTACAAGCAAATAAAGGCAATTTATTATTATTATTATTATTATTATTATTATTATTATTATTAAGTCCCCTTCTCAGGTATAAAATTAAGATTATTGTTCTATTTTTGTACTGATGTTATAGGACTAATTGCGCTAAATTATTTAGTTCTGTTTTGGATTTCGAAGAGAACGTATGTCGAAACTGAAAATGCCGAAGCGCGTGTTACGTGTAGTTGACTTAATTTGTAATCTGCATAAGTATTTTACGGCGGAAAAAGATAACGGAGGACCTTTAAAGCCAGCAGTGGGATTCTGTTTGGTATCGACTGATTCGTGTAGTATGGTTTACACCATTTTTGCGAAATTTAGCTATCGAGTAGTTGTCAATGGTCACGTGATGTCGGCTAGAAATGTCAATTTCGGACGGTTGCTATGCGGGTTGCTATGAGGCTGAGTCGATACCTATAGTTTACGCCATTTTTTCCGAGATTAGTTGATTTTATTATCTATCGACTGAGTCGATGGTCACGTGACATCGAGTACAAACGTCAATTATGCGTCAATTTCAGACGGTACCTAAGTAGGTCCCGTCTGGTACTTAAAATGAGGTTATGTATGTTATACGCACATGGAAAGAAAGGATTGGAAGGAAGAATATACATTTCACAGACTCGTTATGTCTCTTTTTGGAAGAGAAGGTAGCGAATTCAAATTAATTTTGCCGCGCTGTATTAGCGATTAATTGATTTTAGTTCACTCTTTGATTTATTAGTGCATGTGTATTTTCGGTATTCACAAATTATTAGAAATGAATGTTAGATCCACATCCTGAAACATTCGTGAGAGGTGAGCTTTTAGTAAAAGCCTTTTATTAAATACATGACCTCTAAAGGAAGTCAAAAAATGTGTACCGCCGTTAACATATCTAGGTAGTTGTTTTTGTTAAATATTGCAATGCAAATCATATCTATTTAGCAAACGAAGAAAAAAGAGCGGTATCGAGGAAATAAAGTAAAACGACGTACTTTAAAAACGCAACATAAAAAGCATAAAATTGACCTTGAACCTCTGTCAAATCTGTTTTTAGCATTTAGGATATATGTTTATTTATTTATTTAATAATTATTTAAGGTTTTACTGTAATAAGGTTGGTTCGTTAAGTTATAGTTTAATATAACCTTAGACAAAATAACATTATTCATGGAGGTACCTACCTACACGTACACTTAAATTATTTTATTGATGAAAATCCACCAGTAAGGAATAGGTATAACATAAATATATAGTTTTAGCACAGTTATTATTCAAAGCAGATGAAAGTTTTGTCATTAAAACTGCAACGAAAGTTGTAAATAATTTTCATATGTGGTTGGAAAGGTGCGTTTATTCTATTTATTCAGGTTGAACTTTTCTAATAATTTAATCTCTCATCAATGAATAGTGTAATTGTTGAGTAAAGTCCATTTTTTGTAATGCAGCTAAGAACATGAGTGTGATAATGTGCTCTTGTAAATAATAAGCCGATGACTTAAAATTATACAAGTTGTAGGTTTTTCCGCCGTAAAATTGTCAAAACCACTTACAGAAGGGTACTTATATAAACTCTAATTAACTCTACAAATCAATTCAAATCAAGACCTATTAAAAAATATTAAGCAAAATAATACACATAACCTTCTGTGTGTCAACCAAATGTCATTCAATTTTTTTGACAGGTTCGAGAGGGCGAGGTTGAGAAAACAAATCTTAAACAAAAATGATTGTGCAGCGAATGAAGACTAGAGATGTGCAGCGTCATATCAACCGCTTATGAAACGTGTTTCTCTAATTTTAAAATATTTTTGACGACGAAAACACGGCAAATGCGTAGCCCGAACTCACCTTCTGTTTAGGCCTCGGTCTAGACCATCGTGGAAGGATAGTTAGGTCTAAACGTGATCTAGACAGTGTTTCCGTGGTTGGAATAATACCCATCTTTTATTAAACTTTCTTCATTCTTCAAAATTTTTATTTTTTTCTTGCATCAAATTCTAATTGCAAATGGCGATTTTAGGCTGTCGTTGCCAAAGCATTGATATATTTATACAAATAAATTTAATTGCCCATTTTTTTTAAAGAGTAAGAAAACGAAACGGAAGATTTATGTAAAAGAAAGTAAAGAATTAAAAAAAATTGTCAGATTCACCGACAAAATTACCTATATCTTCGGAATAAATATCATCCCAAACATAAAAAGTTAAAACAAAAAACATAAATACCTAATGTAACAAAATAATTGTATTTTGTGAAGTTTAATTTTATTTGAATATATGTTTTTATTATATTTAAAATATTACACGTAAAAGATAAAAAGCTTTTATTTGAACTACATAATTTTATATAAATCTGAATCAAGTTAAAACGATATACCTGCCCACACAATACATGTGTTTACCTTAGGTATCGCCCAACTCGAAAATCTCGGTTTCCGTCGAGACGATACCTATAGTGTTGTAACTCGACATCGAGTGAGTCGATATCGAGTGAGTCGATATCGAGTGAGTCGATAGCAAACAGAATCCCACTACAGTAGTGAGTGTGCATGAACGCGTCTGTATAGCTCTCGGTATTAGTAATTCAAAATTAAAATATGTTTTGAAAAACGTCAAAAGCGGAGAGCAAAAAAAAAGAAAAAATACACACCTCACAAAAAACTGAAAACGTCGGATATATCTCGTGGGCCAAAATTTCGTATTCGTGATATGCTGCATGAAATGCGTGCGAAAATGGAACATGTCAACTTAGACACATTGCTGGCTAACTTAAGAGAAATACAAATTGGTGAATTTGGCAGAACAAGTCTTTGGAAGTTGCTTAAGCAAATAGGTTTCAAATTTAAGAAAGAAGATAATAGAAAAGCTTTATGTGAAAAAAATAATGTTCTTCACCAAAGTAATACATTTTTTAAGAGAATACACTCGTTTAAAAGAGAATGGAGCTTCGTTTATATATTTGGATGAAATCTAGATATTTTCCAAAGGTGGGACGAACAGAATATGGCAAGATGAAAATATAAAATCAATAAAACATACTAGTGGTGAGGGAAAGCGATACATAATCTTGCACGCAGGTGGGAAGAATGGATTTGTGGATGATGCAGGATTAATATTTTGCTCTAAATCAAAAGACTACCACGATAACATAAACTCGGATATGTTTATCAAATGGTTAAATGAAAAACTATTACCAAATTTAAGTGAACCGTCTGTTATAGTGTTAGATAATGCGAGCTATCACACAGAACTTTTAAACAAACCGCCAAGACAGAATTGGACTGTAGCCAAAATACAAGAATGGCTACGTAACGAAAATGTTGCATTTCCACAATACGGCCTTAAATCTGAGTTGTTAACTTTAGCCAAACGGCATGAACCACCACAAATTTATATGGTAAATCAAGTCATACATAGTTATGGATATGATGTGTTATGGCTTCCACCGTACCATTGTCAGTTTAACCCCATCAAACACATTTGGGGTATATGTAAAACGTATTATGATAATCATATTGGAATTAATGGTTACAGCGACGAAGCAGTAAGGGAAATATGAAAACAAGCACTGGATACATCAACCCCAAAAAAGTGTTCAAAAATGTGAAATTAGTAAAATAAGTTAGATTAAAATTACTCATTGATCGTTAGCGATCAGATTGTAGTTTCAAGTAAAGCTTGCTAGGCTTTAAAAAAAATTGTTTCTATTACATATTAAAATAGCTATAAAAAATATTGAAATATAATGTCTAGGCGAGATAATAGCAATCTAGTGAGCACGAGTCATTTTTGTATAATTTATTTTTTCGCCAAGTATTGACTAGAAGTACTATACGGTTATCTGCGTCATCAATAAATTCAGTTTAATGGGTATATTGAACAACTTCATTGAAAATAAGGAAATTTGGAGAAAACGACCATAGAATTTTGTGAAATAACGAATATAAAGAAACTTCACTCATCCAAGGATTCGACTGTTAAAGGGGAAAGTATTAGAAATTCCATCGCCAGGCCCTCTAATGTAAAATAAGGAAATTTGGAGAAAACAACCATAAAATTGGTAAGTCGATTAACATCCCTTATATTATTGTTGATAATAGTTACTAATTTTGTGAAATAACGAATATCAAGAAATTTCACTACATCCAAGGATTCGATTGTTAAAGGAGGAAATATTAGAAATTCCATCGCCAGGCCCTCTAATGTAATTTCACGGATGTTACTCGTCTACCCAAGGAAAGGGATTAAGTATCTTAACTAAATTAAAAATATCGATTGCGTTCTCTTATATTTTTATGAGGTTCATTTTCAAATTATTATGAAGCCAGAATTTAGATTTACTCCAGCTTCATAGTGATCGGTTATGTGAGACGATGGAGGTAATAGCGACTGGAAATATATAGAGTGAGCCACTTACAAGTTCGGCTTATTCTGTAGACTGTCTTAATTTTAATTTATTTTACACTAATTTGTCCTAAATATTTTTTTTTAATTTCTTTATCTAAAACGGTTCTGTATGCAGATATACGTAATTACCTACAATGAGGCTTAACACATCTGTTTCGATTTTTTTATTAGGCAAATAAAAAGTTTAATTGCAATTTTGGGACGCAGAGAGCCTTGATTAATATTTCAGGGCTGGTAATAATAAATTAAATGAAAAAACTTTCTGTACGATAAACAACTACATTTGGATATCCGGTATTAAAAAAAAATTATACACTTTGTCCAAGATTGGTGCTGCACGTATTGCTACATCAGTTATTATAAGAGTTATACAACTGGTTAAATGGTCAATGTTTCTCAGCATTCTATTACAATTTCAGAACTATTTATCATTTGTTTTTTGTTTTTTAAATAATCGCGAGTTACCAAAATGGTGCGTTTTTGACCTATCCCTGTATCTCAGTTATTTAATATATTATTTTACTTTAAAAATTATGTAAGCACTTTTTTAAGGTATTTATAATAAAAAAACTAGTTATAAAAGTAATGAAAAAAAAAACCGATTCCAAAATCGTGCAAATTTGCAGATTTTTACATAGATCCCAGTATCAGATCTTGAGCCAAATATACCACTCTTGAGGTACCCCTTTTTAACAAAAAAAGAGTTATAAAAATGGGACAAAGTAGTAAATAATTATCGCCGAATATACAAAAAAAAAATAAAGAATTTAATGATTTTCTCATGAATCCCATTATACAGGGTATTTTTTTAATATTGCGAAAAAATTCAGAGGCGTGTCCCTTGGACTAAATGAGGCAAAGAAGTTCCTATGAACATATGTCCTACTTCTCTTAAATTTTGAACTACAGGGTGGTAAAGTTAAAAGAAAAAAACTTATTTTTTGCGATACATTTAATACCTCTGCAGATATTTTTCTGAAAATTGGTAAGCAGTTTCTGTGCATCCAAAGCCATTTTCCGATACACAATTTAAACTTTTACATTCGCCATTGGCGTTCATGCGGGCTTTGAACTGAGTATTTCTTAAAAAAAAACGGTAAGCCACTGGTTTTTCTTATAATAAAAAACGTTTTTCAATTCTTTATTTCTTTTATAGCATATCTGGTCTCTTGGTCTTTATCGCTCAATGCATGGTTTTCGCATAAAAAAATAAAAACCATTTTCCTGCAATGCCCTATCGTTAAAATTTAATTTTTTTAATTTAATAGTAATTACTGTATTTTTTATTTAGAGAAAAATAATGCATTGCAATTAAAGATTCTTGAGTTTAAGAGAAGCATTTTTTGTGAAGTTACTTTTTTTCGGTAAAAAATTGAAACATGCCTGTCTGATAAACATTAAAAATAGAATGTTTTTCATTTAAAACATTTAAGTACATACGTCACGGTCTAAGTGCGGTGTATCTTTCCACATTTTTCTCTTCTCAAAAAAAATAAAGTATTTGTTTGCCATCAGTTTTTATGTATAATCATTGTTTTCATCAATTGTCAGTTGACATTGGCATCAGTCAAATTATTCAACGAAGTTCTTCCTGTTTTTCTTTTTTTGGTAAAAAAAATGTCACGATATCGTCGAAGAAATTCCTTTATTTTTTTTTTCTAATTGATTTAGAGATTGACCAGCAACTGCAATCATGTGCTCGAATTTGTCGTTGTCTGACGAATTATGGAAGTTACGGGTATACAAGTTTCGTATCTTCTCTTTTTTTTGATGGTATTTGGGTGAACATTAAAGTTTATAAAACGGACTGGAATCTCTTTAGCAGTCGTGACCACCCCTTTTCGATTAGAATTCCTCGTCCAACCTCTTCATCGTAGTTCCAAGACGTTCATGACAGGTAAGTAGTAAGTAAGTAAGTAAGTAAATTCTTTATTTAGATTTCAGCTAGTTATAAACAAATATTTACAATTTAAACTTAAAACTATAGGTTACCTAAACCTAGATAATTACTAATCATATTTTTAAAACTACCTAGAGTTGGGGCATCTTTTATATTTTTAGGCAACGCATTAAAAAGACGAATCCCTTCCTGCAATAATGAGCCCATCAAAAAAGATTTTTTTGTGAAATCAATATTAAAATTGTCCATTGATCTGAGTGGACGTAAATGAAGTTCAGATCTTTTTACAAGTAGTGTACTAAGGTGTTTCTTCTTCCATATTTTCTTGAAGCCGTGCTACTATAATGGTTTCACTTTTGTCAGGTACTACCGTATCCTCCTGAACAGCAACTGATACGGCACTGTCCCCATATGGATGTAGGAATACCTCTTTGGCACCAACTTTAATCACTCTGTTTTTAAAATCCAACTGGATATCATGTTAGTTCATTACATCCATTTCAAATATAATATCTACTTCTATATCAGCAACAGTAACAGTGTGAGTGAACTTTTCTGTACCAACACCTAATTGAACCTGGATTTTCTTATGAATGTTGGCCCTTTCACCTGTGGCAGTTCGCAGTCGCAAACTTGTTGGTATAAGTCTCTTGCGGTTATTTATGATTGTTGGTCGTATAATGGTCCTAGTTGTTCTAGCATCTACCAACAGTGTGTACTATCAGTATAAGAGGGTCCTTAGAACGGTTTCGGGTCGAGGCTGCCCCCTCTAGGCCGACCCGCTCTAGTTTTCCTGCGGCGTGTTGTCTTTAGTTGTTGGGACCCTAGGGCGTTTGTACGAACTGTGTACATGTTCCAGTTCACCGCAATTCCAGCACCTGATGGTTTTCGTCTTTATCTCAGCAAAGGTCTTCATTATGTTTCCTCCAGAAGCCTGCGTAAGTGCCTCATACTCTAGAGCAGCGGACAAGACATCGAGCAATGTTTTGTGACGGGCTAAGCGGATAGTTTTCTGCATCTCATGGTCACGGAGTCCATCAACAAATGTTTGGATTGTCAAACATTCCATATTGTTTTGTGAAGCTGATGAGTAGGCAAATCGCACCAACCTGGCAATATGTACTTCATAATCTTGTAGAGTCTCGTCTCGTTTCTGTATGCGATTCTTTAACTGTGATTGGTATAAATGCTCCAAGTGTTCGTTGCCATATCGCATGTTTAGTTTCTTTTTGAGTTGTTCAAAATCATCCGTCTCTTCCAAAAGTATTGTCTGAAGAACATCTAAAGCATCTCCTCGAAATGCAATGATCAAATTTACTGCCTTCTCTCGTTTAGACCATTCGTTTGCTCTGGCAGCTCTTTCGAACTGTTTAAGATAGTTGATCCATGACATTTTTCCGTCGAAAGTTTGGGCTTTAACACAAGCAGAATTTACAACTTATTTCACTTTATTTCACCGTCCTTGGCCTGTTCTCTGTATGCTCCATTTCTTCTATCTTCTTTTTCATTTTTCTTATTTTCTCCTCATCGGAAGTCATCTTATATCACGACAAAAATAATTGAATTTTGTCTTTCATAAAATTAGAAAATAAGACAAAAAGAAAAGGAAATAATTAACCCCTCAACGCTAATTTACCCATTCACAGATAAATAATTTTTCGAAAATGATACTCAAAATTTAATTTAAATCAATTTGTAAGTTTTTGAGATATCGCTGAAAAATGGTAACCTTCAACCTTCTTATTAAGTAAACTTATTTTTTTACGTACTATTACCCCCAGAGAGTTAGTCAGGTCTTAATTGTATAAAATAGATATTTAATTAATTCCACAATGTTTTCCAGTGTTTTCCAGAATCTGAAAACTTTCAGAATGACTCTCGTAGTGGTATTTTTATTTGCGATTAGTAGTTTAGTGATCATTATTAGGAATCCATTATTTACACTTTCAGAAAGTATATATTGTGTTGTGTCTTAATGATAAGAATTATATTTCTTGGCAAACCAGAGTTTGATAAAAGCAAGATTATAAATTATTTAGAAAGTATTTTGTTATTTTTATTTATAACTTTTATTATTAATAGTTTACAAGTCTAAAGTGTTGTTGACAAGATTTGTTCTGTGGACTTTAGTGTATAAAAGGTATATTTTGAACAGTTTAATAAAGGTAATATTTTTTTTTTAAAACATGATAATGAAAGCCGAATTAGTTACAATTAGTTTGTGCAACAAGAGTGGAAAAGATGGCCAAATCGCACAAAGACAAGGTCCGAGTGCGATAAGGACAATCCCCTCGAGTTGTACAGTATATTTTTTACGGTCCACTAATGAAAATCTAAAAATTAAATTAGGGGTTATTAAGGTTTTGCTAATTTATAA
This sequence comes from Psylliodes chrysocephalus, assembly GCA_927349885.1. NCBI lineage: Eukaryota > Metazoa > Arthropoda > Insecta > Coleoptera > Chrysomelidae > Psylliodes > Psylliodes chrysocephalus. Next base: position 9,974,925 of record OV651818.1, on the reverse strand, counting down.
AATTAAACTAAAAAAAAGAAAGATTTTAATTAGTCCTTAATCTTGGATTCTTCGATTAGCAAATCAGAACTCTACCTTTGCACTAAGCGGACAACGATTTTTTTAATTATAATTAAATTGGTTTTAGATAGTTTTATCAAAATTTACGATTTATTTGTTAATATATACGAATATCTTTTGGAAATTTACTCATTTTTATTTAGGAATAATCTCAATTACTAAAAAATATACAGACAATTATTTTGATAGAATTGTCACATATAACAGTTTGTACTATTATATAATGAAAAAATGTAGACTAATTACTGTATTATTAAATAAATTGAAGTTGAATTGAATTGAATTTAAAATTGAAGGGGTAAGTGGCTGAAGGGGTTATGTTATAAAAAAAAAGTTTCTGAGCAATTAACTATATAATTAGATTCATTGGCATTTTTTGTGAAACATGACTTTAAAATGCTTTTTGGTGATTTAGTAAGAGTGATTATGAACTAATTAGACGCACAAGATCAGACCAAGGCAAGACACATATGAACAAGTTTCTCCATTGGTTTATTTGTGCAGTGAACACCCAGTTAAATTTCATAAAAGCACATTATTTTAAAATCACATATAAATAACTTGATAATGTAAATTCACTTTTTTTAAAACAGGCCAGAAATTAGTACTTTCCGATTTATTTTTAGGTCAGAAAATCTCATTTTGTCGGACCGAGCCAGAAAATTATTGTGATAGTCCGGTAAAAGCTTTTACCGGACTCATTTTTATTTACTTTCCGGCCTATCTTTAATGAAAAAAATAATAAAATAGTCTAAGATAGCGGTCAATTGGTTTCTATAGTAACCGAGTTTTGTATTATTTAAACATATTTTGACATTTAGTTGAAAACGTGACATTTATTATAAAATGGACATTCAAAATGATGCATTTGATTGTGAATTAATGGAAGATAAAATTATACCAGATGAAATTGTTAAGGCGGCCACCCAAGCAACGTTTGATTTATTACCGTCGAAGTCCCGGACACGATATGAAAAAACATACCAAATTTTTGAAAAGTGGTGCCTGGAAAAGAAGGTAATAAGCATTTGTGAGGATGTGTTATTGGCATATTTGTCAAAAAAATCAGAAACGCTGAAATCTTCTTCGTTGTGGAGTTTACATTCGATGCTGAGGGCCATGCTACGTACCAGAAGAAATATCGACATAAGCAAAAATTTTAAATTAACAGCATTTATGCTTCTTTTCGATTCTTTTCGATTCTTTTCTTTTCGATTCTTTTCAATTCTTTTCGATTCTTTTCGATTCTTTTCGATTCTTTTCGATTCTTTTCGATTCTTTTCGATTCTTTTCGATTCTTTTCGATTCTTTTCGATTCTTTTCGATTCTTTTCGATTCTTTTCGATTCTTTTCGATTCTTTTCGATTCTTTTCGATTCTTTTTCGATTCTTTTCGATTCTTTTCGATTCTTTTCGATTCTTTTCGATTCTTTTCGATTCTTTTCGATTCTTTTCGATTCTTTTCGATTCTTTTCGATTCTTTTCGATTCTTTTCGATTCTTTTCGATTCTTTTCGATTCTTTTCGATTCTTTTCGATTCGATTTTTCGATTCTTTTCGATTCTTTTCGATTCTTTTCGATTCTTTTCGATTCTTTTCGATTCTTTTCGATTCTTTTCGATTCTTTTCGATTCTTTTCGATTCTTTTCGATTTCTTTTCGATTCTTTTCGATTCTTTTCGATTCTTTTCGATTCTTTTCGATTCTTTTCGATTCTTTTCGATTCTTTTCGATTCTTTTCGATTCTTTTCGATTCTTTTCGATTCTTTTCGATTCTTTTCGATTCTTTTCGATTCTTTTCGATTCTTTTCGATTCTTTTCGATTCTTTTCGATTCTTTTCGATTCTTTTCGATTCTTTTCGATTCTTTTCGATTCTTTTCGATTCTTTTCGATTCTTTTCGATTCTTTTCGATTCTTTTCGATTCTTTTCGATTCTTTTCGATTCTTTTCGATTCTTTTCGATTCTTTTCGATTCTTTTCGATTCTTTTCGATTCTTTTCGATTCTTTTCGATTCTTTTCGATTCTTTTCGATTCTTTTCGATTCTTTTCGATTCTTTTCGATTCTTTTCGATTCTTTTCGATTCTTTTCGATTCTTTTCGATTCTTTTCGATTCTTTTCGATTCTTTTCGATTCTTTTCGATTCTTTTCGATTCTTTTCGATTCTTTTCGATTCTTTTCGATTCTTTTCGATTCTTTTCGATTCTTTTCGATTCTTTTCGATTCTTTTCGATTCTTTTCGATTCTTTTCGATTCTTTTCGATTCTTTTCGATTCTTTTCGATTCTTTTCGATTCTTTTCGATTCTTTTCGATTCTTTTCGATTCTTTTCGATTCTTTTTCTTTTCGATTCTTTTCGATTCTTTTCGATTCTTTTCGATTCTTTTCGATTCTTTTCGATTCTTTTCGATTCTTTTCGATTCTTTTCGATTCTTTTCGATTCTTTTCGATTCTTTTCGATTCTTTTCGATTCTTTTCGATTCTTTTCGATTCTTTTCGATTCTTTTCGATTCTTTTCGATTCTTTTCGATTCTTTTCGATTCTTTTCGATTCGATTTTTCGATTCTTTTCGATTCTTTTCGATTCTTTTCGATTCTTTTCGATTCTTTTCGATTCTTTTCGATTCTTTTCGATTCTTTTCGATTCTTTTCGATTCTTTTCGATTCTTTTCGATTCTTTTCGATTCTTTTCGATTCTTTTTCGATTCTTTTCGATTCTTTTCGATTCTTTTCGATTCTTTTCGATTCTTTTCGATTCTTTTCGATTCTTTTCGATTCTTTTCGATTCTTTTCGATTCTTTTCGATTCTTTTCGATTCTTTTCGATTCTTTTCGATTCTTTTCGATTCTTTTCGATTCTTTTCGATTCTTTTCGATTCTTTTCGATTCTTTTCGATTCTTTTCGATTCTTTTCGATTCTTTTCGATTCTTTTCGATTCTTTTCGATTCTTTTCGATTCTTTTCGATTCTTTTCGATTCTTTTCGATTCTTTTCGATTCTTTTCGATTCTTTTCGATTCTTTTCGATTCTTTTCGATTCTTTTCGATTCTTTTCGATTCTTTTCGATTCTTTTCGATTCTTTTCGATTCTTTTCGATTCTTTTCGATTCTTTCGATTCTTTTCGATTCTTTTCGATTCTTTTCGATTCTTTTCGATTCTTTTCGATTCTTTTCGATTCTTTTCGATTCTTTTCGATTCTTTTCGATTCTTTTCGATTCTTTTCGATTCTTTTCGATTCTTTTCGATTCTTTTCGATTCTTTTCGATTCTTTTCGATTCTTTTCGATTCTTTTCGATTCTTTTCGATTCTTTTCGATTCTTTTCGATTCTTTTCGATTCTTTTCGATTCTTTTCGATTCTTTTCGATTCTTTTCGATTCTTTTCGATTCTTTTCGATTCTTTTCGATTCTTTTCGATTCTTTTCGATTCTTTTCGATTCTTTTCGATTCTTTTCGATTCTTTTCGATTCTTTTCGATTCTTTTCGATTCTTTTCGATTCTTTTCGATTCTTTTCGATTCTTTTCGATTCTTTTCGATTCTTTTCGATTCTTTTCGATTCTTTTCGATTCTTTTCGATTCTTTTCGATTCTTTTCGATTCTTTTCGATTCTTTTCGATTCTTTTCGATTCTTTTCGATTCTTTTCGATTCTTTTCGATTCTTTTCGATTCTTTTCGATTCTTTTCGATTCTTTTCGATTCTTTTCGATTCTTTTCGATTCTTTTCGATTCTTTTCGATTCTTTTCGATTCTTTTCGATTCTTTTCGATTCTTTTCGATTCTTTTCGATTCTTTTCGATTCTTTTCGATTCTTTTCGATTCTTTTCGATTCTTTTCGATTCTTTTCGATTCTTTTCGATTCTTTTCGATTCTTTTCGATTCTTTTCGATTCTTTTCGATTCTTTTCGATTCTTTTCGATTCTTTTCGATTCTTTTCGATTCTTTTCGATTCTTTTCGATTCTTTTCGATTCTTTTCGATTCTTTTCGATTCTTTTCGATTCTTTTCGATTCTTTTCGATTCTTTTCGATTCTTTTCGATTCTTTTCGATTCTTTTCGATTCTTTTCGATTCTTTTCGATTCTTTTCGATTCTTTTCGATTCTTTTCGATTCTTTTCGATTCTTTTCGATTCTTTTCGATTCTTTTCGATTCTTTTCGATTCTTTTCGATTCTTTTCGATTCTTTTCGATTCTTTTCGATTCTTTTCGATTCTTTTCGATTCTTTTCGATTCTTTTCGATTCTTTTCGATTCTTTTCGATTCTTTTCGATTCTTTTCGATTCGATTCTTTTCGATTCTTTTCGATTCTTTTCGATTCTTTTCGATTCTTTTCGATTCTTTTCGATTCTTTTCGATTCGATTCTTTTCGATTCTTTTCGATTCGATTCTTTTCGATTCTTTTCGATTCTTTTCGATTCTTTTCGATTCTTTTCGATTCTTTTCGATTCTTTTCGATTCTTTTCGATTCTTTTCGATTCTTTTCGATTCTTTTCGATTCTTTTCGATTCTTTTCGATTCTTTTCGATTCTTTTCGATTCTTTTCGATTCTTTTCGATTCTTTTCGATTCTTTTCGATTCTTTTCGATTCGATTCTTTTCGATTCTTTCGATTCTTTTCGATTCTTTTCGATTCTTTTCGATTCTTTTCGATTCTTTTCGATTCTTTTCGATTCTTTTCGATTCTTTTCGATTCTTTTCGATTCTTTTCGATTCTTTTCGATTCTTTTCGATTCTTTTCGATTCTTTTCGATTCTTTTCGATTCTTTTCGATTCTTTTCGATTCTTTTCGATTCTTTTCGATTCTTTTCGATTCTTTTCGATTCTTTTCGATTCTTTTCGATTCTTTTCGATTTCTTTTCGATTCTTTTCGATTCTTTTCGATTCTTTTCGATTCTTTTCGATTCTTTTCGATTCTTTTCGATTCTTTTCGATTCTTTTCGATTCTTTTCGATTCTTTTCGATTCTTTTCGATTCTTTTCGATTCTTTTCGATTCTTTTCGATTCTTTTCGATTCTTTTCGATTCTTTTCGATTCTTTTCGATTCTTTTCGATTCTTTTCGATTCTTTTCGATTCTTTTCGATTCTTTTCGATTCTTTTCGATTCTTTTCGATTCTTTTCGATTCTTTTCGATTCTTTTCGATTCTTTTCGATTCTTTTCGATTCTTTTCGATTCTTTTCGATTCTTTTCGATTCTTTTCGATTCTTTTCGATTCTTTTCGATTCTTTTCGATTCTTTTCGATTCTTTTCGATTCTTTTCGATTCTTTTCGATTCTTTTCGATTCTTTTCGATTCTTTTCGATTCTTTTCGATTCTTTTCGATTCTTTTCGATTCTTTTTCGATTCTTTTCGATTCTTTTCGATTCTTTTCGATTCTTTTCGATTCTTTTCGATTCTTTTCGATTCTTTTCGATTCTTTTCGATTCTTTTCGATTCTTTTCGATTCTTTTCGATTCTTTTCGATTTCTTTTCGATTCTTTTCGATTCTTTTCGATTCTTTTCGATTCTTTTCGATTCTTTTCGATTCTTTTCGATTCTTTTTCGATTCTTTTCGATTCTTTTCGATTCTTTTCGATTCTTTTCGATTCTTTTCGATTCTTTTCGATTCTTTTCGATTCTTTTCGATTCTTTTCGATCTTCTTCTTTCGATTCTTTTCGATTCTTTTCGATTCTTTTCGATTCTTTTCGATTCTTTTCGATTCTTTTCGATTCTTTTCGATTCTTTTCGATTCTTTTCGATTCTTTTCGATTCTTTTCGATTCTTTTCGATTCTTTTCGATTCTTTTCGATTCTTTTCGATTCTTTTCGATTCTTTTCGATTCTTTTTCGATTCTTTTCGATTCTTTTCGATTCTTTTCGATTCTTTTCGATTCTTTTCGATTCTTTTCGATTCTTTTCGATTCTTTTCGATTCTTTTCGATTCTTTTCGATTCTTTTCGATTCTTTTCGATTCTTTTCGATTCTTTTCGATTCTTTTCGATTCTTTTCGATTCTTTTCGATTCTTTTCGATTCTTTTCGATTCTTTTCGATTCTTTTCGATTCTTTTCGATTCTTTTCGATTCTTTTCGATTCTTTTCGATTCTTTTCGATTCTTTTCGATTCTTTTCGATTCTTTTCGATTCTTTTCGATTCTTTTCGATTCTTTTCGATTCTTTTCGATTCTTTTCGATTCTTTTCGATTCTTTTCGATTCTTTTCGATTCTTTTCGATTCTTTTCGATTCTTTTTTCGATTCTTTTCGATTCTTTTCGATTCTTTTCGATTCTTTTCGATTCTTTTCGATTCTTTTCGATTCTTTTCGATTCTTTTCGATTCTTTTCGATTCTTTTCGATTCTTTTCGATTCTTTTCGATTCTTTTCGATTCTTTTCGATTCTTTTCGATTCTTTTCGATTCTTTTCGATTCTTTTCGATTCTTTTCGATTCTTTTCGATTCTTTTCGATTCTTTTCGATTCTTTTCGATTCTTTTCGATTCTTTTCGATTCTTTTCGATTCTTTTCGATTCTTTTCGATTCTTTTCGATTCTTTTCGATTCTTTTCGATTCTTTTCGATTCTTTTCGATTCTTTTCGATTCTTTTCGATTCTTTTCGATTCTTTTTCGATTCTTTTCGATTCTTTTCGATTCTTTTCGATTCTTTTCGATTCTTTTCGATTCTTTTCGATTCTTTTCGATTCTTTTCGATTCTTTTCGATTCTTTTCGATTCTTTTCGATTCTTTTCGATTCTTTTCGATTCTTTTCGATTCTTTTCGATTCTTTTCGATTCTTTTCGATTCTTTTCGATTCTTTTCGATTCTTTTCGATTCTTTTCGATTCTTTTCGATTCTTTTCGATTCTTTTCGATTCTTTTCGATTCTTTTCGATTCTTTTCGATTCTTTTCGATTCTTTTCGATTCTTTTCGATTCTTTTCGATTCTTTTCGATTCTTTTCGATTCTTTTCGATTCTTTTCGATTCTTTTCGATTCTTTTCGATTCTTTTCGATTCTTTTCGATTCTTTTCGATTCTTTTCGATTCTTTTCGATTCTTTTCGATTCTTTTCGATTCTTTTCGATTCTTTTCGATTCTTTTCGATTCTTTTCGATTCTTTTCGATTCTTTTCGATTCTTTTCGATTCTTTTCGATTCTTTTCGATTCTTTTCGATTCTTTTCGATTCTTTTCGATTCTTTTCGATTCTTTTCGATTCTTTTCGATTCTTTTCGATTCTTTTCGATTCTTTTCGATTCTTTTCGATTCTTTTCGATTCTTTTCGATTCTTTTCGATTCTTTTCGATTCTTTTCGATTCTTTTCGATTCTTTTCGATTCTTTTCGATTCTTTTCGATTCTTTTCGATTCTTTTCGATTCTTTTCGATTCTTTTCGATTCTTTTCGATTCTTTTCGATTCTTTTCGATTCTTTTCGATTCTTTTCGATTCTTTTCGATTCTTTTCGATTCTTTTCGATTCTTTTCGATTCTTTTCGATTCTTTTCGATTCTTTTCGATTCTTTTCGATTCTTTTCGATTCTTTTCGATTCTTTTCGATTCTTTTCGATTCTTTTCGATTCTTTTCGATTCTTTTCGATTCTTTTCGATTCTTTTCGATTCTTTTCGATTCTTTTCGATTCTTTTCGATTCTTTTCGATTCTTTTCGATTCTTTTCGATTCTTTTCGATTCTTTTCGATTCTTTTCGATTCTTTTCGATTCTTTTCGATTCTTTTCGATTCTTTTCGATTCTTTTCGATTCTTTTCGATTCTTTTCGATTCTTTTCGATTCTTTTCGATTCTTTTCGATTCTTTTCGATTCTTTTCGATTCTTTTTCGATTCTTTTCGATTCTTTTCGATTCTTTTCGATTCTTTTCGATTCTTTTCGATTCTTTTCGATTCTTTTCGATTCTTTTCGATTCTTTTCGATTCTTTTCGATTCTTTTCGATTCTTTTCGATTCTTTTCGATTCTTTTCGATTCTTTTCGATTCTTTTCGATTCTTTTCGATTCTTTTCGATTCTTTTCGATTCTTTTCGATTCTTTTCGATTCTTTTCGATTCTTTTCGATTCTTTTCGATTCATTTCGATTCTTTTCGATTCTTTTCGATTCTTTTCGATTCTTTTCGATTCTTTTCGATTCTTTTTCGATTTTTTTTCGATTTTTTTCGATTTTTTTTCGATTTTTTTCGATTCTTTTCAATTAATTTCGATTCTTTTCAATTAATCGATTTTTTCGATTACTTTTATGAATCGATTATTTATTTATCACAAGAGTACAGAAAGTTAGTTAATAGTTGTGGTGTGTGAAAACAGTATAATATTGTAATCGATTAATCAAAATCGAATATAATATGTATCTCTAAAAAATCGAAAATATCCAATTAATCTAAAATAACCGATTTTTGTATTTGGTTTGGGGTTTGCAGTGCGTATTTGAATTTACTTAATACGATTGTTTTAACTTATAGTGTGGTGTAGTGTAAATAAAGTTTTTAAACAGTTCTATGGGGCGAAATTGGAACAAAACCCATTATTTTCATCTTGGCTTTGCAATGCCCAGGGTGAATTTAGTGGCTTTTGTATAGCCATGTAATTTCATCAAGAATTGCTTCACTAAAAGAGAAAATATTTGTGCGAAGTATAAAAAGCATATTTCAGGATTCACTGGCAGCTATTAGGTTTGTCCTCTTCAAAAACTAACCAAATTTTTGCTTTTTTTAGATTGACAAGTTCTTCGAAAATGTCACGAGTTTCAGATGAAATAAAAACGGTAGTTTTCTGCGCTTGTACCATTTCTAGTAATGGATCATCTAAGTGATGGTATCAAGCAACCTTTTCATAACTCAGGAATCTTATAAAAAATTGGGAATTTTGCATTAAAACGGAAGGATATTGGCTCTTGTACAAATTTTTACAAATGCTAAAATTATTGGAAAAAATTGAACCCCCATTTTAAATTACGACAAGCCGCCACTGCATATGATCTTAATTAATTCTTAATCAACAAAAAATAGGATTAAAAATAATGGTGACCAAATATGAACTGTAATTTGTAAATATCATATCCGTAATAGTTTTACTACAAAACCTTTTCTCTACGTATTTTTACAGAAATTACGAGTATTAACTAAAAATATACCATGAAATAATTGTTTTATTCCAGCAAAATGTCAAGTACAAGCAGTGTTACAATTGGACTAATTACCACTCTAATAACACTTCTTGTAGCTGCCTATTTCTACATTAAACACAAGTATCAATACTGGAAAAGACTAGGAATTATTCAGTTAAGTCCTACTTTCCCACTGGGTAATTTTGGTCATATTTTACCCTCGAGGGTTATCCCTTGGAACATACAGTACAAGATATTTGACGCTTTTAAAAAATCTGCAAACAAAATAGGTGGTAAGTGGACATTATCGATGTACTAGGCCTTGACCTCTTTAAGAAAATATTCTTTTAGCAAACAAATTTTTTATTGTTTATAGGAGTGTACTTGGGACTGGACCCATATCTCGTAGTTGTAGATCCAGGATACGCTAAGGATATGCTTACCAAAGATTTCCAGTATTTTGTAGATAGAGGAGTTTATTCGAATAAAAAATATCCTATAACTGTAACCATATTTACGCAAAGAGGAGAAGAATGGAGAAATTCAAGAGTAAGTGATTTTTAGTGAAAGTTTTCGTTATCAATTTTATTAAGAATTACAAAAATGGCATCTTAAATTTATAGTTATTTTGTGTTAAATTTAGAATATGTATTTACCTAAAATTTTAATCTCGTGAGGGAGTGATGAGCCAGTTAAATATTCCCTTATTATAATAATAATATAATAATAATATAATAATAATACTCTCCCTAATTCACCCCCTTACGAGTGAATTTCAACCCCTGAAATCGACTGAACGACTTGTGTAGGGGAAGGGACGGCTATTATTATTATTATTATTATTTGCCGTGGCGCTCCGGGGCGACTTAAAAATGATTGATGGTGCCATTTGACTTACAGGTGAGGAAAACCCGGAAAACCTCACCCACCATCATCGAGACGGTAATGTATGCCAAATTTTTTTTAATGTGCATGTCATATCAACAGAAATTGAATTTCTATTAATACGCCACACATCAAATCCTAAACCGAACCATGCAATTTAATTAAAAATCCACATGGTCCGGTCTGGGACTCGAAACCCAGCAGTCTGAGACTCATAAACTTGCCTATAAATGAATATAAGCGCGATAGACCGCTACACCACCGTCTCCTAAAAGAGAATAATTATTTGTTTTATACGCTGGCAATGTAAGTGGATATGTAGCAAATTATGTGCTATTATCAGCAAATAATGACTTTAATTACAATGCAGATTTATCATTAAGATATGCCTTCCAGCTTATTTAAGCAATGGTTTGAAAAACAACGTATACCGGATTTTCTAGCAATTGAGATTGTACTCATAGCATAGCAGTGTTTCTCATGAAAAGTGAAATATTTGACAGAGCCCTAAACACATTTAAAAAAAAAAACGAAAAAAGTTCTTAAGCAAAAATCATATCCTCCTTTCATTTAGTGACTTCTAAAAAAAAGTCCTCAAGCCAGGTCTCCCCCTTTTGTGGCGCTAGTACTGCTTCTTCTTTTTTGATTATGGACTATTATTTTCTTCGCGGAGCCCCCACAAAGGCTTTGCGGAGCCCCAAGGCTTTGCGGAAGCCCCAAGGCTTTGCGGAGCCCCAAGGCTCCGTGGAGCTCAAGTAACACTGCCCTATAGTATTTTTAATACAAATACCAATGCACGTCATAGATCATTTATGAAATCACAGCCTTGCAGTGTTTGTCTAATCATCAGAATAGTCGAGGAATTTAGAAAGTTTTGAAATAATAAGGTTATGTTTTCTTTTTACATTACTATAAACAATAAATAGTTTAAAAAGTATATAACTAATAGAAAATATTGAATTTTTTTTTGCATAATATCAAAAATAATGTAAACATGTTGCAAATAGTCATGGAGAATAAAATTGTAAGGTATAATATTGCAGATAAACTAAAATTGGTACAAACTAATTTATTTTCACCAAGAAAATTATTTACCAGAACTACATTTAAGTTATAAACCCCAACACCCCATGAAAAATAAAATCTACAAAAGCATGTGGAGAAGTCACAATATTAGAAGAAATACCTGTACTTAAAGAATTCAAGATTGAAATTTTTAAAATATTTAAATACAAGAATAAAGTTGTTAAAATATTTGAGTAGGTACCTAGTTTAGTAAATCTCACTTTCAGCAAAGGTTTTGTGTCTCAAGTATTTAAGATAGTCAAAAATGCTTCAACTGTAGACTGGTTTCGCTGCTTCCTTTCATCTATAAAGCTATTTAAATATGTATGAATAATAGTGTCATCACTCAAACATCAATATTCTCCATTCTATCAGTTTTAAAAGGCATTTTAAAACTGTTTTGCTCAGTGAATTCTTTAGCAATGCGAAACTGTGAAAAATTATACTTTTTGCTATAATATCTACTCTTATATATTCAATATTTTATAAAAACATCTTATATTTTATTTGTTTATGGTACTAGTTTTTTTCAAATTATTGTTAATATTATTTGATTGTAAGACTCACATAGCGAAACTTTTGAGTCTAATATTATTTTGTTTATATATATTTTGGAATAAATAAAAATACAGATTATATTAGAAATATATCAAACTATTTATTGATATTAAGATAAGGCAATGTTTTATTTAAAATTTTTTTTTTTTTTCATCTATTAATCTTCGTAATTCCTTCGCCTAATCCAAATCACTTGAATCACTATTATCGCTGTTGCTGAGTTAATTAAAATAATTTCCAATCTATCAAAAACTCCCTCTCTGCTAATATCTTTAGTATTATAACTAAAGATTGCTTGGAAAGGCCTCAAATAAGTAAATTGTGGTTAAAAACACAATGGCAGGGAACAAGACATAACACCATGCCATATTATTATGCTAAATTATCTACCATATATTTCTTTATTTATTTGTACGTGAAAAAAGAATGTTTTATTTTTTCCTAGGTGCTTCTTCATATAATATGTATCAATATTGCAATATTCTAAATTGTAATATCTAAATGATATCGTAATAATATATCAAAGATTTAATGGCAGGTATACTGTTATAGAAAGTCTTGTACCTTCACTATTATTATTTTGAAGTTTATTACTAAAAAAAATAGCATTTTTAATTTTCACTGTACATCTCGAGAACGTTAAAAACATGTAGATTTCTAGTGACCACTCGAACTATCAATTTTATTACAGGGGGGGTCAATTCTCGACTTTTATTCCCATGGGAAAATAAAATTTTCCCATGGGAATTCAGTTTTCGTATTCTCGACATAAGCGGTGGAATATTTTCCAATGAGAAGTATGGGAAAATATTCCCCTGCTTACGAGCATTGGAAATTGTATTTTCCAATGGGAATTGTACTAGAGTTTGCGCATTAAAGTCGAAAATTTGACGAAAGACCACGCGAAAGTCTAAGACATAACCAAAGATTATTGGATATCTTGGATTTTTAGTGAAATTGTAGTTAAAACATTTTTTTGGCGTATTTATAGATTGATATTATTTTATTTATGTAGGTATATTATTTTTAATTCTCTTTCACTAAGAAACTGTATAAACTGATTTTCCTAAATCATTTAGAAATTGTGGGAGCTGCTAAGGGACTGGCAAATAACACAAATTGAGTGTAGTAAATTGAATAAGACCTTTTCGAAAATTTAATTATTTTCGTTAATGAAATAATTTCTTAGTTTCTCAAAACTTTCATTGCTCCTCCATACAAAAGCTACCTTTTCTTTTTTCAACATGAGAAAAGAAAAACTAAGAATAACTCGACAAGTTTTAATTATTATACGTAATCGAATATTTTCACTTATTCTCGATCATGATAGCTATTGCTCGGCACGGCATCTGCTCCAGCGCGGAGGCTCGGCAGGTAATCGGATACCCAAAAACCACAACAAATACAAATATTGCCAACAGTAAATTTTAAAATATCTTTAATGTTATTGGTTGTTTCGAAATATTCATGAACTTAATATGTATCAGACATACGTGAAACTACTATTTCCATGGGAATGTCTATTCCGACACGTTCGAGAATTGCATAACCTATTACCATGGGAATATAAGTAGTGGAATATTTTCTCATGGGAAAATTTTCCAATGATCTCGAGAATCGAGCCCCTGGTCTCCGTAAGTTTGTTCCAGTACTATTTTTAATGTCAAAAATTCTAGTAAACTTGTCTTTTGCTGGGTAAAGACGAACGAATGTAGCTCTTTGCCAATTGTTTCGATAGCCGTTGGGGTCAACCATAATGGTCTCCAACCTGAATATTTTTTCTTTGTTTATGCCATTTTGTTCTTTTAATTAGTGTTGGTAAATACTCCCTAGTCCATCGGGACCAGCAGCCCTCCAGATAGACATAAGATTTAAGTCACTATCACATGATTTTGTACAGGGCAGCACAGCAATCAAAAAATGATTAGGAGTCAAGCTTTCTGAGTCACAGGAATCGAGAGAAACATAAATCAGTGGTCGAAAGTCGATTATGTTTTCACACTCTGCAAAGAGTGTTCGAAGAATATGTTCGGGTGGATGTTTTGTTGTTAACATTTTTTTAAGGATTTTTTTGGTACTTTGAATAAGACGTTCTCAACTTCCACCCATGTTTGGAGCTAGTGGTGGATTATAAATAATTTTTATGCGTCTGAGGGATAAATACCTTTGGACTTCATTATCTTGAAGCAGAGTTTCAAAGTGTTTAGATAGATCTTTGTTCCCTCGAATGAAATTACTACAGCAATCAGAAAAAACTTCATCTAAGAATCCATGCCTGCAACCCATTTGACGAAGAACATTAATGAATGAACTTGAAGCTAAGTTATGTGCGATTTTCAAGTGAACAGCACGTGTAGCCATGCATTTAAAAATCACACCGTATCTTTTTTTCTTACTTCTTTTCACAGGTACATCTATAAGTCCGAAATAATCTACTCCTGTTCGAATGAAGGGACGAATCGTAGGTCCAATGCGACAAATTGGCAATTGTCCCATTTGAGGACTAGTTGGTGTTGCCCTCGGTTTTTGCACCATTGGCAACTATTCCAAATACTTTTGATAGCTTGCCTCATTCATCTGTGAATTAGAAGTTTTGTAATCATATGATTAGAGTCTAGGATGACTGGTATAAGTTCGGAAGATTTGTCTAGTCTTCCACCAAGTCTGGTTAGTCCGTCTTATTCAGAAAAGATAAAGAATACAACCTTCTTTTGGAATTAAGAACTTTCCTTTCTTTTAATGCTGCTATTTCACTTGAAAATGCATCTTGCTGAACTTTCTTGAATAAAATTTTTCCAGCACTTCTGAGTTCATCAATTAAAAGTTCACCGCTGATCTTTTTTCTTAGTTTTCAATATTTCTAAAAACCTGAAAACATATGCTGTGGTTCTTAAAAGTCTTAGCCATTTTGGTAATCTATTTACATCGGGAATTAAAATATTTTCTTTAAAAGTTAAAAGAAAATAACATTATTTGATCTAGTTTCTAAGTCAAGCATGGCATTTTCAAATTTTCGTTTAGTCAATGATCTGGTGTGTCCAAGAGATATTTAGGCCCACTTAACTATTTGTTCTCTATCGAAGGCATCAATCTCTTCGTAGCTTCATCTGCAGCACTGTCTTTATAGTTTAAATATTTCCATTTTACTAATTAGTCAATTCCTGTATTTCGCCCAATCTATGTGCGACAAATACCTTAAATCGTCGAACAGGAGCGTATCTAGTGAAAAACTGTTTTAGAGTTACACCAATAGAAGATATTTGATATTTTTAGATTTAAGAATTGATTTAATGAATGACCTAAGCGTGCTCCTAAGAGAGCTCCTTGTAATTCTAATCGAGGAATAAGTAAAGGTCTGAGTGGAGATATTCTATGTCTCAGATGCATCAACAAAAACGTGAAGTTATATGTCACTCGTATTTTTGTCCAAGGTGAAGTTCAGTCTAGAAATATTAAATTTGTATATATTTTTAAAATCTTTCATAAAAATTATCCATTTTTCATTCATATGTGTGATTTCGTCATCCTATCCAATCTTACTTCTTCGAATGTCTTGTAAAAGCAATTTACCGTGAATAAGTATATGAGATTAAAGATTGACATAACAATTTTAAGACCTCTCTTTTAGTAGGTCGTCTACGATTTAAAAAAATGTTGGTGTCAATTTTTTAAAATTTTGATTCGAACTTAATAATATCTTCTTTTGGGATCCAAAATACTTCTAAAATTCTCTTTGTAATCGTTTTGTCATGATTTTTAAAATGTTTAGTTGTCTCCACTATATCAATTCAGGATGGATAGTATCTAAAATATTTTTATCGTTGGCGATCCAGTTACAGATAATAAAACCTTCTTGTTTGTGGACAAATATACCGTCACTTATCAGTTGAATGGCTTCTTCTTTAGTGTCAGCCCCTCCTAGATAATCAACCATGTAGTGATTATAAATAACATCGTGAAGAGCAGCTGGAAAATCGTCTTGATGGTCTCTAACATTTCGATTTTTGGCTTCGTGGGCCAAACATTGTCCACTAGATGACCTAAAAAAGACAACACAGATTTCGTAGATGTCTGGGACCCTGTCTCTATCCATTGCTTTCCACAAGAGTTTTTGTGCCTGACGATCTTCTTTTCTTACTTGTACTTGTAAGAACATTTCTATGATGTCAGCCGTGAAGGCATATTTTTTTATCCTAAAGTTTAGGAGAATAACTTGCAGTGAATTGTAGAGATCTGGACCGGTAAATAAGTGGACATATAGGCTGAGGCGTCGAAGACAATTTTCAATTTGTCTGGTTTTTTGGGGTTTGTGACTCAGTACCATGTCAAATTTAAAGTAATATAAACTTCGTTTTTGGACAATTTTCTAATATAGCCTTTGTTTAAAAGATCTTCAAATTTCTGACAGTAGCTTTCTGCGTATCTTTTGTTTTTATCCATTTTCCGTTTAGTACAACAAAATCTCATAAAGGCATTCGTTTTGCTTTCTGGCAAAACAATGTTGTCATTATTCCACAACAGGCATGTTTCATATCTGCTGCCAACTCTTTTCATAGTCATGTCTAATTTTTTGGGCACGTCTATCTTCTGGTGATAAACCGTCATCCTTTTTACTAGAAATCAATTACAGTTTCCACTGTTATTTTACCAGATTATGTAGAATGTCTAAATCATCTTTAGTCTTGACATTGCTACTCTGGATATAACAAAGAACGTCATTTTGAGTAGGCTTTGAACTATTTTCTTCGAGGTTTCCATGAAGAACCCATCCCAGCATGGTCTTATTGATTGCGGAACCACTCCAAGGACCTGTTATTAACTGTCGGTTTCGGTTAACTAATATAGGCATGTTTCATTGAAGATATCTTATTATTGATATTTGAATAAGCATTTTTAAATTTGTCAACATGTATTGTCTGCGAGGGTAAAGACGGTCTAATTGTTCGAACGTATCTTAACTAAAAACTTCTACTCTCGTTAATTTCTACTACTCTAGAATCATTTTAATGATGAAATATCATTGTTAGTCCATTATAGACAAAGGGATTGGCATGGACTTGACATTCCAAGAGTATTCACTAAATTTTGATCTATAAGACTAATGACAGAAGCATCATCAAGAAGTGTATTTGAATACTCTTCTTACAATAATAAATGTACACAGGTAAAATTTTTAGTAAAACATTTTTATTTGTCGATATATGGCAGTTGGTATCTGTAACAGCTTCAAAATTGTCTGAATTTGTGGGAATATCCTGTCTGGAAATAGAGGTTTTATATAATAGCTCATTACATCCCTCAATAACACAAGTCTTTCTCTTTCTGCATGTCTTTATATTATGGAATGGCGAAAGACATGAGAAACAGATTTTCTGTGCTATTATTAGTGACTACCTTTTATCGGTAGAAAGTAATTTGAATTTATAACAAAGGAATCTTATACTCTTAACTTTTGTTGTCATAGTAATGTCTTATTCGGCATTTCTAAATTTTGAGTGGTTCTGATTTTTAAAACTGTCTGAAAATTAATTTGGGTCATATTGTTTGTCTTTTCTTCTAACCATTGGCTTATTTCGACCAATTTTGATTTTGAATTGGGAATTTTTGAAAGATAATCAATACATAAAAGTTTATAACAAATAGGTAACTTATTTAAAATAACAGTTATTAAAATGGGGTTTCAAAAATGATCTTCGTGCAATGATTCTAGAGTGGCTACAAAATTTTTGATTTCTTCCGAAAATTCAATAAAAAGATCAAATTTATCTTCTTTTATGTTAGGAAATTTCTTTATTTTGTACAAAAGTATAAAAATTATTTGTTCAGAACGACCAAATCGAGATTCCAATAATTTCAACATTTTGTGGCATAATTAATAATGACTGAACGACTTTTTTAGCATTGCCTCTCAGTTATTTCTGTAATCTAAACTGATTTTCCTCATTCGAATAATCACAAAGTGCGTTTGAATTTCGGTATTGATTGATAAAATTTAGCCAATCCATAGGATTGCCAATGATAATTCTTTTGGCAACGATTGTCGAGTAAGAAATTTTGAAATTTGTGGAAGGCTCATTTCATTTGCTACTTTTGAAGTAGACGGTATATCTGGATTACAATAGAAAGGTTCTCTTACCATCCCATCTTCTAGATTTGGTTGTGAATGCTGAATGTTTTGTTTACATCTTCAAGGATTTTCACCACCGATCTAATCCTTCATGTTAGAACGAGCTGACTCTTGTAGTGACGATCCGAACTCATTGCTTTCAAACTCATCTCATATCTCTTCAAGTTGTAAAGCTAGTTCTAAATCCAAAAACTCCTGCTTTTTCTTTTATTCCTCTTGCTGCAATTGCTTTTTCTTTATTGCATTCTATCTTTCTAGTGGAAATATCTTTACTTGAATTACCTGCTGTCTGTCCTGTCGCCTGCAGAACATCCTCCGCTTGGATTTTCGTCTGTCCTGTCAACAGGGGTTTGTTCTCAGATTGGACCTTTCTCTGTTTTAAATCTTTAATGCGTTTGTTTTATTTTTATTAGAAGAAAATGAGAGATATTGAATTTAAAGCGTATATTTTTATTTTTGTTCTCGCAACTCGTGATATAATGAATTTTTCGAAATCATTTTTCCTATGTTCAACATTAAGCAACTGGTTGCGTAAAATAGATCGTTTTGACACTTGTTGTGATTACAAAAAATGTCACAATATGTATGTCAAAATTAGAAAAAAATTATTTTTATCCCCACCTGTCAATATAGCTATTATATTTTTAAGTATTATAATATGAAATAAATACCTTTATCTAAAAAAGGTCAATATACAGGGTGTCCTTTAAAATGTGTCCCAAAATTCTCAGGCAGATTCCTTAACCAAAAAATGGAAAAAAAGTTCCTATAGACCTATGTCCTAAAGTGCCCCCTAAGCGAGCAACAGCCTCTCGAAATCATTTTTTTTATTTTGATTTTTTGAATTTTCTTAAAAATGGAAACAAATAAAAGAACCAAATTTTGGCTGTTAAATATAATCAATAATAGTGACCTTTTGACACCTTCAAAAAGAAATTATTTCGACAGGGGTGTACTTGGGAATTTTTTGAAAATTTTGATTATTCATAACTTTTTTGTGTTTTTGGTAATGACTTATCCATATTTTTTTTTACATTCTACATTGAAAACTACGTCAAAAAGGAATACTTGTTTGATCTCGATTGGAGCAGCCGTTTCCGAGAAAACATCATCCAAAGATATTCGTGCAGTTTAGGTTAATTTTCAATTTTGGCTGTTGTAGCCAAAAAGTTGGAAATCGAGGAACACGGCTAACATGTCCCTATCCTTACTTTTGAAGGTCTATTCAGTGGCAAAAAATATTAGTTGATACAGGGTGATCAAAAATCGGATGTGATTTTGGATTTTTGATCACCCTGTATCAAATAATATGTATTTTATGTCACTGAATAGACCTTAAAAAGTTAGGATAGGGACTGTAAGCCGTTTTCCTCGATTTCCAACTGTTTGGCTACAACAGCCACCTGAATTTGAAAAAATGTGATTTTTGAGTAGCTGTAGATCCTTTACTATTCATATTAGATAACAAGTGTGATATATCATTGAAATCAGATTATCGAGCAGATTCTAAAAATATAAAAATATACAGGGTGTTCCATTTAAAAAACATAACTTTGATTTGGCACGGCCTTATGAAACACCCTGTCACATCGTAACTAATTTTAAAATGTGAAGCTTAAAGCTACCTACTTTTATTATAACAGATCTACAGAGCTTCCTCACACTAATCAATCACCCTGTATACTATTTTTAGCTCTCTAAATAAAATTTAAAAATTTAGTTCCCATTTATTTATTATGAAGACCATAAGGTTTGTATTTAGCTGTTTAGAATAAAAAAGTAAAAATATGTATTTTTTTGGCGTTTTTGTGTTTCATGGATAATTTTTTTCGTTCACTGATAAAAATGTTTCTTCAGTTAAACATTATTTCTAAAAGTGTTCTGGTGCGATTCGTTGTATTGTTTAAAATGGCTCACAATAACTACAATAATGATTACACATTCGGCGAAATGACGGACATGCACTTATGTTTTGGACTCGCTTCTGGAAATGCCAATGAAGCTCGCAGACTTTATCAGGAGCGCTTTCCAAATAGGCATCTTCCATGCGCTAAGACGTTTTCTAGAATTGACGATAGACTTCGGGAAACTGGTACATTTAAGAAAAACTCTAGTAACAGTGGAAGACAAAATTATGTGAGAACTCCTGCTTTGGAAGAAGCAATTTTGGATAGGGTAGCTGAAACCCCATCGACAAGTACCAGAAAAATAGCAAATGGTAAGTAATTACTTATTTATTATTTTAGCTACCCCGTACCTTATCGTATAAAACTAGTTTTTTTACTTGTTATTGCTTCTCTTACATTTCACGACTTTTCGTATCGAAAAGAGTTGCGTTATGCAGAAAAAATCTGATGTCTCAAATCAATGGATTCTCTTTCTTAACTATTCACTACACAGATTCTCTCATTTAATTTCAGAAGTGGGAGTCGGACGTAACACGGTATGGAAAGTTTTGCGTGAACAACAATTGTACCCTTACCACATTCAAAAAGTTCAGGCACTTAAAGCTACTGATTATGAGCCGCGAGTTATCTTTTCTGAATGGTTTCTTGGAAGATGTAATCAAGATGCAATGTTTCTTAATAAAGTGCTATTTACCGATGAAGCTGGTTTCACTAGAGATGGTATAATAAATTTTCGAAATATGCATGAATGGGCTGAAGATAACCCTCACGCGGTTGTTGAACGTCACCACCAGGATAAATTTTCAATAAACGTCTGGGCTGGAGTTATTGATAATTACCTTATTGGACCATTTGTTTTGCCGAATAGGTTAAATGGAGCAGCATACAGGCTTTTTTTGGAAAATAACTTACATGAGCTTCTTGATAATATTCCGATTCAAATCAGACATAACATGTGGTTTATGCATGATGGAGCTCCACCACATTACAGCCTTGAAGCTAGACAGCACCTTAACGAAAGATTTGAGGGTAGAGTAATTGGCAGAGGTTGTCCTGTTAACTGGCCACCTCGTTCACCAGATCTAAATCCAATGGATTTTTTTGTTTGGGGTTATTTAAAATCATTGGTTTATTCCAGTCCTGTTGAAACAGTTGAAGAATTGGAAGAACGAGTTTTTCATCATTGCGAAGTTCTTAGGAATAATCCTGAAGTATTTTTTCGTGTAAGACAGTCTATGATGCGACGGTTGCGCTTGTGTGTGGAAACCAATGGTCGCCACATTGAGCATCTGCTTTAATTTTTTTTGATTTGTTTTTTTAGAATAAATATTTTTTTAAACCGTTTCTTATTATTAAATAAAAATAGTCCCACCACGACATTTGAACTACAATTATTTAGAGAGAGCTAAAAAAGTTATTTTTATTTACGAGATTCACCGAGGTAATTTAGGAAAATTGAAAATTAAGCTAAAGTGGACGAATATCTTTGGATGATGTTTTCTCGGAAACGGCTGCTCCAATCGAGATCAAACAAGTATTCCTTTTTGACGTAGTTTTCAATGTAGAATGTAAAAAAAAATATGGATAAGTCATTACCAAAAACACAAAAAAGTTATGAATAATCAAAATTTTCAAAAAATTCCCAAGTACACCCCTGACGAAATAATTTATTTTTGAAGGTGTCAAAAGGTCACTATTATTGATCATATTTAACAGCCAAAATTTGGTTCTTTTATTTGTTTCCATTTTTAAGAAAATTCAAAAAATCAAAATAAAAAAAATGATTTCGAGAGGCTGTTGCTCGCTTAGGGGGCACTTTAGGACATAGGTCTATAGGAACTTTTTTTCCATTTTTTGGTTAAGGAATCTGCCTGAGAATTTTGGGACACATTTTAAAGGACACCCTGTATATTTTGTACAATTCTAAAGCAAAACATATTTAGATCATTAATAAAAAACTTACCTAATTTGGAAAAGTTATTTGTTTAATTAGCAGCCTCACCTAAAATAAAAAACAAATATTTTAATAATGCTTTCCAGAGCCATAAAATAAATACAAAAATATGGATATTAGCTCTTATACGCATAGACATGAAAACGAAAAAGTATACCATTTCGTTCAACTGAACGAACATATTTCACATTTTTATATTTTAAATAAGTGACAATTCTGTCAAACTAGTTGTCAGTATAATTTTTAGTTATTGAGATCAAATATCATCATTTGTGTCTGCTGTTTTGTGGCTTGTTTTTAAAAAAATCAAACTTCCGTCATTATACAAATTCTAATACTGGAAAACAGAACAAAAATAAAAAATAAACACCACTAAATGTAGAGTGGTGGTGCTAATTGATCTAAGTGCAAAAATTTCGTGAATCACCAAAATAATATATGTGCCAAGGCATAGCTATATGATTTAAGTGCTAATATAGACCATCAAAAGGTGTTCAGTAGTACGTTTAACAGATCTAACTGCCACGAATGGCTAAAAAAAAAACTTGTCGGATCTTGCCAGTATTTTATCGATCAGTTTTTATAAAGGATTTTTCCAAGCTACCTTTTAGAAAACTGCGAGTTGATACGTGCAAGATGTCTGACTCCCTCTACTTGAAATCAAAATGCACAGACCTCACTGTTGCAAATCTAACCAAAACTCATTTTGAATTGCACCACAGATAGGTGGAAATTGTGTTCCAGGCTATAAAGCATGATGCGGAACATGGCACTTTACCAGAAAGCGACATCTGTGCCGTGACTATAGACTTACAAAAAGTTTTTGTCTTCCAGAAACTTACATACACTAGTATGTATTATAGTCGCCAATTGTAGTGCTACAACTTCGGCATCGATGTTAGTGACACTGCTGATGGAATTATGTGCATCTGCCACGAAGGGCAGCCTGGACGAGGTGGACACCAGGAAACCAATGGACTCAAGTTGTGCATATGTACTGATAACTGTGCTGGACAGTTGAAGAATTGGATGTTATTGTTTTTGTTCATTTTCCTCGTGGCCACTGGTAAGTTTAATTTCTCTGCTTTAGATCGTGACTTTGTCATTATAGAGAAACGTGGAAGAGTTTTAAAATTATATAATGTTAAAGACGTAAAGAAATGTATCGTTATTGCAAGACCGATACATCCCTTCCAGGTACTAGATATGGGAAAAAAGTTTTTATTCAGTTTGACAGCGCCTCTTCCAAGAACATTGACACCTCAAAATATGGCATTAGCCAGGCGCGTCGTTGTTGTGAATTCTGGAGTGGTGTTTTACAAAAAGAATTTTAGTGAGATTTTGCAATGGGAGAGATGTCGTGTACTGAAAAAGGCATACAACGTTCGCCATATCAGGTCATCTGAATTGTTAAGTTTACCTGAAATAGTTACCCTGAAGATTTGACAAAAAAAAGACCTTGAAGCTTTGTTAGAGTATTTAACTGAGGAGAACCAAGAGTTTTTTAGAAAAATTCTAGGTGCCTAAAACTGATACTTAGATCTTTTTCTATTTTCAATGTGAATTTTTTTGCAAAAATATAATTTTTCTTTAAATTTTTCATGTAATATTTGATTGGGTTAAACAATGGCTTTATACTAATAAATATAAAAAACTTGTTTGCTTTCAATGATAATTTTTTTATTTTCCTGAGAGAACAATTATTTTTGGCACTTAGATCAATTAGCCCCGCCATTCTACAAATATTAATAAAATATTAGATTTTTAACCGATTTCAAAAAAGGCGAAGGTTCTCAATTCGTCATAATATTTTTTTATGTATGTTCAGCGATATTTCTTTAACACGGTATCTGATTTCAATGATTCTTTTTTTATTAGAAAGACGGTACTTCAGGGGTAGTCCCATATAAATTTCGTCAAAATCTAATAATTGGGTCCATGAGAAAATCCTCAAACTGTTCATTTTTTATGAATGTTTAGCGATAATGCTTTACCACCTTGTCCAATTTATATGATTCTTTATTTGTTAGTATAAGGGGGTACCACAGGGGTGGTCCCATATAAAATTGGTTAAGATGTGGTGATGACATCTGCACGATTTTGAAGTCGTTTTTTTTTAATTTCTAATTTCTAATACTTGTTTAAAAAACTAATGTACGAAACACAGCAGAATATTTTCTATCATCTCGATTTTTCAATCTGTGACGTCACATACCCGTCCATAGCAACCGACCGAGACCACCATATTGTTTAGAAACCGTGGTTTGCCATCATACTAGTGAACATTCAGTCCTTTTGAATTGATTTGGAGTACTATCACGTGGGAAGTAAGTAAGAGAAATGTCACTCCTACATTGTCTGAAAGTGTTTCAGATAACATTCGAGAAGTTGTTGCAGAGATATCTTCCGTAATATGGACTAATTTTATTTGCCAGTTAATAATATTGAAGAGTCATTTTGCATCATAAATTTAAAAGATACGTCATGTGAAGATGACAGCGGTGATGATAATTTGTAAGTTTGTTTACTCGTAAAACGGCTTTTCTTAAGAAAGTGTCTTTTACGTTGCTAAAAAAATTTTTTTGAACGTCTGTGAAACGAGATATTAACAATTAAAATATGCATAATTAACACTCTTAAAGCCTGTCATAGACACAAGCATTGCATTTGTTTCAAGATATCGCGAAAAAGGTTCTTACTATATTTTTAAAAAACTAATGTAATATAAATCAAAAAGATATAAAATTTTCTAAAAAACTGCTCAATTTTTTTGTCCTTTTTAATAAAAAGATATAAAATTTTTAAATAAAAATATTTTTAAAGCAGTCGAAGCGTAGTAGGGTACAATTATTACAACTTGGCAACATTGCATTTGCTACACTTAATGCGCGATAACTTAAATGTCTGTTATGACATTAAGCTTGTTTTGGTTCTTTCAGAAACTAGTTCAGAATCACTGAATTACAATCGATCAGCTAAGAGGTTGTTATAACCTCGCGACGTGTTCTTGAAAAATTAATT
This sequence comes from Psylliodes chrysocephalus, assembly GCA_927349885.1. Lineage (NCBI taxonomy): Eukaryota > Metazoa > Arthropoda > Insecta > Coleoptera > Chrysomelidae > Psylliodes > Psylliodes chrysocephalus. Next base: position 9,950,282 of record OV651818.1, on the reverse strand, counting down.
CGTTTACTGTATTTGAGAAATGGACTCAACGGTTCTGTTTGAATTAAAACAAACCCTTAAAATTAGTATAAGGAAGTCACAAATTTCTATAGGTGTAAACACTTATTTGATAGCCCACCATTCATATATTTGCGACGTTGCCGGATGAATTTTACTTGAAATATTAACTGTGTTCGTATACAGAGTGTCCCAAATTGTTTTACCCATGCTGTAACTTCTAAACCATGCAAGATAATTGAACCGGACAAAAATCATCCATTATAGTTGGTAGTGTACTTTAAAACAAATAAAAATTTGATGACCCACCCTCAAAAACTACCCCACTGGAACAACCCCCTCAAATATTATTAACGACACCCTAATTTGTTTTCTACTCATTTTTGTAGTCGCTACTTTTCTCTGTACAACTGTTTTTAAAATTTTAAAATCGCTCCATGAATAACTGAGATTCGTTATTTTTTAATTTTCATCAAGTTGCTTGCTGTCAAATTCATGGTAAGTTTTTTAGCGCATTATAAACAATACTATATCAATCTGTCTCTTGTCAAACAGAAGTACACTCGATAAAGTTAGCAGTTTTTACTTAATAAAGTTTGCAATATTTTAGAGTTTGTCAAGTCCTAACAAATTATTTCAATATGCCTAATCTGTTTAGTTCCAACGAGTACACCAATATGATAATTATTTACGGCGAATGTGGCAAGAATTCAAGACAAGCTAGATAATTATACCATGAACGTTTTCCGAATAGAGCAATTCCCTCAGTTAGAACGTTTTCCAATTTAGAAAGAAGTCTTAGGCAAGGACATTTTCCTGACGGTAAACATCATGGAGGACACAACAGAATGATAAGAAATGAAGAAAATGTTATACACTTTTGGCTTACGTTCATGTAAATCCACATGTTTCTATCAGAGATTTGGCACTCGAAATTGGAATAAGCAAAAGTAGCATCCAAAGAATATTAAAAGACAATAAATATCATCCTTATATAATACACTTGGTCCAAGGTTTACTCCCTAATGATCTTGAAAGACGCCTAGACTTTCTCGCTAGAATGCAGGTGAAACTAAATGACGATGCCACATTCTTAGATAAAATATTATGGAGCGACGAATCACGTTTCCATAATAATGGTGTATTAAATCGTCATAATTCCAATTACTGGTCCCAACAAATCCCCACTGGGTAAAAGAAACAAGGTTTCAAAATATTTGGGGCATAAACGTATGGTGTGGTTTGTTCAATGGTAGGATTATAGGTCCTCATTTTTATGAAAACACTCTAACGGGAATAGGATATCGTGATTTTTTAATCAATACCGTTCTTGAGTTGTTGGAAGGTGTTCCTCTTAATCAAAGACGTGATATGTGGTGGCAGCAAGATGGTGCACCAGCTCATAATGCACAAATTGTGAGCCAATATTTGGCAAACACTTATGAAAACCGTGATATATCCACGCATTCTCCAATTATCCAGTGGCCGGCTAGGTTACCTGATTTGTCGCCTCTATATTTTTTTTCTGGGGTACTATAGAGGACGTAGTACACGAAACAAAACCAGAGGACTTAGAAGATTTAAAAAATAGAATCAGACATGCTTGTAAAAGATTTACACCGGCCATGATTCGAGCTTCCTGTACTAGTAATTTATTGTTAAGGTTTGACAAATGTTTGGAAGTGGAAGGTGGGCAAATTGAGCACTTATTATAAGTTATTACTACTCTTTGTTTGTTCATATTTATTTCTTGTCTTCTCCTTCTCTTGTTTCAATGTATTTTTTTAATTATGTCTCACCTAATAAAGTATTTTTTATCAACTTGACATACAGTTTTATTTAATTTCTCACTTATTTATGGAGCGATTTTAAAATTTTAAAAACAGTTATACAGAGAAAAGTAGCGAATACAAAAATGAGCAGAAAAAAATTAGGGTGTCGTTAATAATTTTTGAGGGGGTTGTTCCAGGGGGGTAGTTTTTGAGGGTGAGTCGTCAAATTTAAATTTATTTTAAAGTATACCGCCAATTATATTGGATGACTTTTGTCCGGTTCGATTATCTTGCATGGTTTAGAAGTTATAGCCTGGGTAAAACAATTTGGGACACCCTGTATATAAGCTTACATGTGTTGTGTACAGTGTTTTACAAAAATTACATTTTTTAGCATTGAGAATCTCGAACTTTTGGTATTCACCATTAGTGATATTTCTGGGTACTACTGTCGCGAGTGAACTACCTTCATAATTTATTTTTCGATTTTACAAACGTATTTTATTATCAAAAAATTATAAATTTTAAAACATCTTACATAAAAAAATATTTTATAAAATATGTTCATTGTCTTTTAAAGTAAGTGTATCTATACCTTAGATAAAAGAGACCAGATATATAACATACACCGGTTTTAAACCTGCGCAAATGTTGCCAATTTCTAAAGAAGGGTTAACGGAATGGGGGAACTGGGCGGCGACACGCGGCGACCCGAACTCTGTGACAGGGATCGGACTTTGTTTATTAGCATTTTAATGAACTATTAGGTTTATTTAAAAGGTGTTTAATCGAATTTTGTATTATGAAATAAAATTGACGTGATTTTTTAATATCAAACAGATGCCACAACATTTTATGTAAAGAGAAGACCTTTTATAGAATATTTCGTTAGCGTTTATTTACAACGGACTTGTCTGCAAGAGATTACAGTAAAATGTTGAAATAGAATATATTGTTAATAGAGCAAAAAATGTTACTCATTGTCTACGAGTATTATAAAAATAGCATGTGCGCAGGCTAATACTGCAAATCTACCCTTATGAGTTGAACATTATATTTTTTCTACGGCTATTACATATTATTAAAAATTAGTCAAAATGAAAAAATGCTGTTTTGTATTGTAACCTCAGAAAAAAGTATATTAAGGCTTCTTTCTTTAAGAATATTAATTATTATAAAGGATGAGTTACATAAAACTCTAGAAATGCATATGTCTGAAACCAGATAACATTTTAAAATTTAAATCTATTAAAAGTCATTTGGTCGCTAGGGATGAGTGATTATCGAAATAAATTATCGATCATTGAAAATAATCGATTATTTTCGATCAATCGATTATTTTCAAACAATATATTTTTTGTCATTTCCTTTAAAGTCGACTACTTGATTATCTTTGAAAAATCAAAAATAATCGATTAAATAAAAAGCCAATTAACCGATAAATCAGTGTTTACAAAATATAATTTAAATAGAAATGTCGTTTATTTTAAATAATCGATTATTTTCAAATAAACCATTTTTTTTTCGTCCATGGAAACAGATTATTCGATAATCTTTGAAAAATCGAAAATAATCGACTAATCAAAAATAATCGATTAATTAAAAACTCGATTAACTGATAAATCGATTTAAAAAAAAACATAATGATCGATTATTTTAAATAATTGATTATTTTCGATCAATCGATTATTATCAATAATCTATTTTTATTGTATTACCGAAAATAATCGATAATTCCAAAATAATCGCCTAATCGAAAATAATCAATTAATTAAGAAGCCGATTCTATGATAAATCGATTATTACGAATAATCTATTTTATTGTATTTCAAAAATAATCGATTAATTAAAAAGTCGATTAACTGACAAATCGATTTTCAAAAAAAAAAAAACAGAATGATCGATTATTTTAAATAATCGATTATTTTCGATTAAAAAAAAACGAAAATAATTTATTAAAAGCGGATAAATCGATTTTCATTAAAAAATATCAGAATTATCGATAAATCGATTATTTTTGTAACCCCTATCGGTCGCTTGCTTTTATCTGAGCATTTAGCTCCAAAATTCAGAGATTCGGATTTTTTGATCCAGTTATCTTTGAAATCGCATTCGATTGTATAATAAATAAATATTGCTAAATTTTGGATTTTTTTTAGTAAACGAAAATTATGTTCGAGTTGTTTAGGGGTTTGTAATGTAACATTTTATTAACGTGACTAAGGGTCGATTCCACCGTTGTGTTAAACGAAGTTTAAAATGACATTTTTACATTAACACTGTCATTTTAATCTCCGTTTAACACAACGGTGGAATCGGACCTAACTCCTGTAACTTTAGTATTTTTTTTTGCTTATACTAAATTACTTTGTTTTAAGACCGCAAATAAGATGAACCTTGAAATTTTAAGTAGGTCATCCTGTATTTCATCTAATATTCTTATAAAAATACCTTATAAAAATAAAATTTAGCTAGCAACTATGATTCTTTATTTATCTAGCAAAAAGGGCTAAAAACTATCTTTAGAAAACATTCTGATAAAACTACTTTTTAAATACAAAATTTCGTTAGCAATAATGCCTATTTACTATTTATTTAAATTAAATGTTCAAAATTTTACCCTTTTGTAAATTTATGTAAGTAATATGAAATCTGATTTCTGATTCTTAAAATTTATTGAAACCCCTTAATGCGGATCTGAAGTATTCAGCCCGGAGAATCATGGCGCTTTATGTCAAAACGTTAATAAATATTTACCGCTGAAAACGAATATATTCATAACAGTAGTACTTGTATTATAAGTACATACAAGTTTTCAAGATACATCGTGACATTTTGAACTTGAAATTGAATAACTAGAACACTTTAAATTGCTAAAATACCAACAAATAAATCAAAAAACAGCTGTCAATGGTGATTAAACTCAGGTGGAGGTAATCGCTGAATAGAAATCGGAGCAATTCGGGTGGCGTCGTGCAACAATGATTTTCAATTGGTAGGTTACTTTGGCTTAAAATAGACAACATGCACAGTGTGCAATGTTACATCTTCGGTCTCTTTAATCTAAGATGTATACTTAAATAAAATATGTTTCCATTAAATCACGTATCAATAATTCATTTTATAGTCCGGTGCTGTATCTGCATACCGCTAGATTCTTTTGATGCTGCTGTAATAGTGGAACAGCAAAAACAAAAAATATTCCAATTTATAAAATATGCAACATCTATTAACATTTAATTCAGCACCCACTTCAATAAAAGACAAATTTTCGTCCAATTTTGATATAGCCGCTGATTTTCTCTTGTAATAAATGGATTTGGTAGGTTTATTTGCTCCGTGCGTGACTGCAGCGCCAATGCATTTATGTACTAATGGAATATTTTTGCATATAGAATTTGTAATTAAAAAGTATAATATGTTGTAAAACAAGTAAAACAATAATTTATTATTATACATTGTTAACGCTCAAATTAAAAAAACTACGTATAATCAATAAAAATCAATAATAAAATATAGACAGGCAACAGTATTTACAGGAAAATGTATGAGAAGTTGCCTAAGTATATCATCTAAAAAATACCATTAAATAATAGCGTGAAGTAAAAATTTATACACAGAAGGATTTTTACATAGATATATAACCAAGACAGATAGGATTATTTACAAAATTTTTGAAGAATGAACGGTGGTGTCCGCGGTAGAAAATCAATAATCGGATTGAACATTGATACCAAGTTTACGTGCTTTTAACTATAGATATATATATATATATATATATATATATATATATATATATATATATATATATATATATATATATATATATATATATATATATATAACCAATACAGATTACACAATTTCTGAAGTCAACGCGGATGATCCTCGACAGAAATGCAATATTTGGATAAAATTAAAATATTGATGCCAAGTTTGCGATGTTTTTAACTGTAGTAATGTTATTGCGTTTGCTTGAATTACTGTTAGGTCTTTAAATTGTCAAAAAAAAAAAATAATGTCTGACAACAGCGGAAGTAGAGTAGACCGCAATTGTGGAGGGTCGTATATTGTTTCACTCATAAAAATTCCTTCGATACCGTACTAGTCCAGGAGCAAGTGAATTTTTTCGTACTTGTTTTCCCGGTCCGTGTATATTTAAATAATCTATTCCCGGTGAACTGTATATTTAAAATGGAACGCCAATCTATTAACAAAAGTAAGCCAGATTGAATTCGCGCATTACGTCACATCGATACAAGTGAGATTGTTTACAAAGTGCCTTTGCAGGCCTATTTTGCCCATTTCATGTATTTGTTTTTAAATAATGTTAAATTACTATTTTTGATACTCAACAAGGAGAAAATCCAATTAACTATTCCGTTGTGTATATATATAAGATAAATTAACTGAAGTTTTATTAGTAAAGTATTAACACTAAAATTTTAATGTAATTTACAGAAAATAGCTAGGTATGTATTTGTTTTTAAATAATTTGATAATTTATGAAAAAAGGGAGTAAAAGTGGAATGACCAGTGGCCAGTAGGTCAGTCAATACAAAGTATCATATATTTCTATTATAACATAACTAAAATACCTACATCTTTTAATCATAAGGACATAAGTTAAAAACCATTTTAATATATTGATATGGATATGAGTTTGATAGTCCAGATTTTAGTTTATATTGATGATTATAGTGTGATATTTTTTTTATGTTTAACTTAATAATTTTTTACTCAATAATTATTACTCAACCATATCATTAGTTATACGAATTTACCTTTATTAATTTCTGTTATTGCTCCGGCTATTACTCTTATCATCTCATGGGTCTTGGATTCTGGCGCTATTCCTTGTTAATATGAAATTTTTTTTTTATATTAAGTTACCTTTCTCGATTAGAGTATTATTTTCCCAATTAATCAATAAAATATTCCTTTTACAAAAATATTAGTTTCATTTTATTTATAAACCAAATCATTTCAACATTTAGATACAAATAGGAACAAAAAAATTATTCATAATTAATTTTGTGGATAGAAAATGGCTTTTTACTTACAAAGTTACTGTATTAATTGTCACAGTGTACAGTTCGTCCCAAATCAGAATTTACTTTTGTTATTTCATTTCAATATGCATTAGAATGAAGTAATAATAACTTAAAGAGACGAGGTCTTAAAGTAATAGCTGGTACAGCATTTTTTTTAAACGTTTCCTCATTGCTGCTAGAATGAAATCACTCACTATGAAATGTGCTCTAAAAACGGCATTTATAGCAGTCAGTGTTCAGTCTTAGGATCTCTTCCTAAAGCCCTCATCCAAGCTGCATACATATTAAAAAATAATTAAAAAAAAATTATATACCTATATAGTTTTCGGTTCTGGGCACACTTAGCCGACAATTTGGCTCAGATAGCTAAAACCCAAAAGTCACACCCCGAACCAGGACGTATTGCTATCCTTTTAAGTAAAAAATAACTACAAATAACTTACCTGAAAAATGAAGGCGTCTAACTTTACACCAAAAAAACCATACATTTTTTCCCATTGTTGCAAGCACCCGATGACGATTAGGTAGATATCAAGTAGAAGCATGTACTTAATAGTTATAAAGCTTATTTTAACACAAAAATAATAAAGCACTAGTCGAAAAGCAGCAATCAAATATAAATAGACCACAATATTAAAATTCAAATTAAAAACTATATAAAAGACAAATACTCTAAAAGCGCAAAAGATCAGAACTAAATAAAATTAATAACCATAATAACCTAAAAATCACACTAAAATTGCAAAAACTATTACTGTAAAATCATGAGATTACATCAATAATGCATATGCGTCGGAGTATCGCAAATGTCAAAAGTACAGTGTTTCCATGAAAATTTAGCTGTTTTTAGCAGTATTATAGGACCATTTCTACCACGCGCATCCAACGATATTGGCGTTCCACAGTTCACTGTATTTTTCTCACACCTCTAGTATAAATGATTTGACATAACGAAACTAACAATAATTATAATTAATGTAGTAATAAGTGATTCGTGAATTCTAAATAAAACAATTATTATATAAAAGTGTAAAAGGAAATGTAATTTATTTTCCTATTTTCTTCTGTAATATCTTCAATTATTATGTTTAATTTCTATAAATAAACCAACTGGTTAGGTGAAACATTGTGATATAAGATTTTATTTATGTGTCCTATGCGTACACTTTAATATACAAAACACCTGGAATCTCTTACTACTAAAACTATTTTTATCAATGGAAAAAAAAGGGCCGTGTTCTCGTATGTTTTGACGCATTTTCGGCCTCAGCCCATCGGATCCTCCCTCTAAATATATATGAATTTTGCTTAGAATTGCTAATCCTACAATTCTCTATTTGTGCTTGCTGACTGGGAAAATAAATTCCGAAAATCGTCACTGTCTCCTGGACTATACGATAGATGATGATGAGAACTTCACAACAAATACACTTTTATGAATGGCTAGTTGGGGATGTGGATTTTTATTTATATTTTAATTTTTTTCCGAAAGAAAACAGAACGAATGATTTTAAAACTGGTTTCCTATTAGTAAGTCACAAAATTGCATTCCAGCCACATACACTAATCAAAGGCAGAAATCTAGTTCTTGATGAACAGTTAAGATTAAAGGGATGTTGAAGAACATCCTAAAATGATATTTATTGTTGCTTATTGTATTGTTTTTACTTACTTTTTTGAAAAAAAGTAAAATGTATACGTGTATTTGATATGCCAAAATTACAAAATATCGCCCTAAAATGCACGAATTATCCGCAGCTAGCACTAATACCACGACTTCGCACTGAGCGAATATGTTCAAACAGAAAACAGAAGAGCCAGAAGTGAGAGGTACGATTCAAATCTTCACCGACGGTTCTAACACAAAACAAGGATCAGATGTGGAATATACTCCAGATCCTTAAATCTAAATATAAAATGGGATATGAGCACTAGCGCTAGTGTAGTTCAAACCGAGTTCACGAAGAAATCACCAGAAACAATATCACTGGAAGAAACATGCTCATCTATACAGATAGCAGACAAGCACGACTCACCCTGAACAGACCACGGATTTACTCAGGGTTAGTACTAGAATGTTATGAAGCTTTGGTCAAAGAATCTATCAACAATGTGATCACATTAATCAAGGTCACGCAACATTAAAGGTAACCGTCTTGCTGATTTACTGGCCACGAAGACAGCCAAAAATGACTTTTAGGACCTGGCCCCTCTATTGGACTAACAACATTGGTAGTGACAGACCTAATTTAAGAACATTCTCTTGTGAAATTCAAGGAAAGCTGGGATGAAACAACAAACTGCAGAGTTGCCAGGGTGCTTTTGAGTTGTCATGATAATATTGCAGCACACAAATACTTGACTATGACTAAACAAAATTTACGTCTGCTCACAGGCGTACTGACTGGTTATTTTTAAGTACAGAAGTATCTCCATATCATGGGGCTTTAAAAATCCGCACTCTGCAGGGCGTGCGAACAAGAAGATAAGACCACCGAGCATATTATCTACAATTTCCCGACGCTCTCATTTATTATTAAATTTGTGTTCGGCAAGTATCGGCTAACACCGGTCGATATAAGAGAAGCACCTCTTGGTTTCGTTGCATTAAATTTGAAGGCTAGCTCACGATCTAGTAGGTGCACATACTTTTATATTCTTTTACTATACGGAGAATGGTCACACTGCGCAGCTTTCTGAGTGCCTTTTAAAAGGAGATAGAAAACTCCGCCATTTTGAACCCTTATTACGTGTTGCCTACATCTTGGTGCAATATTTTTAATAGGTGCGTTTTAATCATCCGCTTCTGCTTCGGAATTGTCGGTTTTCTTGTTTTAATCTGACAGGTTAGAACGACTAAACCGACAATTCCGGAAGCAGAAGCGGATGATTAAAACGCACCTGATATTTTGCCTGCTGCTGTCAGTGTCAGTGAATATTATTTTTGGAGTCACAGTTTATTGCTAAAGAATCAGTTAGCTTACTCGGACCAGTTGAAAGTTCCAAAATAACATCCACTCCAGGTATACAAATTCAGGATACGCAGAAGACTGCTGTTTTATTATAGACGGTTGTCATATATTGTATTATCTGAGTTGCGCAGTGTATAAACTGGAACATTGAGATAAAAAGTGCCGACGCAGAGTGAGCGATCTGATTCTTTAGCTATAAACTGTGTCATAGGGTTCAAAATGGCCGCGCCCTATGTTGGGCGTGTCGGACCTCTCTCTTGCCCCGTATAGTAATTAAAGTATGTGAGTATGTGCCTATCTATTTAGGAGGATGCATAATAGGCCTAGTGAAGCCCCAGTAGGGGAGACCAGGGCTAGTTGACTAAATGTTCACATCTTATTTTTTTAAACTTATTATTTGATTATTGTTGATCTGTAGCATGTCAAAAGTTGATAAATTGTTTATGCATTTGATTTCTATTATTAATTTTGGTTTACAATAACTAGGAACAAAAATATTTGACACATTCAGATTGATGAACAGATAAGTCAACTAGCCCCGTATGCGGGGTTAGTTGACACACACGAAGGGGTTAGTTGACATTTAGTTTTTTAATGAGAAAAAACAATGTAGTTATAAAATAAATGTTTATGTTCTTAAAATACAAAAGCAGTAGTGCGATATATATAAAAATAGTTAAACTAATGAAAAAATGCCTACAAATCATCATCTGAGTCACAGTTTATGCACCTATAAAAAATACGATTTGAGTTGCCGATACATTTGTCATGGGCCCATCTGTGGCAGCTTGGGCATTGCACCCACTCCTCACCACTTGTGCTAATACGATAAGAATCGTCGCATACCAGGCACTCGGTCTCATCGTCCGATTCTGAGGATTTCTCGTCTTTTGTAGTGATGCGAGATGTAGATGTAGATGTAGAAAAGAAATCTTCTTCCGTCGTTAACTTTGGCGCTTTTTATATTTTTCTTCTCGGGCTTCTTTTTCTTCTCAACATTATTTTTTTTTCTTGGACGGTAACTTTATTTTTCTCGTATTCTGTTTTTCTTGTTGTAGAGCGTCTTTGATGGGAGTGTCGGTTAAAATAGCAGTTTGTCTCTTTTTTCTTGCTTTCCTGGTGTTTCGTCTCGGGCCAGCTTTGGGAAACGGCCTGACTTCCTCAGGACTTAACAAAGCGTCTTTACGAGTTTCTTCAGTTGGTTCATCCACTTCGTTTAATTGGTCTTCTTCCACTTCATTCACTGTTTCTTCTTCCACTTCGTTTGCTTGGGCTTCTTCCGCTTCGTTTACTTGTTCTTCTTCCAATTCGTTCTCTTGTTCTTCTTCCAATTCGTTTACTTGGCGTTTGTCAATTTCATCTCCTTCGGGGTTGGGTGCTGGTCTATCTGCCACATATGAGGCCAAAAATTCAATGTCCTGGAAAATATTTTCATTGTAAGGGAAAATTCCTGTTTTTACAAAGCCCGCCGTAATATTTGTCGGGGTAGCAGCCAGTGGGAGCGTCATTTTGACAATTCCTGGGATGTCATATATGGAAAAAGTCTTGCCCGCATTATTCACCATCCAATTGTCAATAGTTGAGTTACAGTGTTTTTTCAGTGGTCCGTAAACGCTTCTGTCTAGTGGTTGTAATTTATGAGAACAGTGCGGTGGGAAAGATAAAACTGTAATACCGTTTTCCTTACAAATATCCAAAGCTGTTATTGAAAGATGGGCCTTTCCTTCGAACATCTCACACGGTGGATAAAATGGTTAAAAAATTTGATAAAATGTTCTTCTTTTATCCAACCAAATGGATTGGCATCCCCCACGCTTCCAACAGGTCCGTCTCTGATGAAGTGGTCACGAAAGTTCACCCTTGGGAAAATAAAAAATGGCGGAATAGAATTACCACTTGCAGACACTGCTACAGTTAAAGTTACAAGCGTTCCTCTTTCGGCGGACGTGAGTTTTCCTATCTGCTTAAAACCACGTCTTGCAATTATCCCGTCTGGTTTCTGGACCGTTGTTATGCCTGTTTCGTCGACGTTCCATATATCTGAGGGTTCTAGATGTAAACGATTATATACGGTCTTTAAATTGGAGAAAAACATGTTCACATTTGTTTTGTTGAAGGAAATAGCTCTTGACAGGCTGGTTGGTTGTGGGCATCTTAAAGATAGAGTATTATTTATTTTCATAAAAACAGCAGCCCAGTCTGCTCCTGCCATTTTATTCAAAGTCCAGCTTGCCGGAACCTCAAACTTATTTGCGCTAGCGTATTGATATGCAAATTTTCATGCAAAGTTCCTTAGGTGTTAATCCGTAGTAAATATCCAATGCTCGTTTCAGGTAATCAGATAATACAGTTTTGTGTTGTTGAGAAAAAAATTGTCTTTTATTAAAATACCCAACACGTTCCAATTCAATTTCATCACCATTTCCGTTCTGCGTTCTGGCTTTCTTGACAGCGGTCAAGTGTTTTTTGTGGGATAGTGAAGTCTTTGGCAACGCTGTTAACACCCCTACCTTCGTTTATGACCATTCTGACTGCCCTTAACATAACATCAGGTGGTGTTTTGCCTTTGTCAGTTTTTCTCTTGTAAGTTCGCATGTTTATGACTGTAACAAAGAAGATATTACAGTAGGTAAAACCAGAATAATAGAGAGCTGGCAACGTCACCGATTCGATTTTTAAATTCAGTGGCCCACATTACCATATTATAACAAATTTTATCGATGTAATTCCGCCGGTTTCTGAGATATCAACCTTCTCGTATTTTTTACAGACCAAAATTTACCTAGGGGTTAGTTGACTACCACAGGCCACTAACCCCATATATGCTTAGTCAACAAGCCCCGTATGATGTAACCATACTTTTAGGCTGCATCTAAATATACGCGACCAGCTGTATGGTTGAAATATATAAAATCATATAGTTAAGTGATCTAGTTTTCAGAAAATATTAATAAGAATGAGTAAAACTGAACCCAAAGAACAATAATTAATAATTCATTAGTACAAAAATTATTACTTACCAACGATGATATTGGATTAATTATTCTCACTGACACAAAACATGACCGTTCATCACAGCGACACGTCTAATAGCGGATCTAATACCGATAAGTACAAAAATTGCATTTGTGGCACCATCTATTAGATTACACAAAAATTACAGGCAGTTAGTCAACTAACCTCATTAGTCAACTAGCCCCGGTCTCCCCTACTGTGAGGAAACCCACCCTCCACACGTTTTATGTAGAGATACAGATGTGCAAATGTTAATTTAATTTTTCAATAGCCTTTGACTTTATATTATAATAAATAAACCCATTTAGCAGTTCCTTCTCTACATACCGAGGCGTTACAGGTTGCCCACCCTGTATAAGTATAATATATTATGTGACATAAGTTTCATGGAGAAAACATAAATTACTTAAGAGTGGTAAAAATATGCATGAAAATACTTTTCACTCTTTCTATCAGCTCACCTTATAGAACTGCAAATTTCAGGTCCATAAGAAAATTATCTTTAAGGTACCATTTCGGTAGGCGCGACAGACGACCGCCGACGCGACATACGACCGCCGACACGACCGAGAAGTGTCGCTTTACATCTAAAATACATACAATTATATGAAACACATTTCGCACGGCGCGACACGACCGAGAAGTGTCGTCCTGGAAACACTTCTCGGTGCAAAGCTTTGCTGCGTATCGCACTCGAGGTCAGTGTCCTCGGCATCGCTTTTTTTTGGGGGTGATTCGGTCGGAAATTTCTTTCGATCTAGGCAGCGTTGCCAGATTTTAAAACAGTATGGGCAAAAAAAAAGCCGTAGATCTGAACAGTAGATTTTAATACAGGGGGAAATAATTGAAATTTGCAGTGTAGTAAATAAAAAAACAAGTATATAAGAAACGAAAAATAAACTTTTGTCGACCTAAATTAGAAGGTAAACAAAGAATAAACACAAATAATAACATTTTTAATATATGCTTAACGTACGAAAACAAAAAAATAACAATGAAAAATAATAGGTACCTACTTCTTTTAGTTCTGTCTGAATCAGATAATTCAAAATCGTAGTGTGCATGTTCTTTTTATGATGCCCTATTAATTCTTTGTTTTATTTTAAATAAAAAGAATGATTATCTAGATGTTTTTTTTTATGGAGCCAACCTAGAGTAGTGGATGCTTATTACGCTGCTTTTACTGCAGAAAATTTACTAGAGAAAATATTCTTTAACCATTTGCTGAAGAATGAGGCAAACTTAATAAATTAAGAACAAAATTTGCTATAGACAAAAACAGTAGATCTACGTGAAAACAGTAGGTCTGGCAACGCTGATCGTTTCCTCGAATGGTTATCCTGTAACTGTCGCGCGACACTTCTTAAGCTTGCGAAATGCACCAAGCGTAACATTTATGCATCTGTCGTCCTACTCGACCTTGGGGTCGCATCAGTGGTCGCTTGTCTCTTGACGCTCCTACCCAAATGGTACCTTTAATGATCTAAAAAATAATAAATTTGGACAAATTTTGACAGTATCCAAAATCAATACAAAAAGAACGATGTTTTTTTATGTTTTTGATTGCATTTTGGTTCTTTACTGTTTTCTTTTTTATCTTTTTTTATTTTAGACAAAAACTACCAGCATATTTACGTCTGCAAAAATGAGATTCTTCTTTAATACCATAAAAGAATGCAGTGATGAGCTAAAAGCCAACTTGGAGACTCTTGAAAAGGACGAAACTGATATTGATATTTATGAAATCATGGGCTGTTACTTTACAGACATAATAGGTACTTTTTTTTTTTCTATGAAAACTTTTTAATAAGGAGAGTCTGTCATGAGCATGCTTACCACAGCGGTTGTAGAGAGAGAGAGAGAGAGAGAGAGAGAGAGAGACCATTGTAATTATTTAATTATTTTGTGGACAAATTATTATTATTATTGATTTTCAGGATCCCTTACATTTGGTATCAAGGCAAACAGTTTTAAAGACCCAAACGCTATATTCAGAAAATTAGGAAGAGACTTGTTTGGATCATTTACAAAACTTTTTCAAATTAAGTTATTTTTAACAATTTGTTACCCAAAATTGGCAAAAGCATTTGGTGTAATCAACATCCAACCGCAAATCGATAAATTTTTCTACCATTTTGTACCGGAAGCCCTAGAAAATAGAATCAAGAACGATATATACAGGGCGGATTTTTTGCAATTGTTAATCGAGTTAAAAAATTCTGGTGTGGACTTAACACTCGAAGAAATGGTAGCACAGGTATTGATTTTTTTTATTATATAGTGAACCATTTAAAATTTTATAACTATAAAAATGTTGTTTCTTTTAGTCATTTAATTTCTATGCAGCTGGATTCGAAACGTCGTCATCCACTGCGATGTTCTTATTGTACGAACTCGGTTTACATAAAAATATTCAAGAAAAGGCGAGAGTTGAAATATTAAATGTTTTAAAGAAGCATGATGGTGATTTAACTTATGAATCGCTTCAAGAGATGACATACCTTTCGCAAATAATTAGTGGTAAGGAAAATTGATTTAAATAAAACCAAATTTTTAATTTCTCTTTTTTTCTTTCCTTCTTCTTTTATGTCCTCTTTGATATTTTCCTTTCTTTTTAATTCTCTTTCTTTCTTTCTTTCCCTTTTCTTCTCTTTCCTTCCTTCCCTTTTTTTGTCTATTATTATGTTATTTAATATTCTAGAAACAATAAGGAAATATCCTTTGGTGCCAACATTTATCAGAATGTGCGTAAAAGATTACACTTTTCCAAATGGTGATTTAGTTATTAAAAAAGGAACTGGAATTATAATTCCAGTCCTGTCATACCATCGCGAACCATCCACTTTTCCAGAACCCATGAAGTTTGATCCAGACAGATTTGAAGATAAAAATATTAAATATGCAGGATATTTACCATTTGGAGATGGACCACGGAATTGCATAGGTTAGTAGTTTTTAAATGTTAGCACTAAAGCTTAATTTATAACCGCCGTAACGTAACTTAAGAACTTAACGTAAGAAGTTGAAGTATTGAATTTACGTATACTTATTTATAATGTTCGTAACGTAACTTAAGAACTTAACGTACCGTAGAAAGTTCGCCAACTTTTAACTTAACAACTTAACTTAACCTAAGACCTTACGGTTAGCCAATGAGATAATTCTGAGTTCAGCACGTGATAACTGTCATTTATTCTCTTTTTATTTTTTTTTATAAATGAATAGGCAAATACCATTTGTAAACTAACATTCTCCTTTTTGATGGACATATATTATCATGAATGATTTGTGTTTATGTTATTGGGGATAAACTATGAGATATGAGTGTTGCTGCATATACCTATAAACATCAAGTCTAGAACTGAAATAAGACACAAAACTAGTTTGCTAGGAAAGATTAAATTCTCATTATTGCTCAAAAACAATCAACATCTTCGGTAAACTATTCTGTTTTATTATATTTTTATATTATTACTTTTAAAGTAGTTAATATATTCTTTCTATATAGCAAAATCATAATTTATAAGTTTTATTTAGAGGTTAGGTACATAGTTTACACTTGTTTATTTCATAAGGTTGTCAGTAATTAGATAATCTCTGAAATCAACATGCATGCTCAACTCTTACGTTACGGACATTTATAAATAGACTTTATTTTTATATCTTAGGTTAAGTTTCTACGGCGTTAAGTTAAGTTACGTTACGGTGGTTATAAATTATACTTAACTTAACATAGCGCTCAAGGAACTTTATACCTGACTAATGTGATATACACGACAAAATTTCGATAGTGATTTAAAAGTTAAAAACAGTGGTAAAAAATCCAAATTGAAAGTTAAAATTAAGCCCAAGTGTTAGTTACATGTGAATGGTTATGAACAGCAAATCAATTTGTAAAAAGGTAAACTAGATCTCAAATAAATGACGTGAATTTAAATCGTACCTAAATAATTTATTCGAGAAAAAACTAAAAACAAACTAATCAATAGTACGGTGGTAAACACATCATTTCGACATGAGTTTTGACGACTTGTTTGAGAATATGAAATCATTCATTTTAAGTGAAAATGAAAAACAAACTGATAAATTGATTACACATATGGACAAGCAAATTTCGGACACAAAAGAGAGAGTTGAAAAAGAGGCGAATAGAACAGATGCACTAGAAGAACAATTGAAGAAAGAAAAAATTAAAAATTCAACGCTTAGTAAGCAGATTAGAAAAAATAACGTTATAATATTTAACTTAGAATTTAAAGAAGGGAATCTGTTAGAATCAATATAATTCATCAAAATATTAGAAGTGTAAACAGTAACATGGATCAGTTTGAAGTTTATCTAAACCAATTTCAAAAACCATTTGACGTTATAGTTCTAACTGAAACGTGGAACAATTTTGATGAAAAAATGTTTACTAAAGAGGGATATGACATGATTTATAATTACGGGGATTTTAATAAAGCTGACGGCACCATTGTATATATAAAAAAATATATTAATTACACATTTGAAATAAAATACATTGACCACTGTAAAGTAATAATTATTCATATTAACATAGATAAATACAAAATTGCACTGTCATGTATCTATAGGTCACCATCCACTGATGAAGAAAATTTTGTAACAGAATTAAATAACTTCTTCCATTCTTCAAATTTAAATAGTGATATGAATATTATAATCGGAGACATAAATATAGATATTTTCTCAAATGATAGAGTAACAGCAGAATACTTAAATACTATAAGTGAATTTGGATTTATATCCACAATAAATAAATACACAAGAGTGCCCTCTGAAACCTGTATTGACCATGCCTTCATCCGAGTAAAAAAAGATTGTTTAAAAGATATTTGTAATACTTATGTCTTAGATCCACATATTAATGACCATCGCAGCGAAATATTAAATTTACGTATTCCAGCAATGGACCCAGCTGTAAAGTCAGTACAATTCAAACAAATAATAAACTTTAAGAACATTAAAAATGAATTAGCTAACTTTAACTGGACCAAACTCTATAAAATTACCAATCCACAAGAAGCTTGGACGTCATTCTTAAACTTAATTTTTAACTTTCTCAAAGAAAATACTATACGTGTCAAGATTAATAAAAAAAACAACAAAAAGAAAAGTTGGATAACTAACGGATTAATGAAATCTATTGCACACAGAGATAAGTTATATAAAATATTTCAAAGAAAGCAAGATGATATATCTAAAAGAGAATTTATTGCATACAGAAACCATTTAAATACATTGATTAAAAAAACAAAAATTGACTTTCACAAAAAAAACATAGAAAACACTAAAAATAATTCTAGTAATCTCTGGAAAGCTATAAATAAAATTAGCGGTAACACAATAAAAAAACAAGAAATTAGACAAATTTTGAAAACGGATAATACAAAAACAAATGTTGAATCCGAAATAGCGGAAATTTTTATCAATTATTATACAAATGTTGGACCGAATTTAGCTAGAAAAATAAACATATCTGGTGCACCACCTGCACCTAGAATCACTTGTAAACAATCAATTTTTCTTAAACCTACAAACGTAAATGAAGTTTTAGATGTAATTAATAATTTAAAGAATAAAAAGGCACCAGGTGTAGACTGTATTACAGCAGAAACTATTAAAGAATTAAAAACGGAAATTGTAATAGCTTTGACTCACCTCATTAATTTGTCATTAGAAAAATCAGTTTTTCCAGAAGAATTTAAAATTGCAATAGTTAAGCCTCTGTACAAAAATGGTGACAAATGTAAACCATCCAATTATAGACCAGTATCACTTACCAACAATTTTACAAAAATTTTAGAAAAAATAATAAAAATCAGACTTGAATCATTTTTGAAAAAAAATAACATAATTTCAAAAAAGCAATTCGGCTTCCAAAGTAACAAATCAACTGAGGATTCTATAGCGGAGCTTACAAAACAAATGTACACATCAATGGACCAGAGTAGACCATCAATCGCTGTGTTCCTGGATCTTGCCAAGGCATTTGACACTGTTGACCATCAACAGTTGTTGGAAGCCTTGGCAGATGCAGGAGTAAGGGGTAGTGCTTTTGAGCTTTTTAAAAGTTATCTGTTGAATAGAAAGCAATGCGTACAAATAGAAGAACACATGAGTAGTGTAAAGAATGTAAAATGCGGGATACCCCAAGGCACAGTACTTGGCCCAATTCTGTTTAATATATATATTAATGATTTATTATCATTAAATAATAAGGGCCAGGTACTTAGCTTTGCCGATGATACCGTTGTTTTCTATTCGGCAGATACGTGAAAGGACTTAAAGGTATTAGTTGAGGATGACTTAAAACTCCTTTTTAATTGGTTTGACCATAGGCTTCTTACTGTTAATTACAATAAAACACACTTTTTATCTCTAACAAGTTACGAAAACAATCTTCCTAACTATAATACTCTAAACATAATATATAATAGCAAAAATATTGAAATTAAATCAGAAAAAAAAGTTAAGTATTTGGGTATCACAATTGATTGTCACCTAAGGTGGAATCATCATATAAATAAGGTAGTTAATACATTAAGAACATTTCTATATAAATTTAAATATCTTACAAATATCCTGGATTTACCTTACCTAAAAATGTTATATTATGCTTTGGTGGAATCGAGAATAAACTATGGAATCATTGGCTGGGGTGGAGCAACTAATGTTTATCTAGAAAAAATTGAAACTATTCAAAAATTATTCTTAAAAATTATTTATAAAAAAGATCGTACTTACCCCTCGGACCAACTATACAAAGAATTAAAAATATTAGATCCTAAAAAACACTTTTTCCTTAAAATTGCCAACTACTACTATAAAATCCCAACTAGCCTTAATATTATTGTTACTCATGAACACGAAACAAGACGAAAAAACAAAATTAAATATAAAGACTTATCATCTCGCAAAACTGTAGGCCAAAAATGCCACTTCTTCTTAGCATCAAAAGTGTTAAATTATTTACCTCCAAAAATTCTAAAATCAAAATCATTATCGCAATTTAAAACAAGAACAAAAAAATTTTTATTAGAAGAATATAGAGCAAATATCAGAAATATTATTGATATGAATATCGATAGATAAATGAAAAATAAAAAAAGAATAAAAAAATTTATTAAAAAAAAAAATAAATAAAATAAAAAATAAAAAATAATGAAAATTAAAAAAAAAAGCGGCAAATTTCTCTATTATTATTATTATTATAATTATTATTATATGTCAGTATTTGTATTATATTAATTAAATGTAAAATAAAACATAAAATAGTACTTAACATATCTCTACACACGCCACGGACAGTTTTTATACTTTGTGGCAATGGGTAGTTTATTTGTATGTACCTAAAAAAAAAAATATTTATATTATTAAAAAAAAATGTATTTAAAAAAAAAAATTATTATATTTAATTTTTTGTACATTTTTCAAATAAACTTTTATTATTATTATTATTAATTATATTCCTAGTAGAATACTGAATGACATTTTGACAATGATAGACGAAATAAAAAAAACACTTTAGATACAGATTTAAAAAAGTCTTCATATCAAAGTACGTTGATGTCATTTATTGTTCTTTTGTTTCTGTTTTAGGAGAAAGACTTGGTTTAATGCAAGTAAAATTGGGTGTAGTAGAAGTAATAAGAAACTATGAAATCGCTGTCAGCCCAAAGACGACTGACCCAATAGAATTTGATGATTCTACTATGCTTACAAAGCCATCGAAAACAATTTTCCTTAAATTAAAGAAAATATGAATGAATAACTTACAGTCTATGAATAAACATATTTAAAGATATTTAAACATTATTATTAATCATTACCGTCCTTGTGCGTTGAGATATCCTTAAGTAGTAGGGAAGTCTTTCCGCAATTACTGATTGATTAAAAAAAGATCTACCGACTTAACAGTAGAAGAAATTTTAGGTATACAGGGTGTACCAATAAAAACTCCCAGGCCGGATATTTTGTTAAATAATAGAGATATTTTAATACTGTAAAAGCCAGTTCATAGAGCACTAGAAGAGCTTCAGTTTTAAATATACATTATTTTTAAATAGCTTAATATGTAGATGGCGCTGCGCTCAATAATTATTTTTCGATGGGATGATCTTTCTTATGTAGCGCATCTTGTAAAAATTACATTTTTAGTCAGATTTTGTTCTATGAACTAATTTGATAAATCTAGCCATTTTCGATA
This sequence comes from Psylliodes chrysocephalus, assembly GCA_927349885.1. Taxonomy (NCBI): domain Eukaryota; kingdom Metazoa; phylum Arthropoda; class Insecta; order Coleoptera; family Chrysomelidae; genus Psylliodes; species Psylliodes chrysocephalus. Next base: position 9,929,242 of record OV651818.1, on the reverse strand, counting down.
TACAGAGTGGACCATTCAAAACAGTTTCATTCTGTTATTTGGCATTATTTATTGGATTTTAAGAAAATACTAAAACAGGTCGATTTTTATTCCAAATTAAACACATTTTTACAATACAGATATCTGTCATATGTCAACCCCCTCCCTTCCACTTCTCTAAATAAGGAATGTACCATGTTCGACACATCATTAAAACGGTAATTTTATGGGGAAGTCAGAAATATGACTGTTTATTGCGATACTTTTAATTTTAGCGCCCTCTATCGGGATAAAAACTATCAAATCAATGCACGATATAACATTAGTTTTAAATATCCCCATACTGCACTTGCATCAAAATAAAGTTACCAATAATGTTGTGACATGCTCCTGCAGGGTTATTCTACTAAATTTATAGCCCGGCTAAAAGTTTATAGCCTGGCTACAAGTTGGATTTTGAAGTTAGGAACATATAAAGTTCAAGCCAAAATCCAACTTGTAGCCGAGCTATAAATTTAGTAGAATAACCCTGCTGGTTCACTTACAGTGAATCAGCGAGTCTGTATAGCGCTATGATGGTGATACCCGAATAGGGATTGCTCAGGCGCCAGTTTTGGTATCGCAGTTTGCTCTGCGACCCTGAAGTACACCAGAGTGTACTCAAGGTAAACTCAGTGGAGGTGAAACTATTTCCAGGCGGCCACTGCTAGGTATCCACTATACTAGAATAAATAAAAATAAAACACTTATCTCCTTTACACCTCGTACCCTACGGTACCCTAAAAGAGAACGGTTAAGAACCAGTAATAAGAGAAACACAGGAATAGTTACTAAAATATATATTTACAAAAAAAAAATACAACGGTAATTATATATGAACAGCTCCCTGCATTCGGAAAATCTATTCTTTAAAAATAAATTATTAAAATTGAAAAGTAATTAAATATTGACGGATCCCTATATCCGGAAAATTGAACAAAAATAAATTATTAAAGTCGAAAATTATTTAAATATTGACGGATCCCCGTATTCGGAAAATTTGTTAAAAATACATTTTCAAAGTTAAAAATTATTTAAACATATAGAAATATTTATGGTTTATTAGCACAGGAGGCTAATCGGACTGGGAATTGTGAAACGCCCAGTATACGGAAAATGTATGAAAATTAATTAATACACTTGAAACAATTTAAATATGACGGTAATCGAATGCAAACAAATAAATGAACTCAAAATTGTCGGAGCCCCCTTGTATCTTAATAACTAAGCGATGGAAACGAAAATTCTCGCTTACTGATAAATATGGTTTATTTACGCGGTGTTTTGAACGGCGACCACGACGATCGTAGAAAATAATATTTATGAATTTTGCTCAGCGTTTATCGAGAACGTGTGTGTGAATTTAATTTTACAGAAGTCGTCTGGCTTCATTCAATAACTAATTGTGGACGGGGAATGATTCAAATACGGCTGAATAAAAAAATTAAAAGAAAAGAAATTTTACACGAAGTGAGGCGCGGAAATTAATTTAAACGTCTTTTTGGGAAATTAGACAACGTCATCAGGAGAGAGAGAGAGCTCTCTAACCTAGGAAACGGATCGAACCTCCGAAAAAGAAAAAAAAAAGAAAACAATAAAATAATAAAAAAAATCGAAAACAGGTCGAATCTCTCACTTCGATGTTAATTGGGCGGTTTTTAAAAGAAATTGGATATAATCGCTGACAAAGAGAGCACTCGGCGTCTAGTCTAGGTCCAACCTCAAATAAAAAATTGCCAACGGTTTCCCACTGAGGGATGAAATAATATATCCTGGATGTGAATCAAAATTCTTCACTTATCACACGGGTGTCCCAACTTGGAACTTCTAAAGTGGAGACTCTACCCTTTGAAGGCTAAAAATTTAGCAATATAAGCAAAAGAGAAAAGTTCGACTTGTACGTGATGAATGAATTAAAAAAACTGTCAGCGACTATGTCCAGGAAAATTGCAGTGACATTTTATTTTAATTTTTTATATGCACCCACAATATGTTATGTAGCTGTTATTTGTATTTCATACATTTTTTATGCCTTACATTATATTATATGAATGTCTGCATTATATTATATGAAAACACATATTTTTTAAAACTTATTTTTATTCAATTCAATGCAGGTAAATAAGTAAAAAGGTAAAATTTTCCGGCATATCCAGATGCGAAATTGTTACCAGGATCCTCAGTTTCGAGTTGCGAAGATACCCTTTTCATTATCCTGGTTATAAAAACTATTATTTAGAAGTCGAATTTGTATAACCAAAATAAATCATTAAAAAAGAAAAAGGAAAAAAACTGTTCAAATAAATACTTTTTTATGTATGTATTTGCATTTATGTTTTTTCATAGTTCTTTCCCCAACTATCCCATAATAATATACATAGATATTTTATGTAATTTCTAAATAAGTACCCTTAATATTCATGAAATTTCCTCACACTTCGTCAGTATTTTTAAATTCGCGCCCATAGACACTGTTGATATCCTACCTTTTATTTTTTATACCATGGTAAAGCATAATATCTTATTCCAAAAATTAATATAAAATTTTATATAAAGCTAACATGTGTCATTCATTGAAATGTAGAGGTTATGTTATGTTATGTTATGAGAAATCATTGCAAAAAATATAAATATATTTAATAACATATTATTAACAAAACATACTCTATAAAATCAGACGGTCATTAACATAATTAAATATAATTTAATACTGGGGATGACCCAGATACAATCAAAATTGAAGTGACCTAGTCGTCGCTGTCTGTTAGATCAAAATAAAAATGTCACTGCTTTTGAGACAAGACATAGACGACAAATGACATCTGAGTAAGAGGTGATTGTTTCGAAATAACGAAATAACGGTTCCAACCATTACAAAACATGGATGATTAATCTATATAACTATCTACACCATTGAAACGTCAAATCATCAGGCCCACAGTGTCGCCATATCATAACCTATCATGTGCCTACCAGTGGCCTGTCATTACCTTCGGGCAACCATTTTGTTTGGAATGCCTAAGGTATTTTTTAGCGAGTGTATTGTTTAAAATATTTTCGACTGTTTTAAACCATTTAAATTTTAGCGATGCAACTATGACGTCGCGTACGAAATATTTTAAACCAAAGCTAGAATGTTTAAACCAGTCGGAGGCATATGGTTCAATAACGGTTGACACATTAGAGATTCTGATTTTGGCTGTTGTATGTTGTTTTGCTCTGTTCCATCTTTGAACATTTTGATATATTTGACGTTTTGTTGATTTTTATTGATTTTTGATAACTTCATACATATATTATGTGATTCATATTCATACATTAATTGGTTATAATGTTATATTACAAATATGTATGGTCACTATAAACAGTTGGACGATGTGATCTACCTAAAGTTTACTCTTGATTATGAAACAATAATTCAATTAAAATAAGGTTAAAGGATTACTTATCAGTTGTACGTTTTTTGCAAACATAATTACGTAGTTTGCTTCAGATTCTGAATTTGCCAGTAAATATTTAAAAGCAATTAAACTTTCTTTGGCAGTTGATGAACTTTGAAAAGCCCAAAAAATCTACAGCAAATAATCGTTAGACAATCGCGTATCTGTTGGAGCTACGGAATAAATATGATGCCATGTTTATTGACAAGAAAAATACCAAAATAAAATAATAAACGACGTTTCAGATTGCAATGTACCTATTAAAAACACTTCAATTTTTACTTAAAATCGGTATCACTCATCTTCCTTCATCTGATTTAACAACCATTAAAAGAAAATACGATCGAAATCAGAATTATACCTAATTAAAAATTTTGTCCTATGACAGCTGGTTATATTTTTAAAACACCCTATTTTTGCCATCTATTAATTCATGACGTCACTTTAAATATGGTTTAAAAAATATTTTAAACCAATGTGGTGGCTAAAAAACAGCTCTAATTGGAATGTTTGCAATGTATGGAATGTTAGGAACATTTGACATTAGGAATGACTAGAATGCGTAAAATAAGTCACATAAAAAATGCATGGGCGGATTTTAAGAACATTGATATTAAAGAATTTAGGATGAACCGAAAATTCTGAAAATCAATAGGGTTCCAAGTTAGAAGCAATTATTCAAGAAAATCAAAACCGCAAGTCAATCAGATCTTTCTAGAGTTATCGTGCCGGTATACATACGAATTTTTTTTTTGCATTTTCGGGAACGTGAAAAGGTTTAAAAAAGTGAGGATAAGAAATTTTTTTCGTCCGCACGAATGCAGTACTGAGGTCCTATAGGAAATTCCTCAGTAATTGTTAATCCCATAGATGGTTGTGAGGTCAGTGCGCCTGCCTTTCATGCGGAGGGTCCGAGACGTTAAAACGCATCTTTTCTTGGCAAGTCCGGTAAAATAACTAGAAATGGCTAGTCAGTAAATTAATCGCATTAATATGCCGCCAGATGGTGCATTACTTAATTTTGATAGTTCCTTTCACAATTTATTATTACATTATTTTTTTTGCATTGTTTATAAAGAAAATAAACTTGTTTATTCTGCTACAGGTTATGTGTTTAGTGATATTTATTCATAATTGATGTAGAGTAGACACAAGTTGTAGTCAGTTTTTCAAAATAAATTATCGGAGAGATAGGTCACATATCGCAATACACATTACATGTTGTGTGTGTTGCCGTCAAGTAGTTAATATATAAATAATTTCTGGCAATCTGGTGTCATTTTCTAAAACTATCCCTAGTCTTCATATCTAAAACATGTTTTGTCATTTTTGTGGTTGTACCAATGCGGACTTGCTTATTTAAATTCAAATGTCTTTTAAAGAAGCAATAATAATCATTTAATTTTACTGTGGGGTAAAATTTTCTGTTGGTTTAGGATAAAAAATAGTATGTAAACCACGAGAGTAAAGTGGTTTTCCAGGCCTCGAAAAGTGTCTATATCTTTACTCGGCCTGAAAAACAGTAACTTTACTGCCTAGGAATACAATATACTATATTTGTAGCAGATAAAAAATAATATGTAGATACAAAATTCTAGCATGTGTCTGGTAAAAGTGACGAGCGTATCATATTGAATAACATAAATCGAATAATATTTAATTGAATTAGGGAATTCTAAAAATCTGTTTTAACTAGGTTCATTATTTGTTTTGAACTTCCATTCCAATGAAACACGAACATATACATTGAAGCATATTAAAACAAATACATTTGGAATAGCTCGCATAAAAAAACAATTGAAATGTTTGCGTTATGATGCCTACTGAATAATAGATACGGGTTGTTTATTTGAAATGCAGGTTTAATTAACAATATTTAAATTTCAATGGACTGTTTTTATTTGATGCATTCTTACAATGTAAAAACTGAACCGAAATATCCGAATGTCAATATGAAAGCGGCCAATTTTGTTTTTAATTAAATTAATACGAACGAATTGATTTGTTTATATCCTACAGATATGTATAAACGCACTATGATGCCCAACAATGCAAGAGAAGGACAAAATTCCAAGTTCAATTCCAATGCTTCTATATGTTATTAAATATAATTACACTTGTTATAATAGTATATTACGTAACAAGAGTTGTAAGTAACCCATTACGCACGAAGTGAAAAAGTTTTCGAGTTTCACGAGTGCGTAATGGGCTTACAACTCGTGCAACGTACTATACTTTTTCTACGCCCACTTAAAACATTCTCAAAAATGGATTTAACGTTATGCTTGTGTCGCCAATCCATAAATTTTCGATAGCTAAAAGTTTTTATGTTTTTTAAATGACTGAATTTATGTAAATAGACTAAATAATGTCGTACGTAGACAACAATTTGATTGCATTTTGATTAAGCCAAGAAATGTAAGTTTTCTTATCAAAACGCACGCGTATGCTATGAGATCTCATTACGTGCATGTTATTGTTAAATGTCATTTACAAGGAATGTTGATAGTGCGATTTTTAACGTTTACTAACATGGGCGTAGAAAAAATTTATTTATTATAACAAATGAAAAAGAAAAGTTTACTAAGCTCATTTAGGAGGGGTCGGGTTATAGTGAAAATAAAATGCAAGGCTATATGGAGTATTAATTTCCTTTTATTCTATATTTTCTCCTACAATTTGCGATCGGGAAGTTGCAAGCCCTGTCCAGAAGTTAAACCGTCAAATACGTACCTCGTACCTAACTTCTTAATAATGTTAGTTTGTGAGGTTATGATGGCGCATATACCCTTAAGACTAGGTAATAAATATGAAGACTAGAGAGAGAGAGAGAGAGATATGCTTTATTGTCGTAAAAAAATTTACAAAAATTTTATAGACAAAGCGTGTAACTTAAATACTAAACATATTATAAAAATAACTAAACAGCAGAAAAAACAAACAGAAACAAACAGACAAAATAGGAATAACAATTGCAATGGATATGCAATATCCGTCATTATAATTATTCTAATTTAATTTTTAAATTTAAATTTAAATTTAAATTTAAACTTTAATATTTAATTATTTAATTAATGCCATTGTATGTGGAACTCAAATGTCTAAGGTACGTTATAAAATTCTGCTACTGTGTAATATGGTCTTTCTAGAAGAAAAGCTTTAGCCAGTCTTCGGAACTTATCGTATGTATTTACAGATTTGAATTGCATCGGAAGGTTATTATACAATTTTTTGGCATTGTAGGTAATGGAATGTTTTAATAGGTCAGAAGTGGGCATGGTTAAATAAACATCAGTCTCTAAATTTCTTGTAGGATATCTACGAGTCGGTCTTTCGGATAAATTTTGAATGTGCTTGCGAACTAAGCAGACGGATTCGAAAATAAATAGCGCAGGAAGGGTTAGAATTTTGAAATTTTTGAAGTAATTTTCGCAATGTGTCCTACTACTTAAACCAAATACATAGCGTATTGCTCTTTTTTGCAGTTTAAAAATAGATTCGAAAAGGTATAAGCTACAAGAACCCCAGAAAGGTAAACCATAGCGAAGGTGAGATTCGAATAAGGAAAAGTAGGTTATTAATGCAGTAGAAGGAGTCAGCTCTTTAGAAACCGATTTAATGGCAAAACATGCGAAGGATAATTTTTTTGCTAAGGTATCTATATGAGCAGACCATTTTAGAGAATCGTCTATATAAAGACCTAAAAACTTGATTGAAGTCACCGTTTGGATCAGATTATTGTTTAAAGTTATAGGTTGTAAAGTACCTCTGTAAGACAATGCTACAGTTTTACTGGTGTTGAAACAAAGTCCATTCGAATCAGACCAGGACTTAATAGTCACTAGATCTTCACTTATGATAGATTGTAATGTCTGCATGTTAGAATTATTCCAGGTTACACTGGTGTCATCAGCAAATAAAGTAATTCTACCACTTATTCTTAAGTCTGTGATGTCGTTGATGAATAATAAAAACAAAATTGGACCTAATACTGATCCTTGAGGTACTCCACTGCTTATTGCTAGATTTGTAGAATCCTCACCATTCGCCCGCACCTGTTGATTTCTATTTTCTAGGTAAGTTTTAAACCATTGTAAAGGAGAACCCCGTATGCCATAAATTTGTAACTTATTAATTAAAATATCATGATTTACACAATCGAAGGCCTTTGCGAAGTCACAAAATACTGAAGCGGTGAAAAGTTTATCATTAAGTGATGTGTATATTTCATTAAGAACGAAAAACATTGCGTCGCTAGTGCATTTTTTAGGTAGAAAGCCATACTGATGAGCTGTGAGGATGTTATGCTTGAAAAGAAAGGGCAAAAGACGGTTTTTCATTAGCCGTTCTACTATCTTCGATAAGGTAGGCAATAACGCGATAGGTCTATAGTTACAGGTTTTGGTTTTGTCGCCACCTTTATGAAGTGGGATTATTATAGCTGTTTTTAGACAGTTAGGAAAGAGACTAATTTCAAAGGATTCATTAATCAGTGAAGTTAAAATGTTGATTACTACATCCGGTATATTTAGAAATATTTTGGTGGGCAGGCCATCAATTCCACAGGAAAATTTATTTTGGATGTTGTTTATGGTTTGCACTAGTTCATGCTTGTCTACTGGTCTTAGGAAGAAACTTTCAGTGATCCTTTTAGTAGGTAGGAGGAAGGAGAGAGCATCCTGACTCGGAGCTATGTTAGATTTGATATTTTTACTTACATTTACGAAATAATTGTTTAGTTCATCTGGGCTAGGATTTACACTGTTTGAAGAAAGGGTTTTATTCCTTAAGTCATTAGTAGAGGAAGTAATAAAGAGCATATACCCTTAGAATATTATATAGTCAGGAAGGAGGAATCTTAAACGACCTTGGAATCGCGATGGTATCTAATTTTGACAGTGAACTAGACGAATATGGCGACAAGTGTTTCCGGTCTACCAGTGACGTACTGTCATAAAGGGGCGTAGAAAAAAAAATAATAAATTATCATTTGCATATTATCTAAATTTACCGATTTCTCTCATTTTAAGGAATTGCTATTTTCTTGCGAGAAATTTGCATTTTTTTATTAACCTTCATTATGTGAATAAATTTTACTTTAAAATTGCATGTTGGGTGAGATAAATATAGGAAAATATTTTTGGGATAATTTATATAGGGATTTCATTTGAAAAATCAAAGAAATGTATTAAAAAAAAAATATTGACTTTTTACGTCTTTATTATGACAATGTATTTATTAATCTACATTTTACAAATTATTAAGGTTTGAAAAATAAAAATGTTTTGTTGTAGATATGCGTTAACAAAAATTAAATATCCTATACTTTCTGATCATTTTATTACATAATATTAGTAATATTTTTTGCAGAACAATTAAGCAGGTAAAACACCTTTCCCAGAAAGGATCCCATAGGGTAATAATGATTTTATGAGTGCAAAATAGATTATTTTTAAATGTACATTCAACGCATTATTTGTACGTTAGTCCAGTTATGATGAAAGTCAATTTGTACTCTAAGGTATTTGATATCATTTGTAATACTTATATGAAACTACTGAACGTTACCTTTTATTGTTTATATAGGAAGAGGCCATCTTTTTGTAACTGTATAAAGGAACAACATAAGTTTAATCAAAGTTTTTATAATTAAACCATTTGAACATTTTTATAAGATCTGTTTCTATTATTAATTTTAATCAATTCCAGTTCTCTGCATTTTACAGAATAACTGTGTCGTCTGAAAAACTTACAATATTTCCATCTGTATTTAAGCGATAAATTATTTAAAATAAAATTAAACAAGATAGGACCTAAGACAGTACCTTGAGGCATGCGATATACTACTTATTTCCTTACTTGAGATATGCATTCTATTTGTGTTCGTTTTTGTAAATTACTTTGTAATAAATTATACAATACATTTCTATTATACGAGAAAAGCGGCACATGATATAGTTAGTAAAGAATTTATTTACTTATATACTTCAACCGGACCACTTTTATTGTTGGAACAGCTGTTGGTAGAAGTCTTATTCTTGGTTTTGAGGTTCGATCAAAACAGTCTGCTTTAAAATGGCGTTAACACAAAAAATTAAGATATTTTGGCTCACAATTTGTTTGTTGCATGAGCTCAATCCATAACGTTGTTTTTTGAGAATCTTTAGGAAATCTGAAAATTGTCTACCTGGAATTAATTTATATAATTTGTAGAAGTTATTAAGAAGAATTATTAAAATAAAAGTATGTATATACCCTATAAACCATGAGACTACGCTTATGAGAACAGTTGATCGCAGACTCACTTACCATGTTTGTTTACAAATTTAAAACATTCAAAATTTTTAAAATCTTTAATGTGGTTGAAAATTGAGAAAACAAAATACTTGCTTATGAAATGTAGATTATTCCTTTCTACTTTTAGCTGTGCTGCTATATCGACAAGACGAACAACTGACCATATTGTCTTGTTTGTCTTTTAACGCGAAAAATTTAAAACTAACAGTAATACTAAATAAATACTAAAACACTAAACACTGTTTAAAAATATCTACAAAACATACGCTTGATAAAAGTTTAAATTAACACATAAAACATCCAAATTATTAAAAAAATTTAATTACTAAAATTATAAACCAATTTTAGAAACCATTCATCATGTAATGATGAGTCATCCATAGTACCACTTCCGTCAGATCGATTAGATTAACGCGGACATGGCATGCTCCTTCCTGACTATATATGTTTTAAGCTTTTTACAGTTAATTTTTCTAATTATTGGTTGGGACATCAATGACCTCTAATTTATTTATAATATTTGCAATAATAACAATGACACTGTTTGTTTTATGTCGTTATTTTAATAAATATTACTTTGATGTTTTTATAAAAAGTCGTTTCATATTTCGTTTTGTGACGTTTAAACAAAATGTTCTTGAACTCCAATTTGTAACGTTTAAATTTGGCCTTACAACGATTTTTAATTAAAATAGGGATGTACTTGTTTTGTCCGTGTTAAGTAATTATTAAAAGGGTCCTTCTATACCCGCATTTAAACCACTGTGCTTTTCAATCGACAGGCGACTGGATTTGTATCAGCTGAGTGTCGAAGGCGTTTCTTCGCGGGCCTTTTTCCATAGATTCAGGGGTTTTTCTACGACACTCTGGGCGAGTAGCTAACTGCCCTGTATTCAAGATGTCGGTCTAGCGTTTCCGCCCTGACATTAATTGTGAGTATATGATCAGTTTGGGGTAGATAGGACCTCTATTTGAGTTTAGTTAGGCTATTTATTTGGTTTTAGAGGCTTGTTTGGTTATTTTAGCCCTTTCTGTCAAGAATTTATTTCGTAATAGAGGGCGCTGAGGCGACACCTATTTGTCACTAAGGTATGTTGGTATTATTGTTTTTGGAGGTGACGTCAGCTTCCTTCTTCTTGGAATTTGGAAATTCATTCGACACGTGGATAGAAAGGTAAATTCGAAATTTATTGGAACTCGTTTCAATCCATAATTGGGATATTGCGAAACAACCTTTTGTTTAAAGTCACAACAGTGTGATTTGGTTGTATTTTTGGTGACCACCTGTTGTAAGAGTTCTTTTAGGAGGATATATTTAACGACGTTTCGGATCTCAAATAGGTGAGTTTTTTGTACCGCATTTAGATTAGACATAGTAGTTCTTTTTGTAAAGCCATTTGTCCTCTATTTCAGTGCCCACATATATATGTAATCTTATCTGGATAAGTTGTTCACGAATTTGCAGTGCGATCTGTTCGTCCTCCCCCTGTAGCTGTTAAAGGGGTAAATATAGTTTTATTTTAGTTAGCATGCCCACCTAGACGATTATTAACCCTAAGTTATGTTTCTTTTCGTTGTATATATTTTCAGTATATGGGATTGACTAGAGTTTTTCTCAGCTGGAAAGAAGATTTTTTATATTACTACATTACTATTTAATCTATTTTATTAGGGGGGTTATTAGTACATAACTTTATCTAAACCTAATGTAAACGAGGTTTAGGGATGTATAAGTACAGTACATTTTAATAAACCCGGAAACGTCACCAAGAGCTCTTCGTGGAGTATATTAATTATGGGTAGTTAATATTTTAAATAAGTAACAGAGTTTTACTTGTTTTTACCCCTAGCGTCCGTAAATAGATCACTATTATTTATTTATTTTGATACTTACAGTTTTAAGATCACCCCTAGCCTCATTTAAATATTTTTAAGCTTAATATAGCGTCTTAGTTGTGAATAATACTCCCAGTGATACTGGATTTATTGTTAATAGTTGGGGAATTTAGTAGTTAATGTTATTCAACCCCACTTGCTAAGTGTCTGTTCGATTACATAATCAGGTTAGTCAATAAGACCTATGGTAGGGTAACGTTTATATTATAATAGGAGCATACTCAATTTGTAGTCGCTTGATGGCCTTCGTAGAGGAGATGCTTATGGTTTGGCTATTTGGAGTTTGATAGTGCACTGTCACTTGGATTGTTAGATGTGAGGTTAAATTCCTGGCGCCCACTCACATACCTAACTTTTTCTACGACTCACCCCTTCTTCACTGTAGTTAGCCGGCATCCAACATTTGGATTAATATAAATCCCACCTCAGGTGCTTAGGCACAGAAAGTAGGTAGCAAATTTTACCAATTTTAGACTTTCTTGTTTCCTTGTTTTTTTTGTCATCGTTTAGATGAGCAGAAGAAGTCAAAAGTGAAAAAATGGGAAAAATTAAAAACTAGACGAAATCGAGGACAACAACCACTTCTAAAAGTTCGTTGCCTCTGGATAAAGGCTCTATGACTAAAGGTGGAGAGGGAAATAATATTGGCAATACTAAATGAGACTTTCTATTTCTTCTCTTGGCGCAGCCTACCAAACCAGAGGTACTACGCCTATGAAGGCTAGAGAGAAGGAGGCCAATCGGAAATGGTCAAATTTCAAATGTCCGTCCTTCTTTTTATAAATTTCGCGAAATTGACTGTAGTTGGCATGTCGAATAACAACGGTGTCAATTTTCTATATAAGTCAATGTAAAATGAAGTAATTTTTTTAAAAAATTGGTGAAAAGAATCAAATAATGTGAAAAAAAGTACCTGAGTACAAGTAACATGAGTGACAAAAAACATTAAAGCAAGATTTACGTTGTTCCAGATTGTAAAACAGGAGACACATCAAATGTCAATGTCTTTTTAAAGCTTCTAATGTAAGTAAAATAATCTATTTATGTCTAAATATAATATTTATTGTAAACTAGTCACAATATGTATCTATAAGTTTCTATAATATAAAATTTTACAGCCATAGATCCTGACTTACAAACAACAATAATTATACATTAAATTTAATTTACTAGAAAAGAAAATTTATTTTTTATAGAGTTTAAATGTTAGATAAAGAGTTGCTACTGTTAATTTTTGTTGAACCCCAATTGTGTCATTGTAAATATTTTTTATAGGATTCTAAACGCTTTGAACAGTGTCAGCATATATATCGTTCCTAGTGCCGATAAAGCACTTTCTAGAGATGATGCTGTTCTATACTTTTAAGAAGATATTATCAAATATTATAAGACTATTTTTACAAATGGTACTGTTAGCAAAATAAAATGGGTAAAACTGAAATAAAAGGATGAGGTAATACCATGTACATTCCCAAATCTCCCTTTATACTTGTATTACAACAATAAAAAATCGGTTAACTGTATTTTATTTTGCTCTTAAAATATAGGTTCAATTCAAAAAAAATTAGTCACAAAATTGTACTTATCAAATTTCAGGATTTAACAAACCTTTTCGAATTTGGTCATACCTACCTAATTTGTATTTTATATAGATAAAATTAAATAATTTATCAATTAAAACATGCAAGACTTATTTATAAACAAATACAACAGTATGTTCTGTACTTTATTTAGCATTAAACAAGTTTATTTTTATTATTTTGCAAAATTATGTATAATTCGCATAAGAAGCCATATATTTTGAACACCGTATGCAGTACCAGCGCCCATGCGGTTAATTATAAAAGCTCAATTAGCATACGTTTTTGGGACCGTATTTTGAGTAGGAATGCCGATTCGCCTCCTTATCTCTAGTCTTCATAACTACGCCAAATGTCAGTCTCTACCCATGTCATAATTTGACAGCAAGAATAGTTTTATGAAGGTTTTATGATGATTATGATGGTATTTTTGTTACTTTTGTAGTTTAAGATATTAATATTTTTATACTTATTTTTTACACTTATATAATGACCGTCGAGTATCAGTTATTTACGATACAAGTGGGTTATAGACATTAATAACGTACGCATTGTGAAAAATTGAGGTTAATAATGTAGTAGCCTACGAATTTCGTACAAAAGAAAAGGGAAAAACACTATTGCTAAAGCAGGAATAGAACTCAGAACCTCCGGTATCAAGTGGTCACCGCAACCAAACCGAAATAACTTTTGTGCTTCACTCTGGCATTTACACAACACAGTAACTGTCAACTATGCAACCATGTAATGGTGATAGTAGTAGCTAAAACAATTTGTGTTTTACATCAATAACCGTTTTAAAGCGATGAACCAGAAAATACTTTGGTTATACTCTTTTGGTTGTCCTTGAAATCACGTGACTAAAGCCATAAAAAAATAACCGGTTATTGTAACGCATTAACGTTAAATAGTTTTTAAGAAATGAAATGAAGTTTTGACATTTAATTTCTAGGTTAATGTTAATTGACTCTAAAGTGGAAATTGAGGAATATTCGTTTACACTTATTATTAGTGTGTTTTTTCCCCGGATTTTTCATATGTACAAAGATATAACAAATTTAATTTGCTACCTTGTTAATAATGGCATAGATTTTTACAGAAATAAAATTGTGTAATGAATTATTTTTAAAGACTGGATGATAGAATTTAATTAGGAACAGTTTGACACGTTTTTTTATATGGAGATTTTTGATAATTTTCGTGTATCTATATACTTAAATAAAAGTGTAATACAATTTCCAGTTTGACTGAGCGAGTTCTATAATCTAACCAAAAACACTAACTGCATGTCACTTGTCATTATTAACCCACGTATGGACTCAGGTATTTACCGGTTATAATCAATGACGTTTCAAAGAACTTAAACATAACGTCATAGAAAGTAACCAACAATAACCAACATCGCTTCAAATAAAACGGTAAATACCGGTAATTACCGGTTGACCGCTTTAAAACGGTTAATGACGATCACAGTTTGATATTATTAAACGTCGTATTATTTTTGGTTGGCTTGTAGTCACATACTTTGATTTTCTTTTACTATACGGAGAATGGTCGCACTGCGCAGCTTTCTGATTGCCTTTTAAAAGGAGATAGAAAACTCCGCCATTTTGAACCCTTATTACGTGTTGCCTACATCTTGGCGCAACATTTTTAATAGGTGCGTTTTAATCATCCGCTTCTGCTTCAGAATTGTCAGTTTTCTTGTTTTAATCTGACAGGTTAGAACGACTGAACCGACAATTCCGGAAGCAGAAGCGGATGATTAAAACGCACCTGATATTTTGCTTGCTGCTGTCAGTGTCAGTGAATATTATTTTTGGAGTCACAGTTTATTGATAAAGAATCAGTTAGCTCACTCGGACCAGTTGAAAGTTCCAAAATAATATCCTCTCCAGGGATACAAATTCAGGATACGCAGAAGACTGCTGTTTTATTATAGGCGGTTGTCATATATTGTATTATCTGAGTTGCGCAGTGTATAAACTGGAACAATGAGATAAAAAGTGCCGACGCAGAGTGAGCGATCTGATTCTTTAGCTATAAACTGTGTCATAGGGTTCAAAATGGCCGCGCCCTATGTTGGGCGTGTCGGACCTCTCTCTTGCCCCGTATAGTAATCAAAGTATGTGCTTGTAGTGAAAATATATAGACCGAAAGTCTTCCTTCGGATAATGAAAAAGTTGCATGAGTTATTTCTGGCTATTTCTGACTTGTATAGTTTGATAAGATAAAACTAGGTTAAAAAAAAACATTTTTCTCAAATACTAATTCTGAGAGTACCTTATTTAAAATATCAAAATTTTTAATAAATTTTGGCGCACTGGCAAGTCACTAAGGACCACTGTGTAGCGGGCGGTTATTAAAAACTTTAATTAATCCAGCGCGTTTCAATCGGTTTAACACCATGACGTATGCACTCTAGCCACTTATTGAAATGAATTTTTATTTTTGCAAACACCCAACACCGGTTCGACTGTTAGTTTGATGAAATTGAAAAATCGTTTGTTTTGATTTCCTGCTTTTTTAATTACTATCATCATCATCTATTCAATTTTTAAAGACCCAATCAAGGATTTGCTTTCTGACAAATTTGATAGTGAATTCAATTTTTTGTTAATAATATATTGTTTTAACTAGTGTCAGATACGGGCATACTTTTGCGTAATCAACTGAATTAAACATAACCTCCTAACAACTACACATTCAGTTCAAGTGTATTTTGTGATCTAACCTTGTTTTATTATCTGTTATTCCAGCCCACATACTTTGATTTTCTTTTACTTCCAGCCCCATAACTCACACCGGTCCATCAATAAAGGTTCAATAGTTTTGAGTACTATTCTGTCATGTTTAGATTGCTATTAGGCATTCCAACGACCTGTCAAACAATCGGTGCCAGTGGGAAATTCTTGTATATTTAAGGGGGTAGCGACATAGTCTTGCAACTTGGACGCTATTTTTATTCGAAGTAGTACTCGCCAAGCCTGCCAATTTATGAAGAAATGTATAGGTGGGTTTTTTAAATATTATTTTTGTTGTGTTTGACATAAAATATTTAAATGTAATCCATTATTCATGATTTTACGTAAAGTAGATAGAATACACCATATGTCGCCACCCTTAGATATACCAAACCTGCCCACTGGTAATTCATTTGTTTGGAATGCCTAATTAGTAGGCATTCCAACGACTATCAAAATACTGACAGGTGGGGATTGACAGTTTAGATATGGCAACACTGTGGACCTATTGCAGCGATATACTTATATAGATTGCTTAAAGCAGGTCTTTTGCAAGCGGTCATATTGCCTGGCAAGTGCTCATTAATTTAAATCGGTTTAAAACCAATTTCCAGCCCTTGAATATATTAAAAAAAATAATTACCTACATTTTTACTATATCATTGATCCTGTCAAATCATCAGGCCCACAGTGTTGCCATATCATAACCAATCATGTTCCTGTCAGTGGCCTGTTGGTTATTACCTACGGGCAACCATTTTGTTTGGAATGCCTAATACTTAGGAATTCTTTTCACCTGTCACTGTTACTCAAATCTCTTAAAAGTTTTGGTACAAATTTCTTTATACAATTTTAAAAAGTAAAAATGGTACTACAGCAATTTTTCTAAATAGGTATTATTAACAATTATATAAGCAATAAAATTTTTAATTTAAATTAAATATAAAGGTTCACGACTTCGTCAATACGCAGTCTACTGGAACCACATATTTTGATTTTCTCTTACTATACGGAGAATGGTCGCACTGCGCAGCTTTCTGAGTGCCTTTTAAAAGGAGTAAGAAAACTCCGCCATTTTGATGCCTTATTACGTGTTGCCTACATCTTGGCGCAATATTTTTAATAGGTACGTTTTAATCATCCGCTTCTGCTTCGGAATTGTCGGTTTTCTTGTTTTAATCTGACAGGTTAAAACGACTAAACCGACAATTCCGGAAGCAGAAGCGGATGATTAAAACGCACTTGATATTTTGCTTGCTGCTGTCAGTGTGAGTAAATATTATTAAGCTATTGCATAGCTTTTATCGCAGGCTTTGAGCGCGGCGACCGAAACAAGAAATTCCGTAACGACCGTAACGAAAAAAACCTAACACCCCCCACTCCAACCGGCACAACGGTGCGACGTTAAACAATATTAACTTCTCATTTATTCAATAAAAGAAAATCGAAAAATAAAAAAAATCGAAAAATCGAAACCGAAATTCCGTAACGAAAATAAACCTAACAACCCCCACTCCGACCGGCACAGCGGTGCAGCGTTGAAAGCCGTGCATCGTCTAACGTCGTTTCAGTTCGGCAGACTTCGGCACGGTGTTTGTGTGCGTGCGACTAGATGTATGCGTGTAGACTAGCTGCTAACTGATTTTATCTCTTTTAGACACAATTTCGGAAAAATTGAATTTGAAAATGAATAATGAGCCACAAGAATTCACAACAAAATACGGGACCACCATTGACGCGGTATTTTCCAGATATTTAGAGGATATCAAGTCTCAAACTTATGTTTCTTATTACGGTTACCATAAACCTATAGTTTCAATGATAAAAATTCCTGAATAACCTACATGTATTGTAATATAATATATGCTATGCAATAGCTTTACGGCGAGTGCCACAAGTATTTTTTATGGAATCACAGTTTATTGCTAAAGAATCAGTTAGCTCACTAGGACCAGTTGAAAGTTCCAAAATAACATCCACTCCAGGGATACAAATTCAGGATGCGCAGAATACTGCTGTTTTATTATAGGCGGTTGTCATATATTGTATTATCCGAGTTGCGCAGTGTATAAACTGGAACATTGAGATCAAAAGTGCCGACGCAGAGTGAGCGAACTGATTCTTTAGCTATAAATTGTGGTAAAGGCATCAACATGGCCGCGCCGTATGTTGGGCGTGTCGGACCTCTCTCTTGCACCGTATAGTAATCAAAGTATGTGACTGGAACTAATTCGCATCAATTCTTGGACCGTTTCTATATCAATCTCCCGAATTATTCACTGTTGCTCGTTCTCTTCTTTTCAGCCCCCACCATCATACACTTTTTGGGGGTTGTCGTTTTTCGACACAAAAGGTATGTTGTAAGCATTTAGCCTATCTGTCAGTCTCCTAAATTGGCCGTTGTTAGCCAAAACTCGCTGAACAAAAATCTTCTAATAAATGAGTGTGTTGTTAAATCGTAGAGGATATGCTTGATAGTTTCATCTTCTTGTTGGCACCTCTTGCAGAGTGCGCATTCTGACACCTCTATGTTATGGAGATGCTTCCGTACTTGGCAATGACCAGTTGGAATACCTGTGATTAGGCGCATATTCTGTCTATATAGTCATAATCAAGTATTTTTTTTAAAGTGGTGTTATCAACTCTGCACTTTTGTTTTATCCCCCCTTTCCTTGAGTTTGACAAGAGAATGTTCTTAATTCAGGTTTGTCACTACCGATAATGTCAGTCAAATGAAGAATGGAAGGGCCACGTCCAAATAGTATTTGGTTAACTGCCTTCTTGGCTAGTGAATCAGCAAGTTACCTTTTGATTTAGAGTGACCTTTGATCTTAAGGTGACCAAAGTTTCGTGACATTCTAGTACTCTCCCTGGACAAATTCGTGATTTGTCGAAGATGAGGAGTGCGATGAGCATGATCTTTTCAGTTAAATTGTTTCTGGTAATTTCGTTTGCTGTGATGAGAATCCTTATGAACTCAGTTTGAACTAAACTGGCACTATTGCTCACAGCCCATCTTATGTTTACGTTTAAGGATCTGGAGTATATTCCACATCTTAAGTGTTGTTTTATTTTAGAACCGTCGGTGTAGATATGAATCGTATCTGCCGTTTCCGGCTCTTCTATTAGTTCTGTTTTAATTTTATATGGCGCATGGAAGCGTATAGAGCGCCTCACGCTAAAAGTGATGTCTCATCTCTCCAGATCCTACATCAGGTTCTATTCTAACCTTGCGGTGTCATGTCATTGTGTGATAATCTCCTTGATGTAATTATCAAGGAGAGTGAGACTAAGAATGACTTCCATGGCTCCTGTTATGTTGAGACATGCTGTTCTTTGAATTTGTTCTAGTTTGCCTAGCTGTCAATTGTATACTTTTTTGACTGTTTTCTAGGTGTGACTTCCATGTAAACTTGCTGTTAAAGGTAAGACTTAGATACTTCACTTTTGCTGCAAAGTTTAGTTTTTTGTATAGGAGTTCTTTAGGGTTATTTGAGCTCTATGCGTCTATCCAACAAATAAATTATAAACGCTTTTTCTAAGCTCTAATTTATAAACCATTACGACGCAATTGATTTCAGTAGAACTGTCATTAAAAAAACAAATCATTGAATGATATCATCCTAAGATATCATCCCGATATTTTGATATTTTTTCATAGAGTTGTTATTATTTAAGCCAAAACTTTTAAGACATATGTTAAGAACCCGTCCAGACCATTAGGTGGCGACACTTATAGTGCCACTACGTGGCGAGTAAACGCTTCGTATTCAATTCAAAATGTAAGTAATGTCCAGTCGAGCGTCTGTGGCGAGCAACTATGGCTAATAGAAGTGAGTCTTAGTAACTCAGTCACTTTTGCCGTTAACTTCTGCAAATGATTGTTGGGGCACAGTATTTATTCATTATAGTATAAAATTTCCCAAATAATAAAAGTTCAGATGTAATTGGAGGCGTTTAAAATGGTTTACAATTTCTACTTAAACACCGTCTTGTTAGAAAGAGTCCACAATGACACTGGGAAATTTTAATATCCTTCCTAAATAAACCTACCATAGAGTCGCGCTAATCAGAAGCACGAACAACCAGTAGTTGTCACTGGCACGTACTTGTGACTTTAAAGCGCCACGGAGTGGCGTAACAGAGTGGTTCATCTAAACAGGCCTTAAAGCTTGCTTAAAAAAACTATCTTTACTTTCATTATAGGTATGTAATTGAAATTATCTTATTTCATAGGTCAAAGGATGCATCAGGAATTAAATATCGAATAAAGACCTCTGTCGCAAAAGAAAAAGTAATTGTATATAACACAACATCTTAAAATAGCAAATATAGTTAAATATATTGGAATCACCCTTAGCTTCTGCAGTCATATAGCAGGAAAAGCTGTAAGATAGTCTTGCGCCTGTAGATGAATGGTAGGAAATACATCATACTTGCTTTAGCAAGTATGATGCAACTTACTCATCAGTTATATGATGATATTACAAAACTAAAATCAAGCAGAAAAATAGATAAGGCTTATAAAATAGGGGCATTTAGAAGTACATCCACTACAGCTGTGAAACTACTGATAGATATTCCTCCATTAAAACTTGTGGTGAAAAACAAAGACAATGGATTTAAATGGAACACCGTACTTAGAATACCTATTATACATGATAGACAAGCACTACTTTACTTACTCTGAACAGACCACGCACTGACTCACGGTTAGTACTAGAATATCACGAAGCTTTGGCCGAAGTACCCATCAACAATGTGGTCACCTTAAGATGGATCAAATACTTTTTGTACCTGATTCTTTTATTGGCCTAACAAAATCGGTAGTGACAGACCTAATTAAATAACATTTCCTTTTAAAATTCAAGGAAAGATAGGATGAAACAAGGAAATGCATAGTTGCCAGGGAGCTTTTAAGTTATCCTGACAACACTGCAGCAAGCAAATACTTGACTATATATAGACAGAATCTGTACTTGGTCACAGGCATTCTGACTGGTCATTGCCAAGTATGGAAGCATCTCCATACGCTCTATCTACGAGTGTAACTTGTATAAATGCAAGAGCTTTGAATAACTTGATAGAGCTTGAAAAATCTGTATAAACATTCGGAAAAGAGGAAACAGCAGCTCTTATCCAAAACATTAGGAAATGTAATCTGAATCGAGTTTTTTAAAGCCATTTCAAAATCGGTTATAATAACTTTACCGTTTTTCTGAATAAATTTCACCTTTTGTAAAACTCTTTTATACATTTTTCTGTTTTTTTAGCTAAAAGCATATAAATGCATGGACTGCAATAAGCCCAATTTTTTCATGTATAGAAAATAATTGTGCAAATAGTAGTGGAGTTATATGGAAAGTTCCATCCATATACCAAAAGATTAATTTCATAACACATTTAGACAATCTGTTTCTCCAAATATAATAAAAAAACCGCTCGGATTCCGGTTCAGAATCAAAATGTAAGAATGTGGTACCTTTCGGTGTAAGCTGATATTCTACTGGTATTTTAAGAGCTTCCAAACATGAAGGATGAGCAGGAAAATCATTTTCTTTCGCCCTAATATTTCTTATTGTTCTTTTCATACTACTGTTAGTAGATAAATTAACTAGAAATTTGATGCTACAAGAGTCCAATACAGTTGATATAATTGATTGCGGAGATGATTTTGCTTTTTCTAGGATATCCTGCAATGACTTTTTTATTTCAACCTTTTCTGGTTCCCGGGATGATTATGATCTTTCGATTGTATGTATTCTTTATTTTTTTTATAACTCTTCCGTTACCTACAACCAGATTTAAAATTGTGGCAGTTGGAGTTTGGCGCTTTTTTAGAATAATGAAAACCTTCGACATACATTGTTTTTCTCCCTTTCTGGGTCATTAATGATTCCATATTTTACCTATTCAATAATTATTATGTCTAATTTTAATTTAAAACCAAATTATGAAGACTAGAAAGAAGCAGGCGAATCGGCAATAGTTAAATTTCAAATTTCCGTCCTTCTTTTTATAAAGTTCGCGAAGTTATTTTTTAAAAAATTGATGAAAAGAATCAAAATAATGTAAAAAAAATACCTGAGTACAAGAAACATGAGTGACAAAAAACATCAAAGCAAGATTTACGTCATTTCAGATTGTAAAACACGATAAAAATCAAATGTAAAACTAAAGAAAACACAAGAAGAAATCAATTCAATGTCTTTTTAAAGCTTTTAATGGAAGCCGGTTCTGATATTCTAACAGAATGATGTGTTTAATTTAAGCTCTCGCTAAAAAAGCAATTTTTATGTTCATAAATAGTTTTAAAAATTGTGATACAGTGAACAAAGTATTAGTGATCGAATATACTTGCAATTACAAACTATAAGTACAGTTTTTCTTTTCCTAATTGAATGGTAATTCAAGTTTAAACGACAAAACTACATCCAACACCAACTGCAAAAATCTTATCAGTTATCAAAAACTATCGTTTAACCTGTTTATCTATACGGCATGGTCGGAGATAGACAGGGACGTAATAGAATTATTTCAAACTGACAATTTCTGCACACTACACCTGGAACTTCTAACTACAGAAGCACCACAATGAATCATCCTACCAACCAAAGCTACTCTACAGTAGTTCTAACACAACAAAAATATCCTTTAAAAAATCAAGCTATTATATTTACACCTATCGATAGAGCAAAACTTCAAGATTACTTGTTACCACTGGGAGAAATTGTTCATCCGAAAAATATAATTTTCTGCTATAAACTCTCAAATAATAGAATATGTATGTACCTGTCATCTCTGGAAATAGTTGAAAAATTTATGAATGACTACAGTGGTATTATAGAGATTAATAATGAAATCCTACAAGCTTGTCGCTATGTTACCCCATCTGAAAGAATTATTCTATCCAATGTCTGTCCATAAATACCTCATGATATTTTAATTAAGGAACTCGATCATATAGGAGTTACAATACTTTCTCCAATAACTTTTTTAAAAATAAACGCATCATTACCTGAATTTAACCACATTTTAAGTTTCCGCCGACAAGTTTTTATTAAACCCACAGCATTGCCAATTCCAGAGTCATTCCTAATTAATTATGAAAATACTTCATATCGAATTTTTCTAGCCCAAGATATTTTAAAATGTTTTAATTGTAAACAAGAAGGCCACACATCTTTTAATTGTAAAACAGCACCTACAAGCACCAACATCACAGTAATTCCATCTACACCAAATCAGTCGCAGAACTCTATAATTCCCATACTTGAAACCATAACATCTTCACCTGCAGTTATTGCATCTACTCCCGCAGTTGTTGTGCCTACTACATTAAAAAACCAGTTAAAATCCAATGCTGCTTTAATAGAAAATACAAATAACCGTCAACAGCAACAACCTAAGCAGGCTATAGAATCCAACGCATCAGCTATGGAAATCGAGCAGACTCCGAGCAGTACAAAAATAAATATCGATGACGCCCTTTCTCCACCCATATTAGATGAAACATCGCCAAATTTCACAAAACCTTTAGACCCAAATCCGAAAAAGAAGAAGAGTAAATCTGCAAACCTACCCGAAAAGACATTGGAAGACTTTATAAAAGAAAAGAATCCACCATTCTTACTCGATTACAACCAACTAACAGACCTATTTGAAAACTTAAAGGGCTCGTCAGATCCACTTAGTGTTACCCAAAACTACACTCAAAATTATGCAGCACTTATCTACATGTTAACACAAATTTATCAATTTCAAGGAAGAGCTGAAAAAAATAAAAACACCAAAATAAGAAAGATATTACTAAACACTTAGAATTTTCACAAGGCATAACATCTGACACTGAGAGTGACTGCTCACAAAATAGTACTTATTAAGAATAAAATTTTGAATTTAAAATGGCTGTAAATAAACTTCTTCAGTGGAATATAAATGGTTTCTGTCATAATTTAAGCATGCTCCAAATTATCTTATCTAAACAAAAACCAGATATATTATGTTTACAAGAAACCAATTTTAAAAATAATACAAATCTAGCCTTGAAAAATTACCACTACCATAACACAATACGTCAAAATCAAAATATTGCCAGTGGTGGAGTCTCAATTGTAATTAATAATAAATACGACTCAAAAAGAATCCCATTACAAAGCAACCTTGAGGCTGTTGCTGTTACAATAATTGAAAAAACCAATTTAAATATATGTAATATATATTTACCACCCGGAGAAGCAATAGATAAAATTGACCTCCTTGGCCTAATAAAACAAATTCCATCTCCCAGGATCATTCTAGGAGATATGAATGCATATAATCAAATATGGGGCTCTAAATATGATGATCCAAGAGGAAAAATCATAGAAGAAATAATAGATACATTAAACTTGTCCTTACTAAACGTCGGCACCCCGACAAGGTTTAATATAAGAACAGGTGAGTCAACATCCCTAGATATATCTATGTGCGATAGCGATTTAAATCCGTTAATTTCATGGCATGCACTGCAATACACATACAACAGCGATCATTACCCGATTATTTTAGAGATTAGTCAACATAAATCAGATACACCACCCATACCAAAATGGAACATCAAAAGAGCTAACTGGAATTTGTTTTGTCAACAAATAGAATCAACTATAGGAAACTGCCCAATAACAAAAAATATAGACGAATCCTTAGAATATTTCATAAATATAATCCTGCAAGCGGCTGAATATTTCATTGGTAAAACAAACTTAATTAAACATCACACTCCTGTTCCTTGGTGGAATAGTGAACGCGAAAAAGCCATTAAAGCAAGTAAAACTGCTTTTAATAAATATAAAAGAACAAAAATTCGTGAAAATTAAATTGAATTTAAAAGACTTAGGGCCATCACTAGACTCACTATTAAGAAGGCCAAACGTCAATCATGGATCCAATATATATCAACAATAAATAACTCTACACCAATGACAGGTATTTGGAAAAAAATTAAAAGAATTTCGGGAACTAATATCCACCACAAAATAAACTGTCTAGAAGTTAACAAAAAAAATCGTGGATAACGATAGAGAGATTGCAGAAGTTCTCGCAGAAATGTACAAGAACCGATCTGGATCTGAAAACTATAATGAGCAATTCACTAATTTTAAAAAATCCGAAGAGCAGATTGAAATTGATTTCAGCTTCGAAACTGAGGACCCACTTAATGCTCCTCTAACAATAACAGAATACAACGAAGCTCTTGATTCAGTTAAAGATACCAGTTCGGGTCCAGACGATATTCAGGTAATATTTTTAAAAAAATTACCATCAAATGCCCATAAACATCTACTTACCCTTTTTAACATAATCTGGTCAAAACACAAAACTCCCGCAATATGGTCAGAATCTATTATCATCCCAATAGTTAAAGCAAATAATCCAAAAAATAACCCAGAATCATGTAGGACGATATCGCTGACATGTGCTATGTCTAAATTATTAGAGAAGATAATAAACAAACGATTGCTATGGACATTGGAAAACCAAAATATGATTAGCCCAAATCAGAGTGGCTTCCGCAGGAACAGATCAACGATGGATAATATATTAGCCTTGGAATCCGATGTACATGAAGCTTTTGCCCTAAACCAAAAATGTATAGCAGTATTTTTTGATATTAAGAGAGCATACGATACAGCATGGAAACGATTAATAATTAAAAACTTATATATTAATTAAATCAGAGGGCATTGTTTAGCATTTATCAATAATTTTCTAGATAACCAAATATTTCGAATTAAGACAAATGGTGTATTTTCATCAACAGTGGACCTAGAAAACGGAATTCCGCAAGGATCTGTATTAAGTCCTACTCTTTTCATAATGGCCATTAATGATGTTCTTGAAGACTTAAAATCTCCACTGAAAGGAAAAAGTAATAATACAGAAACACTCTTCGCTATTACGCAGAACTTTCTATACAATTTAGAGAACTGGTCCCAGAAAACAGGTTTCCAGTTTTCTACCGAAAAAACCCAGTACATACTTTTTTCAAAAAGAAATAATCCTGACTCGCCATCGCTAAATTTACACCAAAAATGCCTCCCAAAAAAAGATTCTGTACGTTTTCTAGGAATGATGGTTGACCGAAGATTAAATTGGAAAGAACACATTAGACAATTGGTTATTGACTGCCATTCAAGGCTTAATATTCTAAAATCACTAACTAACCGAGAATGGGGGTCAGATAGACAGAGTATGCTTTCACTTTATAGAACAATAATTAGATCAAAGCTAGACTATGGTGCTTCAGCCTATTCATCTACCAATAAATCTTTTTTAAAATCCCTAGATGTAATCCACAACACCGCACTTCGCCTTTTATTGGGAGCCTTTAGATCAACTCCAGTAGAAAGCCTGTATTGTAAAGTTGGTGAACCATCTCTTATTGATAGACAAATTTACTTGACATTGACATATGCAATAAAATGCAATGCAGATCCTTACAATGACACCTATAGCGACACTCAAAATAGTAGACTGTTGAGGTTATTTAATAACAAACCACGCGTGGCAAAACCTTTTTACCATAGAGTAACCACGGATCTTAACTTGCTTAATATATACTTTCCTCGATGTTTTCCTCTTACTTTTAAATCTTCACCACCTTGGACCAAACCCAAAAATTATTACCTCTTTGACCTCCTTTGATAAACATATAACAAACACACAAATAATAATCCAATACCTGCAGAGACTTACAGAAAAGTATACAGGCTATATAGAAATGTATACAGACGCATCTAAATCAAATGATGGAGTAGGAGAGACAATTGTGGGATCCAACTTAACTGAAAAATATACGTGCAGTATTCATACAGAAGAATTATATGCTATATACCGTGCCCTATTACTGGTCAATTCTTCCAACCTCGAGGACACGATCATACTAACTGATTCCCTTAGCTCTCTATACACAATACATCAGATATATCTAAACAACTCTCTGGCAATTATAATTAAACAAGAAATACATAAAGCTCAAGAGAAGAACAAGCATATAGTTTTTATTTGGATTCCATCACATATAGGAATATATGGAAATGAAGAAGCTGACAGAAACGCTCGTGAAGCAGTAAATTCGACAGATTCACTAGAGATCCGAGAAATGTTGTTCTATGATATTAACAACTTTACAAAAGTAAATGTGTATAGTGCTTGGCAAACCCGCTGGCAAACCTCAACGGATAAATTGCGTGTAGTGAAACCGTTTGTGAAACCGTGGCTAAAGTTACCTCCTGATCGAAAAACCGAAGTTACTAAAACGCGTCTAAGACTCGGTCATACGCGACTAACACATGGTCATCTGATCAGTTAGTTTCCAGAACCAATTTGTGAATATTGTAATGTGAATCTAACGGTAAAACACTTTATGACTCAATGTCCCCAATTTATTCAAGAAAGAAACAACCACAATATTTCTAAGACTCTCGATCAAGCTCTTGGTTTGAATTGTTCGTTCAAAAAAATTATTTCATACTTAAAGGTAACTTACATTGTAAATATATAATATGCTGTATACACTGCCTCTCGCTAATAACCTTTTAGATTGATGCGATTTGTTTAATAAAAAAAAAACTTTTAATGTAAGTAAAATAATATATTCATGTCTAAATATAATATTTATTTTTAACTAGTTACAATGTGTATCTTACAAAGTGTAGTTTATTTTATTATAAGTTTCTATAATATAAAGTTTTACACTTATAGATGCTGACTTACAAACAACAATAATTATTCATTAAACTTACTACTGTAATTTTTTTATCCTAATTGTGTCATTGTAATTTTTTTTTATAGGATATTAAACGTTAAGAACAGTGGCAGCATATATATCGTTCCTAGTGCCGATAAAACACTTTCTAGAGATGATGCTGTTCTTATACTTTTTAGAAGATATTATCAAATATTATGAGACTGTTTTTACTAATGGTACTGTTAGCGAATTAAAAAGGGGAAAGCTGAATTTAAGGGATGATATAATACCATTTGCATTCCCAAATATCTCTTTATACTTGTATTACAACAATAAAAAATCTGTTAACTTTGTTTTATTTTACTCTTAAAACTATATATTGGTTCAATACAAAAAATTATTTACACAAAATTGTATTTCAGCAATTAAGAAACCTTTTCGAATTTGGTCATACATACCTAATTTGTATTTTATATAGATAAAATTAAATAATTTATCAATTAAAACATATGCAAGACTTATTTAGAAATAAATACAACAGTATGTTCTGTGCTTTATTTAGCTGTAAACAAGTTTATTTTTATTATTTTGACAAAACTAGGTATAATTCCCATAAGAAGCCATGTATTTTGAACAGCGGTTAATTATAGAAGCTCAAATAACATGCGTTTTTTGGGACCGTATTTTGAGTATGCCGATTCGTTTCCTTATCTTTAGTCTTCATAAACCAAATAAATGTCAAAGCTTTATTGTTGTAAAATGGTTTGGTAAATTTATTCATAGTAGCTAATAAAGTTTTGGTAGTGTGTAACTACGGTAACTACTAATTCAGTATTCATTTAATAATTTTTACTATACCGGGTGCCCTTTTATACTAGTTCAAAACCAGGTATTTTTCATATTAAATTGATGATTTTTTATGCTTAGATTTAGTGCCATTGCAATTGGATAAAAAAAAATTAAATCAAATGTGTGATTTAGATCAAATGTATTTAGACCAAATGTATTTTAGATCATGTTTCTTTAGACTATTTGATATTAGATCAATTATTTTAAACCTGTTTTTAGACCAATTTTCCGGGAACCGGCAGCATATTTACTTTCTCTCTAATCCAATTATAATCTTAATTATCAACAATGAATTAGAAAAACATTAAAATATGCATTGTCAAAATGTTTGGTGGGCTCATACTTAGTTTAAGCCTTTTGAAAGTTATATTCTGATTAATCCGGATATATACATGAAGGTAATGTTCCTGTCACGATGATGATGCAATACCAGACTAGTGACTAGTTTGCAGGCGATAATCCGTACAGTAGTTGGTAGATAAAACTATTAGAGAATGTACAGAGAGCCAAGCCCGTTTTTGATCGAGTGTCGTCGACACTTTAAAGGTAATGGGCTTTTCGCGTCGAGCTTTTCTCATTAGAGTAACAGGCCCGTTGGCTCGTTAGCCGGCGTAGACAGAGGCCAGCCGCATATCGTTTCATTAGCGCTAACAAGCGGGCCACTGCTGGACAGTATCCACCTCACTCTGTGCTTCTGTTCAGCCATGCCGCGTCGTTTCTTAGTCAGTTGTTGATGAAGTTTTGGCCCTCGCCTTTCGGCAAGCTTCATAATTTGCACTTTGCGGTTCAAAGGGGAAACTCACTACAGGCTTTGAGATAATTGCGACAATGTCATTCCAACGATTTTACTAATTTACTAGTAGTTAAGATTTTCACTAGTTTAAACGTCGACAAATAATATAAAAAAAAATTCTTATTTGAGAATAACAATGATCTTGAATGAGTAAAACCAAATTTGGTAGATTTTCACAAAACTTTTATTTTAATAAAATAAAAATTAAAAAACACTACACATGACATGTTTCGAAGTACAACTTCTTTTCAAATATGACTAATTTACAATTCGGTGTCCAATATATATGCGAAGTAAATTAACCAAACAAAGTAATTAAGAGCAAACATGACGGGCGCTCCTCCACCAAAAATCAATTTTACATTTGAGGCAGTTAAAAAAAATTGTAAAAAAAAAATGGTTCAGGCCAATCGTTGTAAAAATGAACCAAGAATTTCGCTAAACCGCGAAAAATTTTTAAAGAAAAACAACAAAAATTTCAACTTTTTAATAAATTTAATTTTTTGGCTCTTTACCGGCATTCTATAACAAATATCTTAACTATTTTCTAAATAACTTTTTTTCAAAAAGATTACCAATTTTAAACAGGACCGAAGATTAACATAGTTTTCATTCCGATACTAATTCTATTAAAACAATGATACCAGTGAATATGGCAACGCTGCTAGTCTTTGAAGCCCGTGGTTAAAAGGGTAGCTGCCGTTTAGTTAAATTTGTTAATACCTGTGTAGAAAAATAGGTAGTTGTTTTTGAAGAGGTGCGAAATTATTGTGATCGTCTTAGTTTGTTGTTGAGGCGTTGTTAGGTTTTTGTTTAATTTAGTTTTTAGTTAATTTATGAAATGAAAAATTCTGAAAGGCAAAAATGCACAGCTGACAGATTTCTATTTTATTTGTTTGCTGCCAGAGTTAGTAAATCCTAGAAAAATACGACAGGTGCCAATTAGGGAAAAGAGATTGTTAAGAATTTTGCACGCTTAAAAAATGTGTAATATACAGGGTGTTTCTAAATACATGCGACAAAATTCAGGAAATGAGTGCTCGTATGAAATTAAGATTTCCTCAGCCCACCCTTTTTCGAGATATCACCCTTAAAAAGTGGTGACTAAAATTGAGCTTTTATTTTTTTTCTAAAATTTCAGTAAAGCTAGAAACTTGAAATTCTGTAATCGCAAAGGACTAACCACGGGTATTTTTTTCAATATTTCTGTTACATTATAGGGGGGTGAAATTAGCAACATTTACTCTATTTCATATCAAAACTTTTTTCGAGATGAACTTTTATGAAATCCTTCATTTATTTAATTTTTTTTTATTCTTGAATTTTTTTCCCAAAACCAATAGCTTCAGCGAAAAAAAATTAACACCCTAATTTATTATTATTTCTTTTTAATAAATTGAGTGGAAAACAGTGTAACGGGCTTGTAACTATCGTATCGTACACTCTGTCATTATTCGTTTCTTGCAATAATTTACACCAGTTTACACCAGAAGATAGCAATTAACGAAGCGTTTTAGCCACTAATTTTGGCGAATTTTAAGAAATCATTAACAAGACATTAGGAGCTTAAATTTGGGGATTATATTAAGAATAGTGCTGTCGAGGAATGCATTTATTTTCATTATGATATTTCAAAATTAAAGCCCTTTTAGTTTTTTTGGGAAACTGGAAGGAATTAAAACATTAAAATATATGCATAATATAGATATTATTGCCTAATTTATTTTGCCAAAATTTAAATATTTTGAGATATTCTTGTCCGATAATTATAAGGGGTATGAACACCTTAAGATTGAAAGAGAATTAACTTTAATTCATGAGATGCAAAGCATCATAATTGTCGCGTCACAAAAACCACCTGCTGCCAAGAGAAAATTTTGATTCAACAGTATTGTATATTTTGTGTTGTAAAAGAGAAAAAAATTAACATTTCGTGTTTTAATAGTTATTTTTTTAATTTAATAATCTATGTGAAAAAAATGTTTTTTAATACAGACTTTAAAAAATTGTTATATTAATATACTTATTTAATTATACTTATATTTGTTGTTCCTTTAATACAATAAATACAATTTACCTATCTCCAATTCATCACTTTCCGTATCCATATACCTAGGGTCCGATTACAATTAGAAAAACACCGCTACGTCATAACTATTATTTCGAATTTCCAATATACAGGGTGTCCTGAAATTAGACGGTCATATTTTAACAGCGTAATCTACATCCTAAAAGTATTAGAAATTAAAAATTAAAAAAAACCGAATTCAAAAACGTGCAGGTGCCGTCACCCAGAGCTGGGACGAATCCTCGAAAAAATGGATTCGAATCACGAATCTGAATCACGAGATGTGATTCGAATCACGGATCCAATGTTCGAATGCTTTTTCAAAAAAAAAAGGATTCAATCAAGTGATTCGAATCCTTTTTTTCGGATCACGGATACGAATCACGAATCAGTGTTATACTGTGATAATAATTATATTTGCTATCGAAACTAATACTGTTTTATACCTCGGTCCTAAAATATTTAACGCACTTCCGGTGGAATTTAAAAACCTAAATTCGATAGGTCTTTATAGATCTAAATTGCAAGAATGGATATTAACTAAACAAGGATAAATATTTTAAGATTTTATTAATTTAAATATAACTAAAATCTAAAATCATTTAGCTAAAAAGACCTTTACTTATTTGCAATTATCCAATTATTTATGTATATGATAATTATATATAAAATATTCAATGCTGTAGCTAGTTTGTATCTATAATAAATAAAAGTATTAGAAATTAAAAATTTAAAAAAACCGACTTCAAAAATGTGCAGATGCCGTCATCACATCTTAACCAAATTTATATGGAACCATCCCTGAGGTACCCCCTTACTAACAAAAAAAGAATCATATGAATCAGACAAGGTGGTAAAGCATTATCGCTAAACATACATAAAAAATGAAGAGTTTGAGGATTTTGTCATGGATCCAATTATTAGATTTTGACCAAATTTATATGGGACCACCCCTAAAGTACCCCCTTTCTAACAAAAAAAGAATCATTAAAATCGGACACCGTGTTAAAGAATTATCGCTGAACATACATAAAAAAAAATTAAAAAAATATTGCGACGAATTGAGAACCTCCCTCCTCCTTTTATGAAGTCGGTTAAAAATAGGAGTGAAAGTTTATATAAACATAGGTCCGAAAACGTTTCGTTTTCGAAATACAGGGTGTTACAAGTGAAGTCCACATGAAATATTTTCTAAAATTTCTTTAGTTACCGGTTTTTCAAAGTTAAAAAAAAATAAAATTTCTAATTCTACAGACCTACTAATTATTGTTTACCCTTTCGAATAAGGTAACATGCTTTTCTCTTGAAAATGGCGCATCCTAGCGAGATGCAACAAATGTAGCTTTATTATACAGAAAATATTGGTTTTCCAAATTTTATTGCCAAAAAATCTGATGTGTCCAACACATGACTTTCCTATCTAGTTAATATAGGCTTTTTCTGGTTATTTTGTACAACTTATTGCAGTACCTCTATAAATGTTTAGAGGATAAACTAAATATATACATTTTCCACATACATCTATCTACCTCGAAACATTTTTCTATAGTTATTCATTGAAAACAAAAATACTAAAAAATTTAAATTTAGAAATTTTCCTACAATTTTTCCATTACGGTCCATTTTAGAATAATCATGTATAAACAAAAATTATAGAGATCGATATCGCAAACAACTTTTAGTTTAGTTTAGAATTTTGCACATTTTGTCAAATTTCTCGAATACGGACCATTTCAGGAAATTTTGACATAAAGCAAAAATTATAGATAATAATATTAGAAGTAACTTTTATTTGAATAATTTTCTTCTCCAAACATAAATAACAGATATATTCAATAAAATATAAAAACGGCCTCCCATAAACTACCCCCCCAGATGTTCCGACTTTGTCCAAAATCTAATTATTTCACGTCAGGCCGAAATAAAACTTAAGTTTAAAATTTAGTGTTTTTCTGTGTATCGGTTCATAAGTTATGGTGGATATAGACACACAGACACACACGGCAATTTTACCCTAAGCTCCCCCTAATTTACCCACCTAAGAAGATGATCAATAACTGGGGTTTAGTCCAATAAATGAAGCGTAAAAAGGTAAGTATTTGTAACAAATTTTACCTAATTATCTTTAAACGTTTAGAAAATATTTACAAAAGTGTGGTATTAGGACTTCACCTTTAACACCCTGTATCTCGGAAAAGAAAAGTTTTCGGACCTGTTTATATGAACTTTTACTACTATTTTAGGATGTAGATTACGCTGTTAAAATATGACCGTCTAATTTCAAGACACCCTGTATATCATCTATAACTATCAATAAATAAAAAATATTTAAGATGTTTGGTTTAAAAATAGTATTCCTACATTCGTATATTAACTAACCCCCAGTAGGCGGCGATAGCCAACGAATTATACCTGAATTGTAATCGGACCCTTCAGGGTACGACACACAACATTGCCAAATTTATGTAGCGAACAAGGTTTCAAATACAAAGGGAGCTCGTGAGATTCGTGCGGTGTGACGTCAGAAGGGACTGGATTGCTCTTAAGAAAATACATCAATAACATAACAAAATAAACTGACTATTTAAAATATCTGCAAAAACGTGAGTAGATTGATATGTTTTACTCTAATATAGAATAAAGCATTCTTTAAAAAACTACTAAAGTGGAACAATAAATGTTCGAAGTAAACTAATTTTTGTCTGGATCTTTTTAAAATATTTCATACTAATTTTTTATTTAGATGTAGATTGTTTTTAATTTTCCAAAATATTTCTAGTATTCTTCAAGTATTGATTTTAGAAGAATACGCTTTTGATTTTACCAGATATAATAATCCATTGGATTTAAGTCGGGTGACCTGGAGCGCCAGTTATGAGGATCACTTCGGCCCATCCATATTTATAATTTCAATTAAAATATAACTAGCAATGAACATAACATGAGGAGAAGCACAATCATGCTGAAATTGTATATTTACCTGCAACATTTATTATATATTTTTGAAAAATCATCCTACTCAACATTCATGGAGTAAATGCAAATCTTACCGTTTGGCCGATCAACATTCACTACAGATCTTTAATATTATTGTTATTGTTAGAAACAGTAATTCAGTGCTATTTCAATTGATCATCAAAGAGCATGTTCCAAATCAATAATTTTAACTTTAATCTAGTGTACGACTGGCTTAAATATATTCGTGAAGGAAAATCCAATAATTGACAACTATGCGCAAACTAAAACAAATACAAACATAACAAATACTTAGTATTTCTGTCTCAATATAACAAGAGCCACGAAAACCATAGTAAACAAGAGTTATGGAAGGCATTTTTAGTCTTAGTTCCCTTGATATTTGCATCAGGAAAGTTTCTTTGACGATAGTGACATGAATTGGCACGATTGGAGTAGAACCTGAATTATTATCCGCTGAGGCAATTTGTTGCTTTTGGCGAGAAGCATTCCACACGCTTACGTGAACATGTACTCTTTTATTATCTCTACAAAGTTATAGCGAAAACTAAAGAAGAGGCAGAAGGGGCAGGTACGATTCATATCAACACCGACGGCTCTAAAACAAAACAAGACAGTGTAAGAAATACACTTCAAATCCTTAAATCTAAAGATAAAAGGGGCTGTGAGCAATAGTACAAGTGTAATTTTAATTGAGCTCACGGAGATTTTCATAGCGGCAAAAGAATTACCAGAATCAAAATCAGTGGTAGGAAAATATTTATCATATAAATAACAGAGAAGTACTGGACATACTTTGTCTTGTACCAGAATGTCACCAAGCCTTGGCTGAAGTATCTATCAACAGTATGGTAACTGTCTTACCGATTCACTAGCCAAAAACCAACCAACCAAATTCTTTTTTAACCTAGCCCTTTCATTGGACGAACATCATCGTTCGTTACAAACCAACTTAAAGGACATTTCCTTGTGAAATTTAAGGATTTAACAGAATCTGCACTTGCTCACAGACATTCTGACTGGTCATTTTCAATGGAAGTGATAATATGAGGCTGTTACCAAATATTTTAGATTGACATTGACATTGTGGCATTGACATCGGATTAGTTTTGATAAGATACTCGTATTACTACATTGTCGTCTCAACAACGCACCTACTCTCACCACCTTTTGCTAGCTGGTTAAATGCAGTGACAGAAACCTATTTAAATGCGTATTAGTTATTCATTTTCAGCTGTAAATACGCGTGTTTAGTAAAAACGTCACAGGTTGAGGAAGGTCATAGCTCTGAATGCCAACAAAGGAACCATACTATCAACTGTCATTAATGTCCATAAGAATACCACAGTGCTCATTGAAATTATTAAAGCATAATTTTGAAAATAAAGCAATTTAATTATTTAACATATTAGAGCATGTGAATTTTTTATTTTCAGGAAAATATTTATTTGTCTTCGATTTGAAGAATATTAACCCAGCCTACTCAAACCCTGGTTTTTTTAAGTAATAATAACAATAAATCGTCTTTATTTATCAAGTTTCAATATAAGTGTAAATATATACATATACGAGGGCTGTCCTTTAAGTTTTGCTTATAGACCTGGAATAA
Organism: Psylliodes chrysocephalus; assembly: GCA_927349885.1. NCBI lineage: Eukaryota > Metazoa > Arthropoda > Insecta > Coleoptera > Chrysomelidae > Psylliodes > Psylliodes chrysocephalus. The sequence goes on along the minus strand of OV651818.1, from coordinate 9,893,241 downwards.
AACGGCAGATAGTGCTTAAACATTTTATTGTTTTTTAAAGTATTCTCCACGAAGATTAATGCACTTTTGCATGCGCTCGAACCAGCTCTGAAAGCAGTTATTCCACTCCTGGGGGGTCACAGCTCCAATAGCTGTTTTGAATGCCTCAACTGCATCTTCTGGTGACTGGAACCGTTCCCCACGCAGTGCATTCTTCATTTTCGGAAAGGTAAAAAAATCGTTGGGACTTAGGTCAAGACTGTAAGGAGGGAAGGTGGTCTAACAACTCGACGTTTTGTTGCTCTAAGAAGGCAATTGTTTTGCGAGCTGTGTGCGCACTTGCATTGTCTTGATGGAGGATGATTCGTCGTTTGGAGTTGGTTTCCCGAAGCTTAGCGATGACTGCTGTCAAACAAATCGTTATATACCAATTGGCAGTAACAGTTCTTTGCTCTTGCAGAGGACTTGTTGCAACATGACCTGCTTTGGAGACAAATGTTGCGACCATCTTTTTAGACACATTTCGAGAACGGATCACTTTTGTCTTCACCATGGAAACCCCAAACAGACGAATGGCGTTTATTTTCAGGTTCATATAAATCCATGATTCATCACTACTTGCGATGCAGTACACGTTTTTAGAGTTTCCAGCGTTAAAGCGCTCCAGAGTTTCTTTGACACCAATTTACCCTTGCTTCTTTTTGTTCTTCAGTCAACAGATGCGGTATCCAACGACACTAATTTTTTTACTCCCAATTCTTCATGCAAAATCTTTTGGATTGAGGTCTTTGATGCTTCAATCTCGCGATATGTCACATGCCGATCTTCCTCGATGAGCCTGCGCACAGCATCAATAGTTTCTTGGGTGACTACCGATTTAGGTGCACCTGTTCTTGGCTCGTCACTAAGATTAACCCGTCCTCGTGTAAATTCTCCATACCAACGAGAAATTTTCGATTGATGTGGTGCATCACTACCGAAAACAGAATCCAACTCGGCGGGGCATTCTTGTTGAAATAATTGTCTTCGAAAGTTGTAAAAAATTATAGCACGAAAATGTTCTCGGTTTAAATCCATTTCTTGAATAACTTGTCAACTTTGAAAATTCGGTGTAACTACAACACTCTATAAATCGGACTGAAACTTGAAAGTGAGGTTAACTATAGGCGACAGTTTATTTTTATTAGAGCTGTTTGATTCTAGCGCCTTCTAATGCACGGTATGCAAAACTTAAAAGACAGCCCTCGTATAAAGCGGATGAAAAGGTGAAGTTCAGCTTGTGCTGATTTACAACTTAACCTGTAAATAACATAAAAATATAATAATATAATATAATATAATATAATAGAGAAAAAAGAAAGTATAAATAATATAAAAATAAACAGATTTTCAAAACCAAATTAGTTGCATTATACAATATCTTTTTTTATGACCATTGCTTATTGTACAAAGATTCTTTTAGGCGTTTTTTGAAATTAAGTTGTATGATTTAATTTAATCTGTAAGTTTATTGTACCCTTTACATACAACATACGAAAATCATCTTTTAAATATAGTGGTGTTATAATTCGGTACCACCGTGTAGGAAATTCATTAATATTGGAAAATATCTTTCATTTGTTAACTAATTAATCAGGTTTTTGTATAAGTAAAACTTTGTGAACTTGGGTTAATAAATGCAAAAGGCGATAATTTAATTAATTGGTACATTCAAAGCATATAAAAGGTAAACTGATCTTCACATGTAATTCTAACGATTTAATAATCTGATTTTAAGAGTAAAATTAATTTAATATTCACAAGATGAATCATTACCTGAGCCCATCCAGAAAAGAAGTAGGTCCCCAGGCAGCACACATTAGTATAACTAACGTATTTTATACGTAATACTCGTTTAATTTTGGTATTGGTTAATTCCGTATACGTTTACAGTTTACGATTATTATACATACCGTGTTTTAAACGATATATTATACGTTTTTTATATACATCCTATGGTATATAATTGTAAATTTGTCTACGTTTAAATATAGTTAACAATATACGACTATTTTTAGTTTGCCATGAACTATTTATATACAGTGGGCCTAAATATACGTTTAGGTTTATTTAAATTAAATTCGTATAAATTTACATTATTATACAATATGTTTTTTTCGTTTATAATTCCCGTTTAAATTTCATCTTCGTTGTTTTTTAAACGTTTACATCTACCATTTTTATACTTAACGTTTTTTAACAGATAAATTAAACGCTTTTGTTTGTCGATACTAGTTAATATACCTATATTATTCTACGTTTAAATATAAGTCACCTTAAACGCATAATACCAGTTTACGATGAACTAGTAGACAGAAGTAAATAATATGTATATATTTAGGTTTATTTAAATTAAAAGCTTATAGATATATTTATTTACACTACATCCACATTTTTTTAATTATATTACCTGTAATATTTATAATAAATTCCCCATACACATGGAACTATTTTTAGATGGCGGATGGAGGATGACGTACTAGTGGTACGGTCTTTTCTCATTTCTACTCATGCGTATGTGTAGTATTATTGTTCAGTGTAGGGAATAGTTTGTGGGAGCAAGTTCATTGGTTCGTCAATTTTCATTTATATACACGTTTTGTGGCATGTTGGTTTGGCGTCCTAGCTTTTACGATATTGAATAAAAGCATAGGTAAGTTTCTATTAATGTTTTAATTTAGCTACTCCTTTATTAATTGTTGCATTTTACAACAACTACTGTTTTATAGGTACGTACAGTGTGTTAAATGATTATAGAAACTTCAAAACATAACCTTACTTTTGTTTCTTTTATTTTTTTACGTATTTTTTAGGTTACCTAGTTATTTCAAGCATACTTATTATACTTATTTTCCTTTTTTTTGGTCAGTTGTTTTTTATTTAATAAAATTTCTAAAATAACTCTGTCTCTGCGTCATCTACGTAGAAAAATAGCGCAAAATGTTCAAGATGCTTTAAAGTCAAATCAATTTTTTTTTATTCCCAATGAAGATAACATTAATAAGGCTTCGGACATTAATATATCATCTGATTCTATTATTTATAATAATTTCCAAGAAAATAATACGAATTTAATTTCGGAGCTTTTAGAAAATATTTCACCTGAAATTGAGTTAGATTTTCGTTATAGGAATGGGGGTGGACCAAGCGACTTAACCGACCGAACGATTAGGTGTGCCATGCAAGATTAGCTTAAGTTAGCTAAGGCCCGTCCAAAGTGTTAAGCTAAGATTTTTATTTTCATATATATTTTTTGTTAGTTAAAGAAAAGTTTCGTTTAGTTTGTTATTCAGTATTTTAGTGTTCATTTTTTTGTATTTATTTATTTTTTAGTATTTTATTGTTTATTTTTTTTAATTAAATATTGTTCTGTACATATAACAAGTGATCAAAAAATTTTTATAAATATTTAGGCCAATTACAACCAAAATATAAATACGAGTAATGCCTATTTCTAGTGCATACACACCTGCTATGGATGAAATCCAAACTATCATTTAAGAAATATTAATATTTTTCCATGGCCTCTTTTAGAAATTTTGTTTTGATCACTTTATTTAATTTGTGTTTGAAATACATTTAAAACAATATCAGGTAGACGCATTTTACACATTAATAAAAATCATACAAATATATCTAATATAGACGTACAGTAAAACAGGATAATTAAAGGTAGATAAAGTAGTAATGTTAGACGTATAAAAAATAAAATAAAAATATACGTTTATAGGACGGACATTTTCACGTATATATTGGGTAGCATATCAACAGTATCCATACGTATATTGTAGTACATAAAAAAACGTATTTTATACCAAAGTGAATTCGTATAAATATACTACAACTATAAATCTAATATAAACGTATAGTAAAAATGTTTAATTATAGAGGATAAATTCTTAGTAATCGACGTTTATAAGGCGGACATTTTCACGAATATATTTGGTAGTACATCAACCGTATTCATACGTATGGTAGTACCTAAAAAAATACGTAATTTATACCAAAGTGTGCTGCCTGGGTCACAAGGCAGGACCTCGTAAGCCGCAAAAATGTACAGAACAATCCGTTTTACTCTATAATAGGACTAATATTTACCCATGTTTTGTTCAAAAATTGTAATACTTCCCCTGTACAATAGATGAAGCGAAATGTTTAGAATGAGATTATTAGAGAATATAATATTTGCATTGTGGCCCTCAATATAAGTTCTCAGAGTTATTATATGTTACTAGGAAGTAAAATGTGAACTTTATTGTTGTTCCTATGGAATAAATAGCATATTTTGATCTACTTGAAGAAAAATATTTTTTTTGAATTGTTATGATAAAAGCTGAAAACTATTTAAAATAAAAGTGGAGAGGTGAGAAGAAATAATAAGAACTATGCCTCTCCATTTTTCTTATACACATATTTGTGAAAATTATAAATTAAATATTCGAAAGTTTACTCTGTTCTGCAAGATAAATAAATAAATAAAAAAAATAAATAAAATAGTTTTATTATATAATAATATAAATTATCAAATATATGTGTAGTAATAAATAATAATTTAAAATCTAATTAATTTAACTATTTGTCAGTGCTTTTTCAGTAATAAAAAGTATCAAAAACAGCCGATATATTTTTGTCAATATAAAATGTATGTAAATATTATTACCCTACCATCCATATGCTCTAATATGTTAAATAATTAAATTGCTTTCATTTTCTAAAATGTGCTTGATAATTTCAATGACCATTGTGTTATTCTTATGGATATTAATGACAGTTGACAGTATGGTTCCTTTGTTGGCATCCAGTGCTATGACTTTCCTCAACATGTGACGTGCAGTAAACACGCGTATTGTTAAGGAGTAAAATCCCGAGTTGAATTTTCGCAATATAAATAAATCAACCTCAATTAAAAACCCTTATAAAAACTGTCGATTGTCGAGCCGAAACTAACCCATAATTTAATTTTGTTTACTTCAATTTCCTGCTCCGCGAGGTACAACGTACATAGACAGTTTATATGAAGAGACACCTTATGCATGAAATTAGCGAACTCGAAAATTTATGCAAAGAACTAAACCTGTAACTAAGAGATAAAGTGTTATGAATTAATTACGCTGTTTAACAACATTAATTACAAACATCTAAGCCTAAGAATTAGATGCGGATTAAACTCGACGACACGTAACTTGCAATTGGTTTTGCACGATAACAATTAAATTATTAGAGCTTTTGGAGAATTAATTGGACCGAAATGCATGAGTGATTCATTTATAAGTTGAACAAAACTTTAGTTTAATAAGTTATTATGAGTTATGTAAATTAAATCGTAAAAGTTATTTAACTACTCAAATGTGGGCGTTTTCACAACAAAACTGATATTGAGAATTTTATTTTCGTTTACGTTATAATAATTATAACAGTAGAGCTTTTTCTGTCGTCCTATTTCTGGTAATGGGCCATGTTCACATGTGAGATATGCTGTTTTATAAATTATATTGTAATAGTTAGTCGCTATACAAGTTATTCTAAATAGTCAGTTCGTTAAAAAAGCCAAAAGTTTTTAAATTAAGCCCAATTGAAATTTAAAATTATACGTCATCGGGAATAGACCAATCATCTTGTGTCGAAGTTTTTTTTGTTATACAAAACCAAGCCAACGAACAAACCGACACACAGAATATCGAAGTGAACGCACATCTAAGTGACAATAAAATTGACATCACCTAACACCTAACCTTAGTTTTTTGTTTTGGTTTAATTTTATTATTAATATGAATCAGCTGGATTTATAAAAGTTGAATCAAGTGTTTTACCCATTGTAAACGAAAATATGATTACCGAGATGATTACTGCATTTTTTAACAATACTCAGTTTACAAAAGTCAGAAAGGTAAGACTTTGTTTTAATAGTAGGTAGTTACAGTTTATATGGAGCCAATACACCTTATAGTAAAACATATTTATCTCAGGTTTTATTTTTAGATCTGCCAAGCAAGAATATGGGGATAATTTCTTTTTCCATAAGAGAGAAGGAGACAAATTACACCTAAACATAAAGTACGGCAAAAACCTTCTGATGTGGTTGTTGTAATTAACAAAAATGAAATTTTTAGTGCACAATGCTTAGGATATGCTGCATGTCAAGGTTTGTAATATTTATTATGCTTTTTTGTTTTTATATTACATATAATAAACAGTGTATAAGGCCCTTTATTCCTATAAATATTTTTTTTCTAATTTTGACATATATACATTTTTTGTAATCGCAGCAAGTGTTAAAATAATCTAGAAATAGATTTTGTTATTGAACCTAGTAATAATTATGATACCAAAGAATGCTGCAGAGCACCTATGAAATTTTGAGTTAAAAAATATGCCATATTTTTAGGCTATTTTTATACCCTTTTCAAAAATTTTATGCTCCTCGTTTTTTGCAAAACTTAAAATGCTCTATAGCTTCTAACGAAGTCAGCAAAGCACCTCTGTTTTATAAAGTTTTTTCTGTAAAAACAGCAACACCATATATTTATGCACTTGAAATATTATATTTTTAAAAAATACATGGTGCTTGCTAACCTTCGAAAGAAGCCAGCAGAGCAATTCGGTTTTTTAAAGCTTTTTTCTAAAAACCACACCCCATTTTTAGAATATTTTTAGACTCTTGAAATATTGTAAAACTTTACTAAAAAAATTGCTATTTTTAAATAATACAGGGTGCTTTGTTGGAACAAAGTCAGCAGGACACTTCAGTTTTTTAATTTTTTTTATATATAAAAACAACTACTTATGACACATGTTTAGGCTGTTTTAAAATCCTAAAAATGTGGTAAGTACATTTGTTTTCAGAAAAAAACTTTGAAGTCAGCAAGGAATTGCGAATTTTTTTTAAAATGCCAAATTTCGAATATTTTATAATATAGTAGGAGCCAAAAAACGTGGTGTGGTTTAAAAAAAACTGGGGTGCTCTGCTGGATTCGTTTGAAGCTAACAAAGCATCCCATAATTTTTTATTTTATAATACTCAATAGCCTAAAATGAGACATAGCTGTTTAAACAAAAAATTGTATTTTTAAAAATAGCAGTTTTTTTCGAAAAGCTCTATAATATTTCAAAAATGTGAAAATGTGGTGAGATTGTTTTTTTTTTAAGTTTTAAAAATCCTAGGTTCTTTACTGGATTCTTTCAGAGCTAGTAAAGCTCTGCTCGTCTTGTTACATAAAATAAGGCATTTTGTAGCTGGTTATATAGTTATTTTGTAACTGCATATTTAACCCTTTTATTTTTTTCAGTTGGTTGTAAATATGTGGCTTCATAGAAGAAGTGAGGAACCATCTGTAACATCTACTCAGTGTTATTGATCTAATTGATCAAAATGCGTAAATATTGATGTACACTTGGCTAGATTGTTAAAGAAACCTCTTCATCCACTACAGGAAAATAAATCAGTACTTTTATATTCTTAGGATTTGTATATATATTTTTTATTTGTAAAAAAATTGTTTTTTACTTCATTTTTCTCATTTTTTATTAAAAGGTTAATAAATAAAATTTTTACAGATTTTTATATTTTTGTTTGTAAACAATAATTGAAGTGTTTTTATTAAAAATCACCAATGTTAATAATAATAACTTAAGTCAATATTATTCTTTCTCCTTTTTTAAAGCTACTAGCAATAAAGGTATTACTTTAGCTTGACCTATGATCAATTTTTAATTTTGTGATATATTTGATTCGACAGAAAAAAATTATAACCCTTTGACATTGGTTGTTTTTACTTAGATTTTCATAAAAAATAAACGAAACTGCAAACATGTTTTACTATCGTAATAACGAATAGCAACATTAAATTTTTTTTTTCACATTTATCACTGTTGTCATTTTCATAAAGGATTGATAAGAAGACACACTTTCTGGTTTTTTGAAAATGGTGGCAAGAATTGTGATATTTTTAAATTTATCACCAGTGATACCACATGTAGTTACCCGATTTATTGGAATATATAGACTTTGCTACCACATTCAACTGAACTTGGTTGTTTTGATTATTTATCACTGTGACATAGGCGTTATCACTAGTTATTCCACAAAATGATGAATAAATTCGGTATCTTCAAAACTTTCAGGAGATTCTGCATTTTCTTCCAGAAGGGTTTTTAGGTTATACACCTAAGAATTTATAGTAGCCTCATTTTCAATTTCCTGAAGGGGACAATTAGCAGAAATTGCTGCTACATCTTGATAATCCGGTGTATTTTTATTAAAAAGTTCACGAGAAACATCGCTGGTAGAAGGTTGATTTTCTTCTTTCCAAATTTCTAGGAACACTAATAAATATTTTTGAAGATGAATGTGAATCATTATCACATTCTGGAACAAAACACTTTTTCGTAGTAATAATATTTATAAAAAGTACAAAATTTAACACTCAAATTCCAAATAAATTCTTGATCGAGACACTATGATGACAGATGCCATACACAGTGCTGCCATTTTGCCATTTTCTGAATTATTAATTGACTTTTAAAACAATGAAACTTTAAATATGGTAAAAGTTAAACAGAAATAATACTTTAAAAAAACATTGAATATTATATATTTAAAAGATATTTGTTTAACGATGTTTTAGAAGTCTAAAAGTAAGAAGGAGTACACAAACGAACGTACATCACTTTTCGTAAACCTTCTATCCGGCAACATTGTGCGCTAGCTCCTATTGGTCTATTCCCGGTAACGTCATAAATTTTAAAAAAATTCATAACTCCGGCAAATGAATAGATAAAAAAAATAAAAAAAATGTAGTTTTATTTTCAACTCTACTATTCATAAAAAAAATTTCAAAATTTTTGAACATGCCCCATTCTGGCAGATTTTTGAGTCAAATTGCCAGCCAGCAACCAAATTCGCATTTAAAAAGTTTCAATACAACTTGCAACAAAAAATCTCGCTCGTTATTAGGCTTTGTTACTAGGTAACATAATTTCGGTTTATTTAAATAAAATTAAAATTGTTGAAGGTCAATTGATATAAATTAAATTTATTTTCTAAAACACTAGATTAATACTCTTGCCTATTTTTGTCCGCAAAATTAAACATGCAATCTTTAGAAAGAGATAGATAATTGGTTAAGTCGTTTTAAAGTACCATCTGGGCCGAAACACCTTCATTTTGTGTATTCTAAATTATAGGCATTATTTTAAAAAATTAGTAGAAATATAGATGGTTTAAAAGCTGGAACAAATTGACAAAGAAGCAATTGTTGTGGGTTAAAGAAAAAATAAAAGAGAAATAACTTTAGAGATATTTAGTAACAACTGATGCTTTTTTTGTTTATAAATTAGTTTAAAATTAGAATCTTTCAAAAATGCTAAGTTCAGTGAAATGGAAGACTTGGAAATATTGGTTGCCTAAAAACCTTTACTGGAACATAGAGAAACACACCAAGTTTTACTACTAAAAGATATATTCCAACAGGATAATGCGTCTCCACATTATTTACTAAATTTGCCTATTTACCTAAACACCGTGTTTACCAATAGGTGGATTAGTAGAAGATTTATAGATGCAGCCACATTTTTCGTCTAATATCCAAAAGGAATCTTTCTTCAAAAATTGAAAACAAATCTTTCTTTTAAATGGTCATCAAAAAAGTTGGGCACCACCTATTATTCCACCATAAACGTTTAACGACCATCGGTTTTGTCGATCTATAGTTCGAAATTCATGTTTATTTTCGGTGCTGTAATAATGAAAATAATGTCTATTCACAAATCCATTATTATGAAAAGCATAGTCGACGGCACAAATAAATTTTACTATTCCACAAGTAAATATTAGTATTATTAATATATCTATTTATAATTCACAAATACATCGCTGACCTTCAGACTTGTGTGCAAAAAAAGTTATGCGTTCAGTTCTATTACAACTTAACGACTGTGTACGTTCAACGCATAGTATTCGTCGAGCAAATATATTCGGAGCTGGTATGGCATAAATATTTTATGCCTGGCATCGTTGTACGATAAACACGTTTCGGTCAGATTAATGTTGTACGGCTTTCTGTTTGTGGTCTGTAGACTGAGATATCCAATCGTAAGTCTGTGATTTTCCTCAACTTATATTCCAATTGGTTCTTCCACACGCTTGGCTGTGACATCGCCGTGTTGAGTGAGCACAGGTGGACAATGTTTGTTTATCCACTGTTGTACTGACTTTACTGTTTGGATTTATGATTTAATAAAAAAATGGCCATTTAGAGGCCTTTTGAAAATGATAGAAATAATCCCTGAAGGTATGTAAATAATTATAACTCTGATTGTGGTATACGGACGGTTCCAAAACCATAGAAGGAACTGGAATAAGAGTGTATGGGCCGAGAACCAAGCACTCCGAAAGCTTGGGAAAATACTCAAGCATCTTCCAGGCGGAAATTCACGCCATCGAGAAGTGTATCCAGTTTAACATCGAGAGAAACTATCATAGACAAGAGATTATCATCATGTCCGATAGTCAAGTAGCCATCAAAGCGCTGAGCTCTCACGCAATCAGCTCAAAAACGGTCTGGAGATGCCTAGAACAATTGAATGAGCTAGGCGAGAAAAATAGAGTTACTCTCACTTGGGTCCCGGGACATAATGGGGTACAGGGTAACGAGATTGCAGATAGTCTTGCACGGAAAGGAGCTCAAACACCAATTATAGGACCTGAGCCGTTCTGCGGTATCAGCAGTAACATAATATTAGAAGAGATTAAAAAAGAATTGGGCAGTAGAAGAATCGATCATTGGAACAATCTCTTGGGGCTGAGACAGGCCAAGATACTTCTGAGTAAATATAACCAGAAAAGATCAGAAGCCTGCATCTGCCTGAGCAAGAACAGGCTACGTATTGTAACAGGGATCCTTACCGAGCATTACCTACTAAAAGGACACCTAAGTAAACTAAGAGTAGTAGAGGATAGTGAGTGCAGAATCTGTGAGGAGGAGGACGAAACCTCCATTCTCATCCTAACTGAATGTGTAGCACTCCAGAATCCAAGGGCACTATATCTAGGAGGATATCAATTAGAATAGGGAGATTTACCTAACTTGAAGCCACTTCAAATCCTACATTTCCTTGAGAAAATAGGATTGGAAGGATCGTTATAGGCATTGAGACATTTTCTTAGTACATTGGCGATAGAAGGGGGCACAATAGATCTTTAAGGTCGCAGTGTATTAACACCCCATTTTTAACATAACATAACATAACTCTGATTGACCATTTTTTAAATAGGTAGGATCAGTTGCACCCCAAAAACAATTAAATTGATATTTAAATACCCACATAAATTGTAAAATTTAAACAGTTCAAAGTCTGCTTTGGCAGTTTACATTATTGTTTATCTTGTTTACAGGGTGATTCACAAAGAAAAGGTAATATTTTACCTGTAGATTCTAAAGTAGAAAATGTTAATTTTTGATTCAATAACTGGGGGACTTTTTTTATTATTTTTTTAGAAAGCGTAAATCTCGTAAATCTGGCAACCCTAGTGCACCTAGACAAAATACTAAACCACTAAGGGAACCGCGAACTGAAGAAGTTTGTTTGGGAACCCCTGATTTAGACTATTGTTATTAAGATCTGTATTAATACATTTACCCCAAACGCACTCTTACCTCAACTGACCCTACATAACTATGCAGAACACATCAGAGTTTCTTCTGAGAGTGAACAAGAAGTGGAGGAGGAGGAGGATGATAATAAGCCAAAAGTTGGTACGTGGATATCACCCTCAACCCAAAAAGTTATTAGAAATATGTACCACCACTTAAAATTGGAAAATAATGGATCTAATTACGATGTCATGGAAAGAATACACGTTTTGACAAAAATTTCTAAACTTTCGATTAGAAAAGTTATTACAACTCAAGAATATATCCAAGAAAAAAGCGGACTCAAAGGTATCTAGTAAGTCTAGATCACTGCATGATGGAAAATATTAGAAGACAGGTTTATAATTTTTATTCTAGTAATATTGTGCCATCTTTTCAAATGATTAAAATTGAAATGAAATTTGGTACCCGGTTTTCTTTACAAATCTTATAAAACCACTACAAAGGTACTCCATTCTTTGGGTTTTAGATATCGTACCTGAAATAGAAGACAGCATATTATGGAATCTTAAAGAATTATGATTTTACTTATTTCTACCTAAAATAGAGGAAGCTCGTTGGTAAGATAGATTCATAATGTATCTTGATGAGACTTGGTACGACATTCATGCTATTGTGAAAAAAGGATGGAGTGATCAATCTTCTAAATGTTCTGTAAATGCTCCTCCAAATAGAGAAAAACGTATTATAATATTACATGCCGGTAATGAAAACGGTTTTGTGCCGAACTGCTTGCTATTATCAGCAAAGAGTATTTTGAGTTGTTCAGCAGATTATCACCAATGTATGACATCTACCTTGTTCAAGAAATGGTTTGGTGAACAATTAATTCCTAATTTGCCACCAAATGCTATAATACAAGGTGTCCAGGAACGGATTTCCCTTTTTAAACTCGAATAACTTGGCAACCGTGTAACGTAGCGGGGTCGGGTTAGCGTCGTTCGATAGTTGATCGATGAGATTATTTAGTAAAAATAGAGCGTTGGTCAGGTGTGCATCATGCGTTTATTATTGAGGCATACTTCAAGAGCAACAACTCGTACACAGTTGCAAGGCGAAGGTTTTGTACTTACTTCAATATAAGGCGTGTGGAGGATGCACCAAGTAAAAATTTGGTCAAATCGTGGGTGAGGAGGTTTAGGAAAACATTATCAACTGTAAATGTGAAACTTCGTGGTCGTCCAAGGACTGTAACTGCTCCTGAGAATGTTGAGGGTGTACGTGCCGCGATAATGCAAAATCCAAGAGGATCTGTTCTCGAAACATCACAAGTGGTGCGAATGCGCAAATAATATTTTTACACAATTTTAAGGAGAGATTTGAGGTCTCATCCATATAAGATCCAAATAGTGCAGGAATTAAACTCAGATGACTTTAGAAACCGTCGTTCTTTCGCCGAAACAATGAAACACCATTTTTTTTTTTTCGAACCACCGAATTAACAATATCCTGTTCAGTGACGAGGCGAACTTTCACCTTTCAGGCGCAGTTAATAAGTAAAATTGTCGCTATTGGGCACCAGAGAATTCGAGGCAAAAAGATGTGTGGTGTGAGATGACGGCTTCAGGAATTATCGGTCCGTACTTTTTAAGAACCGACGCGGCGTAGCTCAGACTGTAAATAGTGATCGGTATTGTGCCATGCTGCGGGAGTTTTTAGTACCTCAGCTCCAATAATTTAGTGGCTTTAATCAAGTTACATGGTTTCAGCAAGATGGAGCCACCGCACATACAGCGTCTATGGAGGTTGTTCGAGAATTATTCCCGGAAATGGTCATCTCTCGCTGTGGCGCCCTAAACTGACCAGCTAGGGCTCCTGATCTCACCCCACTGGATTTTTTTTTGTGGGGATACCTCCAAAGTAAAGTTTACGTTAATAGACCTTAGACTTTGCAAGAATTAAAACAAAAAATGCGGGAAGAAATTAATGGAATACCACCTGAGATGTTGTATTTATCAGTTATTAACCACATGAAGACGGCATTGCAGGAGTGTTTAGACCGAAAAGGAAGACATATTGACAATATAATTTTTAAACCATAAAATCCGCCTACATTGTGTGTTTTTGCATTAATAAATTAATTTTAAAAATTCAAGAAACTTTTTTTTTTTAGCTTTTAAAAAGGGAAATCCATTTCTGGACACCTATTAGTATTGGATAATGACCCCTACCACTCTCGTCAAACTAGTGAATTTCAAAAAGAAAAAGCTCGAAAACAGGTAATTTCCGCGTTTTTGGGTGTATCACATTCACTTACATCTTTAAAAAAATATTTGCTTTCAATATTTAAAGGCTTAAATCTTAAACCTAGCTATGCTGTGGATGAGATGGCTACGGCATTGGGTCATACCGTAATACGCTTACCACCGCATTATTGTACATTTAATGCAATAGAATTAATTTGAAGTAACATCAAAAGGGAGGTCTGAAAAAAAATATTAATCCTGCGTTGTCTGAAAGCGTTTTAGATGTTATCAGAGAAGTTGTTGGAGGTATATCTCAAGAATTATGGTCCAATTGTGCTCTCCATGTTACCAAAATTGAAAATAACCCTCGATTATTTCCGGCTCATTCTTGCATTATAAACGTCAAGTGAGGATGATACTTCTGATGAGATTTGATTTTCCATTTTGATTATATTTTTATGTTATTAAACGTAACCACGTATCTGTTGGTTCACGTTAATTTGGAAAGAAACATAATATTGTGTCTATTTTTCTTCTCTAGGACTGTAACCTCGACGTGGTGATAAGGCTTGCGGGCTTTAATCACTCGGGTTCAATTACCGTTTTTAGCGACTTTCTTAATTAGTCCTTAAAGTTAAAGTAATCTTAAGGGCGGGTTGTATAAAGCTTACTTAAAGTTAAACTCGGTTTGAAGTGACACATAACAATGTATGGCATAGGTAGTAAAGACCATTTGGCACTTAGGGCTTGTTTCCCCAAACATTAGACTGCACCTATAGCATCGGAAATTGACAAGAATATTATGTATAATCTAAAACTGAGCTCAACTTTAAGTAAGCTTTATACAACCAGCCCTACGCGTATTGTTTTCTATACTATTTAAGGGCTCCTTAACTTAAGGAAAAAAACAAAATCCATGACAAGTAAGAAGTAGTATAAAAAATGGAACAAGGAAGAAATGTGAGCCTTTAAAAGTTTATTGATTCGGAACAAAAATACAAAGTTCGTGTATCTAGGCCTAGGTACTTTTATATTATAATCATACTATACAAATCGGGCATTATTTGTTTGTGACCGTTTAATCAACCCCATAAAAACTGCTGTATGTATCATTTCATACTATATTTCCTTAGTTTATAATGTTTATGTTACAAATTATGTTTGTAATAATATAAATACTTCTTTAAAAAAAAGGGGTATCTACATTTACTTACCTCTTGCTGTTATTATTTTAGGTTCAACAATTTCACTACTTCACTGATGATCTTTCCACGGCACAGCGCTTTCGTCAAATACATTTAAACAAATGAGATGGATGCGAATAAATAGTATTTGATAAAAGTTAATATTTAAAATTGTACGACA
The DNA here is from genome assembly GCA_927349885.1 of Psylliodes chrysocephalus. Taxonomy (NCBI): domain Eukaryota; kingdom Metazoa; phylum Arthropoda; class Insecta; order Coleoptera; family Chrysomelidae; genus Psylliodes; species Psylliodes chrysocephalus. The sequence continues at coordinate 9,878,021 of OV651818.1, read as the reverse complement.
CGCCACTCAAAAAAATTCATTTTTGGAAATTTTAATATCATTAATTGCTTAAAAATTTATGAAAAGCATAAAATAAACAAACTTGGCGGTAACATTTATTACTCTGGAGTGTGACATATACAATATATAAATACTAAGCTGTATAATAACCAAATAAAATGAAAAATATAATAAAATATATAAAGTATAAATGAATGACTTTTACTATTTGCCTGTGAAACGTAATAACTGGTTATGTCTTGTCGCTACGACTTTTACACTGATATGCAACACAATAAACCATTGATAAAATTAGCAAATGTCATTTAATTTAAACATCACAAGTACGAGTGAGTATAAAGCTTTTATGTCGCCAAAGTGATAGGCCAATCGATAAAATCTTCAAAAAATACTATGAGTGTTTGATTTACTTGTTACGCGTCCTCTCTTTTTCCTTGTCTAATGAATCTCTAAACGTACGAAGCACATCGATATAAGAAACCATTTTCTTAGAGATTAAGTAAACAATAATAAAATGAATATACAGGGCATAAGTACCGCCACAGAACAGGTGTATGTATGGCACCCCAAAATATAATGATTTAACGCAATTTACCTTTATACCAAGTTGTACCCCTAAGGAGTTAGGAAAGCATAAAGTAGGGCCATAATTTTCAAGAAAATTAATTAGGCGCTTCATGCGTCTTAATTTGGGGGTAATTAATTGAAATATTGAAAGGGGTGGTTTTGGGGTTACCATGATGACAAAAAGTTTGTACAGTTATAAGGGTGAGTTAGCCCAAAAACATCCCTGAAAATATTTCAGTTAATTCTTACTCACCCCCCCCCCCCCCAAATTAGAACTCATGAAGCGACTAAATAATTTCTCAAATATATTTTAAGTTAAATGGTTGCAGAGATATAACATTTTTCCCAATTTATAGCCCCACTTATAGTCCGTCAGATAGTGCCCCATTTTCGCATACAAGCCTCGAAGAGGGTTGAAAAGTAAGTACATCGATATTAAGTAGAATGAAAGGAAATTTACGAGTGGCTGCTGGGGATAACACATAGAAAATTTGAAAGATTATTTGTTGCCCATTTTTCCACGCAAGCCGTTTTCACTAGATCTTTAATTAATAGGCTTCGGAAAACCAAAGGCTTTAATGTTGCAAGTGGATAAAGTACTGAAATAAGGGCTTAATTTTCTAAGGAAAAATCGAGATTTTGTCCGATTTTTACTCACAAGCCCATCGAATGTATGAAGACGTACATCGTCACTAGTCCGAAAAACATATTCTCTTGAATGACCCGAATGTATAAGTGCATTTTGAGGTCGGAAAATTTTTCTTATAAAGAAAATCGAATTTTCAATGTGTTATCCCTAAGAACCACTCGTAAATTTTCTTTTATTCTATTTAACATCGATGAAAAAGGAACACCTAGACCGGTCACTATCTGACGGTCTATTAAGGGTACAACTTGGTATAGAGGTAAATTGAGTTAAATCTTCATATTTTAGGGTGTCCAACTCGCACCTGTTCTGTGTCGATACTTACACGGAACACTATGTAGATTACTTTCAATCAAATAAAAATATAGCCGACCTGTTTACTAAACCACTAGGAAAAGAAATATTTTGTAGGTTAGAAAGGGGATAAACGTTTTACAAGATAAAATCAGGGGCCTAATATCAAAAGCAGCAAACTCCAAATTTTCCGATTGAAGCTTTTTTTGTCGTACCGGTTTGGAATGTTTGTTTCTTAAAATATCAGATCTTATTTTGTGACAAAAACAGAAATAAGCCGTTAAAACCATTCTGCAAAGTTGTAAGTTTGTATCAGAAACAGCAATCTCCAGATTTGACATAACAAAAGTAGCAAAATCACTTTCAGCCCATAACAAGTAGTTAAAACAGTATGGTAGCTGTAGTCGGTTTGTGACAACACGTGCATAGTTAATTACTGTCTTTTAGTATATAATAACAAAATAATAAGAATTATTTAGTGAAAATTCATAAAATGGAGGTCTCTTGTCCTCCTGTAGATAAAAAACACGCAAGAAAGTGTGTTAGAAATGCAAAAAATTGGAAAGTAAATGAGGAGAAATGATTGAAATAAGCAACATTTTTTCCAGGACCGAAATTAGTAAATCTATATTGATTGACAATAAGAAACACATATAAATTTCTACATTAAATACATTCAAATGCAAAGATATGTCGTTTGTAGGGAAAAATGGAATTTCACTATACCCTATTTGTAACTTTTTTGTTTTTAAATGAATTTTTTCTCATTTCCCAATAACCACATAAGTAAAAGAAAACAAATAGGGTATGGTGAGATTCCATTCTCACGAGCTTTTCAATGACCTACACACGGCATACATTTGCAATTGAAAAAAAAGTTGGATAGAGTTGCAGTTAAGGGGTTAAAATAAAAATTTCATTTTATTGGCAACAAATACGTCCAATGTAAAATCAATTCACGTGTTTCAGCGTCTTTTTTTAAGTTATTGGTTATGAAGAGATACTAATTTTATTCCGGACTTTCGCACAACTCTGTCTAAATATTTATTTATTTATTTATTCATATACAGCTATTGAAAAGCCTTTAATACGGTTTGCTAGTGTCGAAGTGAAAACTACGGAGACTTCAAATTAGTTCGAGAAGAAAACGAATAATATCAACGTTCCCAACGGTCTGGCTGCATTGGGTTGTGGGTATATCTGTCGTTGTGTGCCTATTCTTAATTCACATCACACAACACAGAGCGCAGACAAATAGAACAATTCTCATAGACGGTCAACGGTGCATACTCGAGAGTTATCCCCACACAGCCAGGCGGCCGTTTACTGGCAACGTTGTTATTTTAGTTTCTTGCTTGTACTAATAAACTGATAATAAAAAAGTTTATCATTTGTGGTCAACTTTAAGGGACACATTCATAGGCGCCGCCACACGAGGGCAAGTGCCCTGGATTTCCGATTTTGGATTTTTCGCTATGGCTTTCGTCTATAGTCTTTGGCATTTTGAACTTGCCTATAAGACTTGCCTCCCAGCAATTTTTTGTTCGGCGCCCATGGTTTATTGATAATATGAAAAACATTCATTTTTAATTTATATTATTCACAGTATTAATTAGTGAGCAGAACTGTGTTTGTATTGAATACAGTCCTGGATGTTTTCACACCTCAGTTTACTATCATAAACAGCAATATCCTTTCATGAACACATCATATATAGCAAACTCCAACCTTAAATACACTGGTTAGCAAAAAATTGAGGTCACCTTAAAATTTTCATGTTCTTTGAAATTGTACGTTTTCAGATCGTATCCGCAAACTGTACATCATTGCATGTGCTGTTGTAAGCTGAATATGATACTCTATACTAAATAGAAATGCATTTTTTTCTTGGATTTTATGATTTATTCTGAAAAAGCAACAAATTAACATTTTGGGAGAAATTCAACATTTTGTTGTTAGGGAAAAAATGAACGAACAAAATGAAAAAAATTGAGACTAATAACGTGTATTCCCTCCTATTGCACTGATAACTGCTTGAAGTCGGCGCAGCATACTTTGAATTAAGTTACGGATCACATTCTGGTCGATGTTATCCCATTCCTGCAACAGCAATCTTCTCAGCTCCTGGGCAGTTCTTGGTGCTGGTGTGTGTCTGCAGATCCGTCGTCCCAATTCGTCACAGATATGTTCTGTGGGATTCATGTCTGGGCTGCGGGCTGGCCAGTCAAACCGCCTAATTTCTACCTCATCCAGATACTTCCTGACAATTCTGGCTGTATGTGGTCTCGCATTATGTTGCATAAAAATGCCACGTTCCCCATAGTCACCATGAAAGGCATAACATGGTCTTCTAACACCTCCGTAATGTACCTGTGAGACGTTAGGGAGCCATTTTCTATGAAGACCAACTCTGTACGAGCTTGTGCAGTGATTCCCGCCCAAACCATAACTGACCTACCGCCAAATGGAAGACGCTCGTCAATGCAAACTTCAGCATATCTTTCTCCAGGTCTTCTCCACACTCGTCGACGTCCATCTGACCCAATGAAGCAAAAAAGCGACTTATCTGAGAACAATACCCAGCTCCAGTCATCATCATTCCAACGAACGTGCTCAATGGCAAATGTCAATCTTGCAGTCCGATGCTGGCGTTGCAACGGGGGACCTGTAGCCATTCTTCTGCATGACAGTCCAGCAGCATGAAGTCTTCTAACTATCCATTCACTAACGTTGACATTTCTCACTTCTTTCAACTGATTTCGCAGTGAAACCGCAGTAGCTGTCCTATTCTGCAAACTTGTGGACACCAAAAAACGGTCATCTCGTTGAGTGGTAACTCTTTTTCGCCCAGACCCTGGTCTTCTAGTGATCAGGCCAGTCTCCAGAAAGCGCTGGTACACCCATTGCACACCACAAAGACTAGCACCAACAATTCTTGCAGTTTCACGTTGCCTCCGACCATCTTGTAACAGCGCAACAATTTTTGTCACAACAATCGCATCTAAAGGCATTATGGGCCTGTTAAATCACTACATTTTGCAATCGTTAGGTTTTACACAAAGAATCAACAGTAAACTGGAAAACAGGCAAGGGAAATGTGAATGTTCAATTAGCGTAAAGGCACATTTTTCATAAAAGTCGTACAAATAGGGGGCCTTTGTATTCTAATAAATCGAATGCCAGCTGTCAAGTCTCGGACAACAATTGCTTCAACGCCTACTAATACTATTATGTCCTTATCAATATTGACGTTAAAATTATTCGCAATTTCTGAAGTGACCTCAATTTTTTGCTCGCCAGTGTATCAACTGCAGCAAACACCAATATATATAGCCAATTTTAAATAGTATTCAAAATCCTACAGCAATTTTGACTGCAATTTACATAAAATAATTTATTTACACACTTAAAAGCCAAAACACTAATTTTATGTAACGTCCTAATATGTTTTACATAATTTTTGTTGTGTAGTGGAAAATTTAGAAAAGTGGACTTTGCTACATTTGATATTAGACGTCTGAAATATTGTTAACGATTTCACATATAACAATATTTGTAAAATCGAAGAGGAGTGTTTTAGAAACGTTTTTTAGATGCTTTAAGATTAAATAATCCACAAGAAATAAGAAAAAAGTAAGGTTAGGAAGTGGAAGCTCTTAGATAATATATGTACAGATAGGCTACCACTGCATAAATCTCTACAATGTTGATGTCGCTATAATAAAATCATTGTTTCTTTTTCTTATGCAGGCTTTCTCGCTCATATTGGAAACTTCAGCAGTAGCGTACGTAAACCGATTACGTTGGGTTATTTTAAATGTGAAAATAGTGACTGCAAGTAGATGAAAAAATACAAAATAATGTTTTAAAAGATAGGTACGTTTTTATTGAAGTGAAAACAAAATATGACATTCATATCAGAAAACATAATTATTTAAATAATATTTTATTGCTTCTAAAACATTTAGGTATACAGCAAGGATTTGAAATTCTATAAAATATCTATACCTATTAAAAACCTATGCAATAGTAGATGTGAAGTAATGCGTAATAAAGCATTTAATTTAAACATGAAAAAATATACCTTATATGAATAAAACAAACCAATATATATTTAGCATAATTAAAAGTATTTCAGGATATCAAAAAAATATATAAGAATTTTATTTACTTTTCTAAAGAGCTCGTTTAAAATATAAATTTCTAGTCTATTTATTATCCATTCTAGGTAGTGAGAACACTGCAAAAAAAATGAAATCCACCAATCACCGTTCATATTTTGTTCATAACCGACTGCTATTATTTTTAAAATTTTAAATTTTGTCAAACAGTATATTTTTTAGTTATTGAGATTTAACATAGATTAAAATGGGTAATTTTCGTGTAAAATCGATAAATAATAGCATTTCTATTTCTATTTCGTCTATAATTATAAACAATTTGTTAATTTAAATAAAACTATATAAAGTCAATTTAATTACGAGTATTAAACCAATAAAAATAAAATAATAGGTGGTCCTGCGGTTAGCGTTCTTGCCTTCCACACGAAAGACTGGAGTTCGATTCTCGGATGGGGAAAAATGAAATGACATTTTTTCTTGTTTTTTTTCGTTTATTTTATTTTAAAAATTATTAAGAGTCGTAAATTATTTTAAAATTAGTTATTCTGTCTTAATAACCTAAAATATTTTTTTATTTGTAAATTTTCGTTAGTGGATCGTAGAAAAAATATACTGTACAACTCGAGTGGATTGTCCACATCGCACTCAGACCATTGAGCACTCCGCCTACGGCGTCGTGCTCAAATTTCGTCTTCATGCGATATGGCCATCATATCCACTCTTGTTGTACAAACTACTATTTCCAAGTTCAACATTGATACTAAACGAATCATATTGATATTCTTCATGCCCTCAGATTTCTTCGATTCATTCTAATCAGCACCAGTTGAATTTAGTGGAACATAAAATAGCGCGTAAACGAGGCAAATCGAAAGTTTTTTTTGGAATCGGAATGGAGATGGTGGGTCGCGATGTAAACGCACGCACTGGCTTGGCATCGCACATCGTACGGCACAGAATGGTTCTGATTGCTGAATAACAAGGAACACAATGCCGTCTGAAAAGGTTCGTTATCGTCCTGAATGACATTTTTAGTGGCGAAGCTGTGACAATACCCGCTTCGTTAATGTTAACAAGCGCTTGATTAACTCTCGTCGACGTCCTCTATGCTAGAGCAGTGGCGCAACATCAAAACTGGACGAAAGGTCATCAAAATATTAGATTCCCAGAGATTTTAGTTGCTTTTCTCACTTTAATAACACAGGGGAACAGCTGTTTTGGTGTCGAAGTTTTTTGAGCTGATTCTATATCAATTTGATGTCCTGAATTCAAATAACGTACTCATTTTTACCTAGGAGCTCAAATTTTTAAGATATACAATTTTAGAGAATTATAAGTTACATTGTTTTAACTCAAATCCGTAAGTGTAGTAAACAAAAGTAGATACGAAATTTTTATTTTAGTTATACAAAATACAATATTATGTCGTACTAACAAACAAAAAAAACATTGAAGAAATCAAATAGTCACTCAACACTTCGAAAGCTTCTTTTCCCCGACATTCTTGAATGTTTTTTAAACAGTCCCTTTTTAAACTCCAGCAGTAATCTCCCATCATGTGCATGTCCCATTTTCCTTGGTAGCGGTCCCCCATAACTTTAATATCTTGGTGAAATCTTTCACCTTGTTCCTCACTCATGTCTTCTAAATTTTCTGGAAAACGGTCTAAGTGGTTGTGAAAATAGTGTATTTTAATACTCATATTGCACCTTACGGATTTGAAAGTATTAAGCATCTTGTTAACCATTTCAACATATTTTTGAGCTTTACGTTTGCGTAGAAAATTTTCTATAACTGCAACAAATGATGTCCAAGCTTCTCGTTCAACTTGATTCATTGTATTTATGGGCCGTCAAATATCCCTGCTTTGAGTTTTTCTGTGCTCAACTGATGCATTTTTACACCTATATATGCAAAACATGAATCAAGGAAGAAGAAAACAACAAATGATATTTGAGTAGAGGTGATTGTGTCAAAATAATGAATAACGGTTCCAACCGTTACAGAATAAACCCTTTAATTTAATGTAAGCAATTAAGAAACCCTCTGTATATCTAAATATTTCATATAGGTTTAAAAATATGTCTGTACATTTTTTAACGTAATTTTGAATTAAAACCAATTAGGTAGTAACAATTAATATAAATCATCTTTTAAATTAACTTTTCAATTAATCTTAAAGGCGAATAAAGGCATAAACGACATTACAATCAAGTAAAAAAAAACGATTAAAAGCTTTATTATGAGCAGATAATTTTCTTTATTCGATTTATCGTCGACCCATTTCAATTAGTAAATGGATTCAATAAAGTAGAAAATAACGTTTTGTTGCAGATAAAAACCATGGAAACCATAAGCAATGCGGTAGTAGAGGCGGTTAGGTATACAAAATTTTCTTTTACTCCTACCTACATAGGTACGTTTCAGTAATTCCCTAATTTTAGAATAAAGTTTCAATTTTCGTTCGTCAGTCAATTAAATTAGTGTAAGTAATTACTAGAAGAATAATGAAAAAAGTAAGTCTAAAAACCAAAGAATGGAAATGGGAAAAATTCTACCGGCAATGTTATTACAGTAAAAGCTTGAACTCTAGTGAATGTATATATTGTTAGCAATATTACCTAAAGTCGCCTCTGGTCGGGATAATGTTGGTGTTTTACAAACAGTACACACATAGATAAATTAATATGTAAGATAAACCGTTTAAATGCACGGCACTGGTAACAAGTTTAGTTCCTCAGCATACTATTTGGAGCCACTATCACAATAATATGAAAGCGATGTTGCCAGTTTCCATAAACTTCTATAAAGTCAGAGTTAATTCAAAATTCTTATTTTGATTTTGTCAAGCTCGATACCATCCACATACTTTGATTACTATACGAGGCAAGAGAGAGGTCCGACATGCCCAACATAGGGCGTGGCCATTTTGACCCCTGTGACACAGTTTACAGCTAAAGCTGTAAATATTTGATATTGCTTTCCAGAAATATTAAAATATAATCTTAAGATTGGAAATATTTTTGTAGATTTTTGGCCCGAGAGGAAATGCGCCTACCAGGGAAACTACAAACTCCAAGGAAATTAATATTTTTATCCAGCGTAATTAAATATGTAACCTTAGTATCTATAAAAAAAAAACACGAAATTGTAAAACTTATCCATTATTTCTTTAGCAAAACAGCCTTAACAGTCCTTCATTCTTAAAACCAAAATGGCATTCTTAAGATTCTTAAAATTAACAGAGGTACTGGATAAAAGCTAACAAAAAAAAGGAAATTAAATACGCAACTTAAATAAATAAAAACAAAAAACAAATCATTGTTCAAAAACATCTACTGGTTCATAAAATTTGTAATATGATCTTATTATTTTATCTATTTTTATAGTGTTTTAAGCTCTATGATTTTGGGGAGTGGGTCAGGTTATTAAACAACTCGTATCACTTTGAAAAAGAATGTTGGACGCCACTATTAATTTAAACTTTCTAAACTTAACAAGCGATTAATGATGAAAATATAGAAAATCACTAACCTTTATAATATTATAATTAAATAAGGTAGCGACAAATTCTAATTCACAGAGACTTAATTATTCAAATTTAAATGATTTATTGAAAACTTATCTGTGGTATAACAGGTAGCAGGTACAGGGGATTCGTATGATAGGCTTGGATATCACCAACTGATAATTCTTCTTAGGTAAAGTTAAATCTCGTACACTTCTTTGGCTGACTCGAACTAAACCTCTTGAAATACTTGAAACAGCCTCTGTAGCTGGAACCAAACTTCTAAGTTTCAATATTTCTACAAGTGCAGCTGGAACGTTCTTCCTAACAATCTTTTTCGATAAACTTCTATAAAACCATCGATATAACTTCTACTGAACTTCTACTGAAACCATCTTTATACAACTTCTATAGGACCATCTATATACAGCCAGGCTACAAGGAAAAAGGTAAAAATATAAAGAAAGGAGTCAGGAAGAGTATATAGGAAACAGATAATGCTTTTTACTATCAAATGCACAATTTAATACTATTATTTGAATAGCTTCACAGAGACCAAATTTAATAGGAAGAGAAAAAGTCTTATTTAACACATTTAAAAATAGTAAAGCATAGTATCTCTTTCCTAACAAAATAATGGATAAAATTATTTAAAATATTTTATCATGTGCTATTCAATGTTGAGGTTATGTTTCAGATTTGACATTTTAATTAGAATTTCTTGTACAAAATATATATTTTCAACAAAATATCGGTAGGAAACTTACCTTTATAAAATCAGACGGTCATTGTAAATATTAAAGACAATTAGTACATCGGATGTACTAGATAAAAGATAATTAAAATTCAATAATTCAACTGGCTCGATGACAGAGGTAAATCGAAATGACAACCCGAGTTTTGACACAAGGCATAAACGACAAATGACGTTTGTGTAGAGATGGTGGTTTCAAAATAACGAAAACGGTTACAGCCGTTACTATGTCTGGGTCAAATAACGAAAACGGTTCCAACCGTTATACATTTGTAAATACATCTAACTCCCTTTAAATTAATGGTAGGTATGGGCAACATTTACAAAAGAGACGTCCTTCTCATTAACTTCAAACTTCTTCAGAACATATTGCGACTATTTTGATTTTAATGCTAATAAAACATAGTCACTCGCCATATAACAGATGGGTCCCGGACAACTTTGAGTATTTCTTGGTTGTACCTATCCGAATCAGTTTTAGTCTTTTTCTCACAATTTGTTGAAATAAAATATACCTACTCGTATACGGATTCGGAAATTGAAACGCGGACCATACAAGTCAAATCTATTAGGGTATCCACTTATGTTCTCCTCTACATCCTCCTTATTAATTATTTAAACATATTTTTTTATTTTGACATAATAGGTTCTTCAAAGACAACATATTAGAGTTAGGCAAGTTCTCATACATTTTCCCGTAAATACTGTTGCCTGCCTTTATTTTATTATTGATTTTTATTGAATATACTTATTTTTGTTTAGTTAAAGCGATAAGAATATATAATAATAATAATAAATTAATGTGTTACTTGTTTTACAAACCCATATACTTTTATTAAAACTAACATATATATACTTTTTAATTACGAATTCTATTAAACATTGTATTGTCAGTATAGACAAAAATAGTCCATTAGTACAAAAGTGAATTAGCGCTGCTGTCGCGCACGGAGCGAATACGCTGTCTCCACATTTTTATGTTTCAATATAATAATTTAAATTATACCTTCTCTTTAATAATTTATTTTAATCTTGGAAATACAAGTAACTCCATTCAATAACAAAATTAACATAATATTTTTAATCCAAATCTTAAATTGATAATCTAAAAATTCTAATGTCTAATTACAATCCTTTTTTTTTCAAATTTAGAACAAAAACAAATTTATATCAAAATACCCATCTCAGGGTCATTTCATATCAAATCAACCAAGGTTTGGCAGACCATCTCACCGATTTTGATAAAATTTGGTACACTGATTCTCTAGATATATGGGTGGGATGAAAAATTCAAAAAATATTTTTTTTCTGGTTAGTATTTTTTGTTTTATTAATTTTCAAAAATCAAAAAACTGACCAATTTTGGTCCAACACAGCTTCACAAAAATTAGAATATTTTGAAGACCACTTATCGTAGATCGATGAGATACAGCTCGTTGTAAAGGTAATTTAAATACCTTTCCAACGATATCACATGACCTATTTTATTTTCATCTGTTTCTTTTTTGAAATTTTGAAAAACATTTGATTTTTTCAAAAAAGTCGTTTTTAAATTTTTTGAGAAAAAATATTTTTTATCAAAGCTTTGACAAAATATGTGCCAAATTTCAAAATGGAGAAATTATGGGTTCATAGCAAAAAAAATAAAAACCAAACAAAAGCGACAAAAAATCTGAAGAAAAATGTTCCAAATTCGTGTTATCATGCATATATGTGTATGCGCTGTAAGAAAAAGTCAAAAAGTTCTATTTTGAATATTAATTCTGTATAGGTAAATTAAAGCTAAAATAAGTCTAAAATAAAGCTAAAATAAAGTTAAAATAAAGTTAAAATAAAGTTAAAATAAAGTTAAAATAAAGTTAAAATAAAGTTAAAATAAAGTTAAAATAAAGCTAAAATAAAGCTAAAATAAAGCTAAAATAAAGCTAAAATAAAGCTAAAATAAAACTAAAATAAAGCTAAAATAATGCTAAAATAAAGCTAAAATAAAGCTAAAATAAAGCTAAAATAAAGCTAAAATAAAGCTAAAATAAAGCTAAAATAAAGCTAAAATAAAGCTAAAATAAAGCTAAAATAAAGCTAAAATAAAGCTAAAATAAAGCTAAAATAAAGCTAAAATAAAGCTAAAATAAAGCTAAAATAAAGCTAAAATAAAGCTAAAATAAAGCTAAAATAAAGCTAAAATAAAGCTAAAATAAAGCTAAAATAAAGCTAAAATAAAGCTAAAATAAAGCTAAAATAAAGCTAAAATAAAGCTAAAATAAAGCTAAAATAAAGCTAAAATAAAGCTAAAATAAAGCTAAAATAAAGCTAAAATAAAGCTAAAATAAAGCTAAAATAAAGCTAAAATAAAGCTAAAATAAAGCTAAAATAAAGCTAAAATAAAGTTAAAATAAAGCTAAAATAAAGCTAAAATAAAGTTAAAATAAAGCTAAAATAAAGCTAAAATAAAGCTAAAATAAAGCTAAAATAAAGCTAAAATAAAGCTAAAATAAAGCTAAAATAAAGCTAAAATAAAGCTAAAATAAAGCTAAAATAAAGCTAAAATAAAGCTAAAATAAAGCTAAAATAAAGCTAAAATAAAGCTAAAATAAAGCTAAAATAAAGCTAAAATAAAGCTAAAATAAAGCTAAAATAAAGCTAAAATAAAGCTAAAATAAAGCTAAAATTAAGCTAAAATAAAGCTAAAAAAAGCTAAAATAAAGCTTAAATAAAGCTAAAATAAAGCTAAAATAAAGCTAAAATAAAGCTAAAATAAAGCTAAAATAAAGCTAAAATAAAGCTAAAATAAAGCTAAAATAAAGCTAAAATAAAGCTAAAGCTAAAATAAAGCTTAAATATAACTAAAATAAAGCTAAAATAAAGTTAAAATAAAGCTAAAATAAAAATATCATTTTTTCATCTCCTTCCCCGCCCAGTCTAGTGTTGTATGAGTCCAAAACTTGTGATTTAAATTTGTGCGAACTTGTTTATTCCTGTCATATCTAGTTTTTCATTGGTGAGTTATTCCCTACACCAGACCAAACAATCTGTTCCTGTTTAATGCAGGAAAATTCCTACAAAAAATTCTTGTAAGAACACTGTAGAATGCCGATTTCATTTATATTTAAACCTGAGCTTCTGTCGGTGAATATAATAGTGGTTGCATTAGTATACTTTACAGAATATTTTCCCTTTATGATGCCCTTTAGGTCCTTTGTTAAATTGGAAGGTTGTCTGTGAATTGCCTTTTATAGGTATATTAGGAGTGGCTTTACCTTTTGTCTTACTTGTTGTGGGTTCATTCTCTGTATCGCTTTCGGATTCGCTAATTGCTTCGTATCTATTTTTGGTTCGGATGGTTGCTGCCGCCTTTTGCTCCAGTAACTTTACGAAGTTAGTCCTGAATTTCTTTGTTCTTTTAGGGAACTGATATTCATCCGTGTCCATTTTGTTGTTAGTGTTACTTTGGTTGTTTTGACTCTCTATATTTGTCTCCTGTACAGCTTGCTGGCTTACAGGGGAAATGTTCTTCCTTTTCGGGAGTAGGGGTAGTTGTCTACCCTCTTCATTCTTGCTTCTTTCGTCTTCGCTTGAGGTCGCGGGATGAGCGTTTGTGCCGAAGTTTAACACCTTCGCGGTTATCGTACTTGGCATCCCGAGCGTTTGATATGCCGATCTAAATTGCGGAAATTTATCGTCGAATTGGGGGTATTTAGCGATTTTAGCACTGTGTTCCGGCGGTATTAGCACTGCACTTGTTTTCTTGGGTAGCACCGGTGCTCACTGCTTGATTGCTACTCGCATTGTCGATTTCATGATGTGTATTATTCGCACTTTCGACTTTGTCGTTTTTATGCTCACTTTTCGTCGAGTTTCCCGATTGCGTTCCCGCACTATTTTCGTCACTTTCTGTGGCGATTGTTGCGAACCCGTACGCGGTGTTAAAAGTGTCTATTACACTGGTATTTAGGGGCGAGTTTTCCGCACTTTCAAATATTAGGGTGGGATCTTCACTATCCGGAGAGTGTTTTATCATCATAGGGGTGTTATTCTGTTATTCTCCTTATTTTTTTTATGGAAGATTTTTATGTTGTTTTTGTCGGTTTTTTCTTCAATATTCGTAGGGGTCTGTTACAAATCGGTGTTATCTTTGCTTGTTTCCTCTCTATCTCTACTGGTTCCAGACCTAGAGTGCTTTTTCCCCTCTTTATCGAGATTTTTCGATGATCTTGATTGTGAATCCCTACTATCCCTGGAGGTACTTGACTTATGTTCTCTGGGTTTTAAGGTACTCACGTGCTTATAGGGGTGATGAATGCTCCTTTTAAGCTCAAGGGTGAGTGGGCTCCTGGGGATGGTGGAAGAACCTGATGGCCTTCGTTTTTCTGTGTCTAGAGATAGCGCTCTTTTATTTTATAAGAAGATAAAGCCTACCGATATTGAAAAAAATATAAATATATTGGGGAGTTAAGGGGGGTTAAAATATTAAAAAAAATCCTGACTGAAAAACGAAAAATGATATCAACTTGAAATTTTTAGCAAACATCAAGCTCTAAAAGGAGAAGAAGCCCTTTAATTATAAATAAAAAAAAACCGATTAAATATGGGGTATTTAAGGGGGGTTGAAATTAAAAAAAAATCAAAAATGAAAAGCGATATCGACATAAAATTTTTAATAAAAAACAAGCCCTATAAAGAGATGAGGCCTATTGATTGTGAAAACAATCTGGTTAAAAATGGGGGTTAAGGGGGTCTGTTAAACTGCGAAGAGTATCATTTAGAATGCCAGACATGATATATCTTTAGTCTAGTATCTGTGTAATATTATGTATTGTGATGGGACTTATAAAATAAACATTCAAAACATTTTAGTTATTATTTTAGTTGCCAATAAAAGATATCTTAAAAATGTATTTTTCATTTGACATCTGTGACAAATTATGAAAATGGTTAAACTTACAATAAAAACTGAAAAATGGTAGGTAAAGTTTCATATAATATTTTTTACACAAAAATCAATGTCAAGCTTTCTACATAACCTGATATATATGAAGAAAAGTCAGTTTACTAACTAATAATGTTAATAGATGGTTTTCAATGTATTAAAAACAAAACAAATATTACACTAACTAAAATATTCATTTATTATTAGTTGTAGTGTTTGAAAACAGTATAATGTTGATAATAATAACTACACTTAATACAAACTCAAATAATAAAAAAACAGTGATATTGGCTCTTGTACAAAGTTTTGAACCGAATTTACAAATGACAAAATTATTGAAAAAAGTGAACACCCATTTTAAATTACCACAAGCCGCCACTGGTCACAACCCTAAGGCTATTCCGAACAACGCCAACGAAGCAAGACGGAAACATGACACCAAAAATCAAATAACGGAATCATCACAATATTTTAGAGTTTAAAATGCAACTGCTACTTTGGCTGTTAACCATGTCTACTACACCATTCTATGATAGATAATTGAAAACAGCACACCTATACAAGTCTCGTTGATTCGACGAATGAACGGAAAAGAAATAGCTTTAACACTAATTACATTTCTTTGTGTCCGGTCTTCTTCGTTGTATCATGGAATTGAAAACACTGCCAGTGCCGTAATAAGTTTGAGATCTGATTGTTATTTTTCTCCGAAGTTAATCATGTAAGTCTCCGTTTTGTGTTTTTATACAAAGTAAACAAAATGTGACTGTTTCGATTATACGAGGTATGCATTGAAACATTGAAACGATTATTCTCTCCTTATCTTTTTTCCCGTCCATTTACTCTTTTCAGTGTTACTATAATAGCATACAAAATATCACTGATCTGTAATATTTACTGAATTAGATTTAGAAGACTAAAAAGCGTACCGAAAACTTTGTAGTTTTTAATTATTAACGTGGGCATAGGCGCCGAATCCCCGGGGCTCGGGGTGCGCAAGCACCCAGAGCAGTGTTAAACTGGGTGCGGAGCACCCATAGCACAACGTAGATAAAAAGTGCCAATAAGTGAAATGTAAAAGCTGTCGTGCCCCAAGTTGGTAGAGCGACAGGATGCCTCGATCAATGCGGTATCAGTGTTTGATTGGCTGTCAGAGTTGTAAACTGTGACATTGCACGTAGCAATAATCCTAATGCTAATGCAAAATAATAAAGCTTAGTTCTTAACTCAACTTTTTTCTTAGGTTAGAAAACGATTTTTCATTCGAAGACGTCACTTTAAATTTCTATCTCTTAATGTTAACAAATACGTCACGATGACTTTAATAAAATGTATGTCTCGAATTGGCACGGTTGCAAATTGGCGCCACCTCATTAACAGTACATTTTTAAATCTTAACAGTTTTCTGAAATAATTAGGGCAAAAATAAAAGAGTTTAACTTTTAAATACTATAAAAAATGGTGAAAAAGTCCATAACTTTTAATTATTTGTTAAATATCACTCATTAAAAATATTATGTATTAAAAGTAAAACACACTATAGCCATTCTTTATCTTACTCTGAACCCATTTTTGAAAACAATTTCTGAAAATATTATCGTTCGGAGCTGTATTTTTTGTGATAAAAAAAGTCGCCGTCACTTGTCATTGACAACGCGTTGAACTTGGACTTAAGGATTTATTGTTCTTGGTGTAAAAAACCTTATGACGTCAAAAAAAAAAGATCAATAACGGTTAACAATTATCAAGACAAGAGCTCTGTACATATGCTATCGAGAAAATGCTTGAGGGGAGAAGAGATAAGATTTGTAAGTTGCTGCAGATCATCAAGAACCGTTAAAAACTAACGTTCTGTAACGATTCTTTAATTTAAAAATATTCTATTTATTAAAACAGTTTTTTTGTAATTTATTTATAACGTACTAATTAATTTATGTAATACTTGGACACTATTATAACTCTTATTATTATTTATTACAATTTATCTTTTCTATACATCACTTAAATTAAAACTTAGCTTCTATCGACCAACTCGCGCTATTTATATAAAGCCAGCTCTGCACTAGAACATTCTCGTCTGGAAACTCTGGAATTTCGTCATCTAGAATGCTTTTTCTGGTAGCTTCTCGAAGGAATGCGGTTGTCTCTATATGGCCAGCGCTCGACTTCATATCACGGGTAAGAAAGTAAATGAAAAACAGAGTCGTCTTTGGGCGATAGTTCATTAAGAGTCAGAAATAACTCTTTAGTAGTGCTCGCGAGTAACCCAGGTCATTTAATAAAACACGCTCAAACCTATCAATTTTTGATTTTAGGGGGAAACATTTTTTTGCCAGTTTCACCCCTTGAATGGAAACTTTATAGCGGGGGTGAGACTCATCCCTAAAATCTTAAATGGAAAGAGGGGTCGAATGATATCTTACTTTGAAGCTACTATCTACGTAGCCCATACAGTGGGTCACCAAAAGTACAAATCCAGTTTAACATTGTTATAAAAAAAATATTTGTTGTAACAATTATAGTTTTATTCCTGTGGCCATCGAAAGTATGTTTTGCAGTTAGTCCAAAAATTTTGGGAAACTGGGTCAGTAGTTAACAAAAAACATGAAATAGAAGATTCTGTAGCAAAAGAAGCTACAGAGATGACGATTTTAGGGTATGTTGTTCAAGAACTCACATTGAGTACAAGACAGTTGGCGATAACATCTGGTATTAAGAGAAGTAGCATTCAGAAGATATTGAAAAACACAAGTTTCATCCTTACTAAATACATCTGGTGCAAGAACTTAACGAAGATGATTTTGATAGGCGATTACCATTTTGTGAAATTATGACTGAACGGGCAATAAATGATTAGCAATTTCATTTCAAGGTGTATTTTTCTAACGAATACACTTTTTTCTTGAATAGTACGGTAAATCGTTACAGCTCTCATTATTGGTCCGTTTCAAATCGCAGAATATTTCACGAAGTGCATACGCAACATCCGGAAAAACTGAATTCTTGGGCTGGCATTTTTGGTAACTGTATAATTGGACCCTTTTTTTACCTGGAATTTTAACTGCAGAAATGTATCTGAAATTATTAGAAAACGCCATTCATCCAGCATCAAATCACCCTACAGATGCTTAAAAATGTCCGAGAGCGTTTTAAACAAAACCTATATTATTGCATGGAGGCTCAGGGTCAGCATTTACTCGAGTACATGGTAAGCATTTACTCGAGTACATGGTAAATAAAAATCGTTAAAAGATCATGGCTACAAAGAGAGTAGCGATTTAAAACTCTAGGGTTATAATCTAGGTAAAAATACTTTTAAAATTATATATCATTTACCCCTATTTCCATTGAATGGTAAGTTTCACCCCTGCTAGAGGGATTCCGTTCAGGGGGTGAAACTAGCAAACAAATGTTTCCCCCTAAAATCAAAAATTTACGTTTTCGAACGTTTTTTCGTAAATGAGCTGGGGTGCCCAAAATTAGCTGTTTCATTTTTAAATGGTCACGCTGTATATATACAATACTCCATTACATGTGTAATAAATCATCAAACATCTCCTTCTAAATTCATGATAGTTAGTAATTGTTTAAATTGTGTTTCTAATTATTTCATTGGTACTCTACCACGGCTACACCACTGAATACCAGTGGTGGCTGCACCGAGTACATAGGGTTGCCAAATATCTCGATTTAAGGGGGAGCCTCCGGCCTACCAATTGTTGATACTCCCGTCTGCCGCTTCAGTCCTCAAAACTCCAGCAATTTGACCTTTGACAATACCTTTTTTTAAGAAAATCTTTATAAAATTAACGCTTTTAAATGGCTTCTATATAGTGCTTTTAAAGAACCGGTGGTGACCCTAAGTGGGGCGAGGAGGGGGGGAGCCTCCATTTCCCGCAGAGACCGGGCACCCAAATCAATTTTTGAGTTCCGTGGGTCACCTACAAGAACAAAACTATCAACTACATCACTGATATCTGGCAATAAGAAATCCAAGGAGATTATTACATGGAAGCTTGAGAATACGTTTCCCCTGGTATACACACAACCAAACTTATATGGAATCACTGTGCTGCCATGTTAATTGAAAAGGGCCCTATCTGCAATTTTGGCCTTTTTCAGCTAAACGTTTCATCCTATGATAAACGTTTATTTCTACCCTATTGTTAACAGAAAAAGACCATATCTACCAAAATATTCTTTAAATACGCTAAATATGATAGGCCTATATGTATCAGTGATACGAATTTTTATATCTACTACTTCTCTTTGCCGATAGGTCTTTTATATCTAACAAAAGTGATGTAACAACCTAAATACACTTTATACAGTTATTACCGGCAGTGTTGTGTACGTCGAACTGCAGTGATTTTGAAGAATTTGTTTGTTAAATTTATGAGTTAGTTTACCCAACATCAGGTGAGTCGTATATTTCTTTTATTTGTAGTTTTAAGTAGTTATTTTTTATGAATTTGTATGTAAAATTTGTTTATAGAAAAACTAACCTTACAATTGTTATTACAGTGTACCCTAATAATTAAAAAATGGATGGTAGAGGAAAAAAATTGTTAACCCTTGCACTCAATCAACAACTAAGTGCAAAAATGAAGGACTTTAAACCAAATTGTCAAAAAACAAAACAAAAATTTAACGATAATACTTATGTTCCAGAAAATACTAGTTCTGAAAACAAGACTGATTTTAAAAACAATTCAGATATATAATAGCTGTGCTAAGTGTGCTAACTTTAGCAGGTCCTTCTGTTATGACCAACGTAAATTATAATCAAGAGTCATCCACGGTAACAGAATTTATTAATAATATAATATTAAATGATCTTTTGGACAATGTGTGGCAAGAATGTGCGGGTACATTTTTGCCACACTTACTAAAAAAAGGTACGATCCGCAAAAGAAAAAAACACACTTTAAAAGTTGAAGAAAGAAAAAAGATAAAAGAAAATGCTGTTAAACCAAAACATACGGTGAATACAATTTGAAAAAATAGTTGCCCTAGAAAAGAAAGAAAAAATTTCGATACCATTTAAAAAATGACAAAGGTTTGAAAAAATGTATGTAAAACATTTTTTTAGCGATCTTAGGCTATCGGCCTGATAATGCTAAGGCTGTTCGAAATGATATTTCAAAATCTGTACATCTATGACAGCAAAACCAGATAAACGTGTCTCAAATAATCGAAAGCGTATTGTTAATCGGGACATAATAAAGACACATATCGAATCCTTTAGGCCACAGATATCTACTAATACCTACCAAGTGAAAATACTTCATTTTCCTACAGCTTATACAGACAGGTAATGGCCGACATGAACATTTTCTTTGCCAAGTTGGGCCACGAGGAATGCTGGGCATGTGAAATTTTTATGTTACATTGTACATCTAGTGGCCATAAAAAAGAAAATCCTAATTCCGTATGCCAGGACTGCAATGCTTGGAATAAACATTCTAGGAAATATAAAAGAGCGAGAGATGAGTACCAGAAGGATGCGAAAGATCAAAATGTCAATAAAGTTACAATAACAATAGATTTACAAAAGGTAATAGCATCTTACTTTTATTGAAATTGTTGTTTATTGTTATCTTATTTTGTTTCAGATCGTTATGTTGCCCAGATAAGACACTTTCAAAGAAGTTGTTTTTGTTTCAAAGCTTATTGCTTTTAACGAAACCTTTATTCCTGCAGGAACAGCACATATTTTGAATCCAACTGCAGTCGTATGGCACGCATTTTTTCTCACCATTCGTGATATGGAAAATGTTACTTTGTGGCTAGATAACTGTTCGGCACAAAACAAGAACTGGACCTTATATTGTTTTTTTATTTATCTCAACAATTCTAATGAAACTGCTCTAAAGATTTTAGAGTTAAAATATTTCGAACCAGGACACACACTCATGGCCGCTGATGCATTTTACCACCAAGTCGAAGCATCCCTGAAACGGAAAGGACGTGTGTATGATTTTTCCGATTTTGTAGATGATGTTCAAAAAGCCAGGCGCACCTCTAATGTCATTCAAATGACGTAAGAAAAGATGTTTGTCTGGAGAGACGGTACGTCGCAATATAAATTAATAAAATTATTCCCAGGCCGTACCTAAGCGAAATGGTACAAGTTACTTTTAGCAGAGGTCATAACACACTCACCTATAAAACGACTTTTGAAGAGGAATCTGGCACAGAAATAAATATTTTAAATGTTTATGATCACAAACATGGTAAGGTCCATTAGTCAGTACCATTCATTTGATATTTGCATTTTGCCTGTAAATATTTGATTTGGAGTGTATTATTTATAAACTAGTTTAATTTATTTAGTAATGTATTTATTATATTTTAGGCATTCGTAAACCAGAAAACCAATTGCAGTATAAAGTAATTAGTTCAGAGAGAAAACGAACTTTATTAAACAAATTATCTTCTATTATACCTCCACTCAGAATATTATTTTGGGAGACTGCCAGAGACTGTCAATGAGGAACCACTTACCGATGAATAAAACGTGTTTTTTTTGTAGTCTTATTGTATTTTTATGAATATTTTTTGTATTAGTTAAAAAGGAGTTCACAAAAAATAAATATTTATATGAATGCAGTATTATTTTGTCAAACCGCATTTGCATAAATATTCCCCAAATTTTTCTATCCTATATCCTAATCTGTCATACTTAATTATTTTTTTTTTTACTCAAAAAAGCTTACTTTCATACTGTTGAACCCTTTTGAGTTAGTTGATCTCTGGAGAACTGTTAGAACGAAAGGGCCTAACTCTATCAAAAGTAAAACTTTATAATACGACATCTAACTTTCAATTAGTTCACAAAAATTGAATCGTAATTGAGAATTGTTTGATTATTGTCTTAACAGAAACAAGAAATATTCCTGATCTGAGTCTGTATTCAATAAATGGCTATGATATTATTTATAATGAAGGTGATATAAATCAAAATGATGGTTTAATAACTTTCATAAAAAATACTTTTCGTTATGAAAAAAGAATTATATACCTTAGTAGAATAAAAGTTCTTGAAGTTAAAATTTTAATGCATGAAAAAGTAATACAAGTCACAGCCATTTATAGATCTCCAAATGATACATGCCCAAAAATATTTGTTGAGGACCTTAACAATTATTTAGGAAACTTGAAAAAATCTGATATCCATATCATAACTGGTGATATTAACATCGACCTGCTTAGCAATAACGAAATAACGGAGGAATATAAAAACATTTTGAACAAACATGATTTTATTTCATATATAAATCAAATTACTCACCCTACTAGTAGTGTAAGTGGTACCTGCTTGGATCACATTTTTGTAAAAACTAATTATAAACAGGAAAATATAAATTCGTTTATCTTGAAAAGTAGTCTAACAGATCATTCTCCAGTAGGTGTTTATTTTAAAAACTTTCTATTACCGATGACAAACAATACAAATGATGTATTGTATAAGGAATTTATAAATTACCCCGCTTTAAAAAATGATCTTAGTATACAATATTGGGAAAATGTCTACACTGGAAATAATGCCAACAACATTATGGAAAATTTTATTAATCAATTGCAATATTGAAAAGAATACAAAAAAAATAAAAGTTATAAAAAAAAATAGTCCTAGAAAACCATGGGTTACAAAAGAACTTATAATATCAATTAATATAAAAAAAAATATGTATAGGCAACTGAAAGATGACCCCCATAACATAGTTTTAAAAAATAATTATAACATTCTAAAAAATAACCTTACTAAGGAAATTAATAAGGCAAAATACAAATACACGAAATCACTTATTGACAAAAATGGTTACAACTCAAGAAATTTATGGCGATGTGTAAACCAAATCTGCGGCAAAGGCACACCCGAAACAAAAATCGAAAATATCGTAATTAATAATAACATTATTACTGACAAATATGAAATAAGTAATCATTTTAACACCCATTACAGTGATTTGGGAAGAAATTATGCTAATAAAATAACAACTCCTGACAACTATGTTGACCACATTGAACAAGTGGAAAACTCGATTTTCCTATTCCCTACAAATACTCTTGAGGTTGAAAATATGATAAAAAATTTGAAAAATAAAAAATCCCCAGGTAAAGATAACATCCGGGCTGAAACATTAAAAGAAGTAACTAATGAAATAGTACTTCCTCTAACATTCATAATAAATAAATGCTTTCAAAATGGTGTATTTCCAACTTGCTTAAAGACAGGTACAATCAAACCCCTCTTTAAAAGTGGCAAAAAAAATGAAATAATAAACTATCGTCCTATTACTTTGATATCTAAAATATTTGAACAAATTATTAAAAATCGGATCACAAAATTCTTGAACAAATTTGACGTTCTCTCTGACATGCTTTAGAGAGGGTAGATCAACAGAGGATGCAATTTTTAAATTAATATCCGAAATATATTCACATATAGATAAAAAAATACCCTCGTTATGTATATTTCTTGATCTGTCCAAAGCCTTCGATACTGTTTGTCATGAGTTGTTGTTGAAAAAACTTGAATCATATGGTATTAGGGGCAATATGCACAATTTATTCAAAAGTTACTTATCAAGGCGCACACAACAAGTTAAAGTAGATGATGTTGTAAGTGAAATGAGAGAAGTAACCTTCGGTGTTCCGCAAGGAATAGTCTTAGGTCCATTATTGTTTAGTTTGTATATTAATTCACTTTTTAAAATGAAAACGGACGGCACTGTTATTAGCTTTGCAGATGACACAGCCATCCTTTACAAGGGAAAAACTTGGGATTCACTAAAAACAACAGCTGAATTAGAAATGCAAACAATAATGAAATGGTTTCAATATAACAAACTTACTCTTAATATTGAAACAACTAAATACTTACCCTTTTGTTCATACGTAAGTAGCCTACCCAATCTTGGTCCGCTAAAAGTAAGCGATTCATCTTCCATTCCCGAACAGCCTACAATTAAATATTTGGGAGTTATTTTAGACCGTCACCTAAGATGGAATTATCATATTGACCATGTTGTACAAAAAATTAGGGGTTTTTTGTCACGTTTTAAATTTTTATCGAATTATTTGGCCATCAGGCATCTTCGAACAATTTATTTTTCACTAATCCAATCACAAATAACCTACGGTATAATTGGATGGGGTAGCACCAATCAATGTTACCTAAAAAATATTAACGTTATACAAAAATGGATTATAAAATTAATGTATAAAAAAAATAAAATTTACCCAAGTGATAAATTGTACAAAGAGAGCCAAATTCTTGATTCTAGACAACTATATGCATTACGACTTTTGTTAAACATCTATAAACGTAGGCCAGAATTGCAAACACAAACACATCAATACGAAACTCGAACAAAAAATCTATACTTACTACCAAAATGTGAAAAAACCATGGGTCAACGCAGTCCCATGTATATAAGCACAAAATTACTTAATTGCCTACCTGAACACATAAGAAACTCAGCTTCGTACTATATTTACAAGAAAAATGTGAAATATTGAATACAAAGTACAGGTGCAACATTTTTTCAAAATATAATGAATCCATGATGTTCATATATAAAACTTAGGTATATGTAGTTATTCCTAGAAATATTATTATTGTGATACTAATTAATCTCGATTGTGTACAAAATATTTTAACAGTTTTAACAGATTTTAACCATTGTTTTGTTTAAGATTGTGTGGAAAATAAATATAAATATAAAAAAAATATACCAGACTGCAAATTTTTATCTAGCCAGTTTTAATTAATTTTATTTTTTATTATCTTTATGTATCATTGTAGTTATAGTTATTACATTAGTATTATTATTAATTATTATTATGCTTCCCCGCACACAGACACAATCGTGTCTCAGCGGATGTATGAATGTTTATTTATTATTTTTTTTAAACTTCTGTATCTACTAAAATGTATTTTTTCTTTAAATTGAATAAACATTATTATTATTATTTAATATGATACTGCTACTCGATTAAACAAGGATGGCACAGCAAAAAAACTTTAAACACATTTTTCTCAAAAGTGAGTTTCTGCAGATAAGGCCTTTTTAAATTAACACAGCAGTGTGTATTACTAAACAAACTTTTTGTAAGGAAAAAATATGGTATCCGACTTTAAGATAAGGCTTTTTGTTTAAAACAAACATGTCAATAAAGAAAAAGTGACTGCTGCGATTTATTATCTTGTGAATTTTGTGTTCAGAAGTAAAATCACGATTCTCAAGTAATTTTATTTCGGTCAAAAAACAACAAAATGCCTTATGTTGGACTAACAGATGTGCAGAGGGGAAGAATTATTGCTTTCATTGAACGAGGAATGTTCTAATTAGACATAGCAGAGGTAGTAGGCGATACCCAGGGTGTTGTATCGAAAACATATGAAACTTTCAAGAGGCCAAGACAAAGTCGTCAAAGAGTCATAACTGAACAATATGGCCGCTTTGTGTGCCAAGTTGCTAGAATAAATCACAGTGTTTCTCATCCAGAGCTACAACGAAAACATCTGGAAGCTACAGTTGAAACCCTAAGAAAAAGACTTCGCGCTCGAGAGTTATACACTAGAAGAGAGTATTGGGTCCCACCGTTATCTAGGCAAAATGAAATTGACCGGCTAAATTGATACCTTCAACACCAAAACTGGACAATTTAGAATTTGTAAAATGTTATTTTTTCGAATGTGACCAGAATTGGCCTAATATCAGATGACCATCGAATTTGGGTTCTCAGAACTTCATGAAGATGATGGAGACTCCACGCTGCCAGATATGTCCCAAGATATCAAGGAGGCACTGTAATGTTTTGGGAGGTATTATACTGGGAGCAAAAACTCCATTGTTACTACTTGAACCGGTCCGAGATATGTTGCTATAGTGTTAGAACCAATTAGGCTTTGGAGAGTTGCAATTGGGAAAATTTTTATCTTTATGCACGATAATGCACCTCTCCATATCAGTAGAGTGGCTAGAGAATGTCTTGAAATAAAAGGTGTTACAGTCTTAGACTGGCCTGCATGTTCACCAGACCTAAATCCTATCGAACACTTGTGGGACCTGCTCAAAAGAAGGGTTAGAGCTCGTCGAAAAAATGCAGGAAATGTCGAACAGCTTATTGATGCAGCATTACTAGAATGGGAAAACATACCCCAAGACAATGTTGACAATTTAATAAGATGCATGACAAGGTGAATAGAAGCATGCATAAGGGCTAAAGGTGGTAACAGAGATTGTTAAAATTACCATTTTTTTGTTTTTCCTTTTTGGCTATTAAAAATTTAAATCATATTTCGTTTCAGAAACCAAAAAAATACCATTGTGTTTATTTTGTCAACTAATTGATTATTTTTATTGCCATGTGGGTTATTTGTCATTGAAGGTCTTTGGTAAGGACTGAGTGTTATTCATAAACAAAAAATGTTCATACATCTCAAAAATTATGAAAAATAATAGATGATAAGTTTAGTTGTGTGTATATCCGTTTATGTTAGATTTTATTCCCGTTTCCCTAGGTGCAAGAATATAAATATTGTAACGTTTATTTATTCTAATTTATATATCACATTTACTAAAATAGTAATTTATATCGTCCATATTTATGTACATAAACTAAAACTCAAATGACAAAATTCGGCTATTTATATAAAAATGCGACACACTATAATGTTCTAGAAGAATTCCAGGAATTCTTGAATGTACTAGATGATATTTGGCAACGTTTCCAGCAAACTTCTGCACTGTTTACTT
Source organism: Psylliodes chrysocephalus (assembly GCA_927349885.1). Classification (NCBI taxonomy): domain Eukaryota; kingdom Metazoa; phylum Arthropoda; class Insecta; order Coleoptera; family Chrysomelidae; genus Psylliodes; species Psylliodes chrysocephalus. Next base: position 9,851,433 of record OV651818.1, on the reverse strand, counting down.
CGTACTTTTCGCAGATTCAGCGTCTACCTTCGTCCGGCATGGGCGAATCAAAAAGGGGTATCGGAGGTCTAGCTATATTAAATATTTTTGGTAACGGGAAAAGTAAAGGTCGTAAAAAGGTCTAAATAAGAGAGAGAGAGAGCGAGACTTAAGGGATTCCAGCATGACTGGACTAGTCGAAAATGGCTCGCATTACAATTTGTTCTCCATAAAAATAATTTCTTTATCGTTATTTACTACAAATGGTATTATTCTTCGCCCTTTTAATACCACTTATTTGTCAACTGTTTACATGAATCCAGATAACTATGAAAGAATTTTCAGCATTTGTAATAGTCGTTTAACTTTAATTTATGTAAGTATAAACAACTATGTTTCCTTATTATTTCCTCTCATGAAACTTTATAGACCTGAAGATCATGGGCGAAGTTATGTCATCAGATCTGGGGGGGCTAAAGCCCTAGCCATAGTCATAATAGTTCCAGAGGTATACCTACTGAAGTTAAGTAAAAAAATTCTGGCGAATCTATGAAAATGGATAAAATATCATATTACGATTCTAAACAAAGTTTTGCAAAATGGTAAAAAACTAAATTTTACGACTTGCACTTGGAAAATAATGAATACTTCAGTTTTGATTTCGACATTAACACCATATAGATTGCAATTTGCTGGGGACTTTTTCGCAGATTTCATTTTTAACATAAACACTATCACATACTAAGTATAAGAAATAAACAAATTTAAAGCTAAAAAGTAAGAAAAACTCGAATTGTAATTGATACAAATTAAAATGTAAACAATGAACTCGTTGCCAAATGATGAACTGATTTTAAAACAAAATTAATAAATGAACTGAAATTAAAAAAAAAATTAATATAATAAATCGGTTTTATAAAAAAGTCCTTAAATAAATATAGAGTATGATTACCTATTACTATACACAAATTTTGATTCTTAAATAAAAGGTCTTGTCCACTTCTTCAAGAGTTAAAATCCGACGACGTAGCGAAATTTTGCTACTTCTGGCAACACTGAACGATATCCTACTTATAGGAACCTTCTACAAATTTCCTCCAGAGGGCGTATCACTTAGCTTGAATCGCGAATAAAGATCCTTCCAATTATATCTTCTCAAGGAAGTGTAGGATTTGGAGTGGCTTCAAGTTATGGTAAATCTCCCTCTTCTATTTGATATGCTCCTAGGTATAGTGCCATTGGATTCTGAAGTGCTACACATTTAGTTAGAATGTGAATGAAGATTTTTTCCTCCTCCTCACAAAATCTGCACTATCTTCTACTACTCTCAGTTTACTAAGGTTTCATTTTAATTGGCAATGTCCAGTAAGGATCCCAGTTACAAGTTTTCTCACTACTAGAAAAATGTATATTATGATAACAGCTTAAAATACAATCTGGCTAATGTGGAACACCCCGAAAGCCTTGCCAGACTCGTCTAATGACCGTCAGGCGCGCTAAATTCGGCACGTTCGATTACTATTCCTCTCCTCGTTTAACTACCTGGCTTGTCAGGTCCGACCAAAATACGGTTTTATAACCGAAACAGAAACCAAATTTTGGATCCTTTCTTAGTTTCGGCCGAAACAGAAACAAGAACTTTCTTTTAAGGCAATCTCTTATTGAAATTTGCAATATCTCATTGTAGTCCTTGTTTTAGACTAATTAACTCGTATTATAAATTTTAGCTACATTTACTTATTACCTGTTAATTTATGTGATCAAAAGAAGCCATTAATAAATTTATTGACATGTTCACTTGAAACAAAGCAGAGAAGTTTGTGTGTACGTGCACTGTGTAGGAATGGCACCCGGCACAGTCGCCATTGTGCCGGACACAACCAATTGTGATACGAAAACTTTTAAAAGTAGTTTCGCTGTCGGCTGCAGTTTCGGCCACTTTTCCGCCGAAACCGAAACTGTAGTCGAAACTATTATTTAAAGCCAAAGTTGGCCGAAACCGTAACCGAACCTTCGGTCGGACACTACTTGTGAGTTTGGCAGGCCTCCGTAATTGTAATTGTCAGCCAGACGTGTATTTTCACTTACGAATATTTTGAAATTTATCCTAAGTAGATGGATAATGTTCTTAAAATATGCGTGAGTGTGCAAAAATTTACTGATAATAATTTAGGCACGTTTGGTATTGGGTAAGAAAGTTTTACACCAAAATATCCAAATTTCAAAACTTGACAGACATATTGCATTAAAACGACTAAAATCAAATTTTCAAAGGTAGCCATACCACAGAATATAAAACATATGTTTTATATGCTGTGGCCATACCATGATCATTTGTCATATTTGAAGTCGTTTAGTTGACTCGAAAAACCTATTTATTATTTTACATAAAATAAATGTAGTGTATTTCTACCTAGTTATAATTGGTATTAAATATAGTATATTACATTACGAGTGTGAAAAATCACTTTTCACACAAGTGATGTACAATATTTTTTCTACGACCACAGAATAATGTCTTTAAAAAAATGTAAAACCAAGGTTAGTATTACTACCTATAATAATTAAAATGAATTTAAAAAATAATCAACAATCATCGTATTTATTCAATTTTCACATTTTCTAAACAAAAAAAAACTAAAAAAAAAAAATAAAAAAAAAACAAAAAAAAATTCTGCCCCTCTAGGATTCGAACGCGGTCGAAAAATGGCAAAGTTGATAAGTTCGACGTCCTAACCACCTGAGCTAATAGCCCTTGTGTCAATTGAATGATCTAATCGGTTATGTATTTAACCAGAATAAAGAGCAAACATTATTTTAAAATTATTTTAATAATAATTGTTTAAGATAAATATCTAGGATCTAATTTACAACGATTTCAATAATTTAACAATCATATCGATTTTAGTATTAATATGGACATTACATAGATCAAAATAGAAATTAGGTGTTTAACATTTTGTGACAACTACTGACTGCAGAAAGTAACATATTCTCACTCGGGTGGAAAGTAAATTCTTATTCATACGCGTGTGATATAGGGCACTTTCCATAGGACTATATAGTGTGATATGTGTCACTTTCCTAAGTGGTCGTAGGAAAAAATATTAACCACTGAAATGGCAAATTTTTTATATGCATGAAAGAGCTGCTCAACTGACAAAAAAATGTTCAGTATAATTTCGTTCAGGGTACCCACCAAAAGAAAAATTTCCGGAAATTTTTCTGGTTGTCATGAAAGTTGATTGGCTATAAAATGGAGGTGTAAAATTATAATTTAATCTATCACGTGACAAATTTTCAAACCCGGGAAAATAAAAGCAAAAATATTATATTTTTTCCATTTAGAAGATATTACCAGACTTATTAGCCAATTTCGTAAATCAGCCAGACTTATTATTATAAACAGTTCATGATTGTATCAATTTATATGCTCAATTTTCTGCCACACTCACTTTCCACTATCTGAGATAATCCAAACTGCTATTTTTATAAGCTTTATGTTCTAGTTTAGTAAATGTAAAATAGTTATGACTGGGAAAATAAGTGTCAGACTCAAAAATTTTGTTTTTTGTCACTAAGAGAACAGTTTATTTTTCATATACGCCGACTGCAAAAATGAATACGAAAAAAATTCACTGCCTCCTGAACTAAATGTAAAATTGCAGAATCAATCAAATGGCACGATTCTTTTTATTTTTTAATTTCTGTTCTGAAATCTGAAATGTTTGGGTGGATGTGCGATAAATGTTCGAATTATTTTTGGGGGGGCTAATTTGGTTTTTGGGGGGGCTTAGCCCCCCCAAGCCCCCCCTTAACTTCGCCCATGCTGAAGATGGCCCTATAAGTCCCAAATTAGTCGCTTAGTAATAAATTAATAAATTGTGCGGTAAAAAATGTATTCTGTTCTGCCGAGTTAAGATGATTTCTATATGCAATTGTTAATAACCGGATAACTATTTCCGGTCGATAATATAAGAGTAAAATAGTTGATAAAATGTTGATACTTGTTAATGTATAACGTTTTGGCGTTTATCAAAAAAGTTATACTGCTTCTATATGTAGTTTTATAGAACACAATATAAAAGATTTAAATAAAAATGGTGTCAATATTCTATAATAATGTGTGTAAACTCTGCATAGGACTGCAATAGACAAAAATGTAAACATCAAAAAGTGGGAAAATGTGTTTTTAATCTAAAAACATTAGTATTCTCAGTTGTTGATTAAATAATAACATAATTTGACATTTATAAACAGTAGCATTTTCGACATTATATTCCATATAGAAATATTTTTTATTTTAATGACAAGGTTCAAACTTACTAGTAATTTTGAGTTAAACTTTATAGAATTCCTAACCTACTTGGATGGGTCTACTTGGCCATTATATTGTTTTAAAAAATGTACAATAGTATATTATTCAATAAGTGTATAATATTGAGCATATTACACGAGAATTATTTAGAACACGAGCGAGCGTAGCGAGCTAGTGTTGTAAATATTCGAGTGTAGTATGGTCCATTATACACGAATGGTATACTATACTTTATCTACAACTGAACACGGGGGCTCACCGAAAAGGAAAAGGGGATTTTTAGAAAAAATTCTTTGAAGTTATAAATAGAATTGAGAAGATTGTTCACAATTAAAAGACCTTTCAAATGAGGAGTATTTAAGCCACCGTGTGAAATAAAACGCCAATTTATACAGGAACTCGTTTAAAGTTATTTGTTGATGTAATTAATAGTAACATTACAATTTGAAATATTAATAGCTCCGGTAATATCATTAAGATTAATATTTTTTAAAGAAAAATTAGTGTTGCTATTGATGAGTACAGAATCATGATGATCACTGTCAGAAGATGATGGATTATTTAGACCAACACAATTTTCATTATTGATTTGACTTAAAATTGCTTGAGCTGTTTTTATTTTGTTCTTTTTTTAATTGGCGATGTACCCTTCTGCTGTGAAGGCGGATTTCCAGCCTCCATGACGTTTTAATGTTGTGATTGAAGCTCCAGAATCAGCAACCAAAGTTGCAGATAAACGCCTGAGGCAATGGCCAGTATATCTCTCAGGGTTTGGTAATTGTAAAAACGTAGCAATTTGCTTTCCCATTGCGCTAAACTTGTTTATCCCTATCACTTGTTTTGTACACTTTCCTTTTTGGAAATTGAGAAAAAAATCTTGTGGTGCATTTTCGGGCCGGAGGTCTATATATTTTTTAACGATTTTGAAAAAATTATCCACAATTGTGAAATTCCTTGGGACTTTGGTTTTTGTGTGTGGCACGTTTACTTGAAAACATTCCTCAAAACATCTTAAATCCCCAATTTTCATATTCTTTAATTCACAGGATCGGCAAGGACCCATGACCCCATAATCTCAGGCAACCTTAAAAAAGTGTGTAGAATAAGTTAAAGAATTTTGATTTTCGTTTCGAGTTTTTACCTTTATTCCAAGATATTTAAAATCTGGGGCTTCCTTTATAAACCTCTCAATTTGTTCACCAGTCAGAGCTTCAGATTTCTTAGGTTCGTAATTTTCGGATTGTCTTCTCAACAAAGCACGTAATCTCGGATATTTGTCAATGTCGACATTGTGCTTGATGTTTAACATACTTTTTAGCATGAAATAGTTTGTCCATATATGGCTTTTATTCCGAATAAAATTCGATAAATCTGAACAGGCACCACATGGACCCAAAAAATTCATGCCATCAAAGAAAGAGCCAAAAAGGAAGGAAGTTCCTTAATTTAATGGCCGACCAATATCGCCAACTATTGAAATTTTAGGGGAAAATTGCATCTGTTCAAATAATAAATCATAACCTTGTCAAAGAACATTTAAGAAATGCAATAGGTACTAGTTACACTAGAAGAAGAAAGGTCAAGGTTGACAGATGATTGTCAGAATGAAATGTTTACATTTTCTGTAGGTTAACCGAACTAAACTATTAAATTATCAACGTCTAAATCTGTTTTATTTTCAAAAAGGTAAGTTTTATTTAACTTTATATAACTTGTGAAATTGTATATCATTTAATCGATTTATATATTTATTTTCTCCTATTTAAATTAAAACCGTAACAACTGCGACTGAAATTTAATTCATGACTGCGATGTCGGATGGAAGTGTTTTAGACCAGAGCATACTGGCGCATTCGTTTGCAAAATTGTTTATATTCGTAAATTTTTTTTTTAAATATCCGGAAGGCTTGCTTAATTATAAAAGTGTAAGATGACACTCGATATTTGTTGATGTTATTGTTTAAACAACGAAAAATTAATTAAGCCAGAAGAAATGCATTTTTTGCAATGATTTAATTTTTTTTATATTCTTTAGGATATTTCGAATAAAAAAAGTCCTTACGCCCATCATCGTATCTTCAACCCTATAATTGTTATGAATTTTTTTTAAATGCAAAATTGACGAAAATTCTAATTTTGTTCACCAGTATTTTCAATAAATAACAAATTAAATCGCACAGTCACGTTATCGTTTCGACGAAGAGTTGCATTTTTTAATTTTAAATATGTATCAGGTTTTGGACAATTCACTAACGCCTCGCCATGATCACAAAATAAACACTTTTTGTCGTCAGATAATATAATTTTTTTTGAAATTAAAGAGAACGACATTATTATTCAGAAAATTCCACACCTGTAATTTTGAACCAATCAAAATACGTGTTTTTGACAGATCACCATGGCAACGGAGGTATTTTAGTGGAAATTTTTTTCTCGTGGGGTACCCAACAGCGAATTATACTATAAATTTTTTGACGTTTACAATAACAGACCATTTTTGACAGACTGTAACCTACGAAATGAACTTGGTGATTCCACCAAAATTTTTAAACTTAAAAAAAAAAATTATTAAAGTATTAACTACAATTAAAATGTTGTCTACTACGGTTACACAAGTTTCGGTTGTTCCGGTGTCAACCTTCGAACCTTCGACGTCGCTCAGACGGCAGCTAGGGGGTGGATAGCTTACAAAAATTCCGGAAATAGTAGACAAATAAATAGGCGCCAACTGGGTCTATATAGTGGCCAAACTATGATCCTATTTCCCCAAAAACCCAGTAAATGAGGAAAGAAAAAAAGACAAACCTCAACTTATGTTCCTTTATAAAGAAAAAAATATTTACTAAATATACAGACTAATTTACCTAATGGCTTAGGTAATCATAAAAATTGGAGGAAATTAAAGTGAAAATTTACACTGTATATGTATATGCATAACCCAAAATAAATTATTAAATCAAAATATGGCACGGTTCGTCGTTAGCTTGGTACCAGGCATGACGCATGCGCAAAATATTAATTTCCACCTTACATAAGAAATAAAATATAAAATAATAGTTAACTTAAATATTGCGCATAACCGTACCTATATTATATCATATATTATAAACTAAACAATACACTTATAATCCTTATAAGCTTATAACCCTCTCCAAATTGGAAGGTGATATCTGCTTAACTTTTAGTTAAGACCAAACTACCCAAAAGAAAATTATTAAACCATGAAATTTTATAATTAAGTATAATTCATACAACTAAATAAAAATATAAAAATAAAATAAAAATACAATGAACACATAAAGGACTTCAGACACAGAGGTTATTTACTTAAACTCCCAGGTTGGAAGAGGTTACTTAATCTCTGCCCCCACACGGGTCTTCTGAGATTGCTTAACTTAATCGTTAAGTCTGGACCATTTAATAATGAATAAATTGAAAAAAAGTAAAATTATGGCAGTAGCCCTTAATAACTGAAGAATTACAACTTAAACGTGGAAGCAGTCCAAGTGTTCTGCGACCCGAAGGATTACTACATCAGCATTAAGTGCTTAAATTAAGTAAACATTTAAAATATTAATCAATTAAACGATGTAACATTTGATAATACTTAAGTTATGAGTGAAAGAACCCTAGAACATTCTGTGCTCAAAAGTATAAATAATGTTGAGAATACCTTGACAACATTCGATTGAAAGTGAATGTATAGTTCAACAATGCACACATGAAACCTTCAATATAAAGTATAAAAAAAAAACCTGATAGTAGGGTGTCTTCTTTCACAGCATTCCCATCTTCCTATCCAGAACGAGAATCATCATTGTAAATCTAGCTGCAAGTAAGCTAGGCGGCTAGCATAACAATGTTCTGTGTTCCCTCGATGAAACCGTTGAACTCCGGACGATATAACCCTCTGTGTACAACTGTTGAAATCCTGGGTCAACAACCCCCTGGGTGAAACTGTCGTCGAATCCTGGGCTAACAACCCCCTGTGTGAAACTGTCGACGAATCTTGGGCTAACAAGCCCCTGGGTGAAAATTGTCGACGAATCTTGGGCTAACAGGCCCCTGGATGAAACTCTTAAAATATTACAAAGAAAAATGTCAATACACATTGACTCAAGTATCCCGAACTATAGGATTACCCAAAAATGTACATAAACTAGAAAATATTCAGCATCTAGGATAAAGAAAAATTACATTGGCTCAACAGTGAGTCATAAACAGTATTATGAGCTCAAATAATTAAAATTCTGTTATACAATGCCATAACATAAAAGAAATTGCCAGCCACATGGATGGTAACATAACCAAATATATACAAAACATACATTTTTCGTAAAGGGTTAACTTGGTAGCCTTCCAAGGATGAGAAACACGTGAGAAGATCCACAGCACAACAATATTCCACACTCCAAATGCTGTGAACGTCCAATTCTTGCGTTAAAATCCTATAATAGATATGGGCTGGACCAATGACCATAGGAATTTACCAATACACTAAAATTCCTCAAAATACGAAATGTCCATTTACCCACAATTAACCATGAAGTAGAATCTAAAATCCCCTTAAATTAGGGTAAGCCGATGGGGCTAAATATTAAGAAAATTCTACTTCGACACAAAAATCGTCTTTGTCGTGATTCAACACCACTGACAGAAACAATACGTCAGCCGTCCAAAATGGCCGAAATCCCTTTCCGATAAATGTCAAGTGGGTTCAGAAATTCATCCTCAAGAATTCCCCACTATATAACTTAACAGACCATTTACGAAAGGTACCCTAAAAACTATATTTATTTACAGTATAACTACATTTGGGAAACTGTTCCCGACAAAAATTAATACAACAGCGATCGCCAAAAAAATCCCTCACGACTTAAAATCGCTCATTGTGAAACTACCTTACCTCGGGTTCTGAGCCCGATATTGGAACGTCCCACCAACATGACACTTGTCGGTGTTCTATCGTCAAATGACGTTTATGTCATTCACTGTCATAATTAAAAAAAACAATACTGACAGCTATAAACACAAATAAAGAAAATCCTGTCCTAAAGAATGGTATCGTAAATAATTAATTACCCAAAGGTGAGACTATAATACATAACATATATAAATTTACAACGAAACTTGGTCTATTTTTAGGAGGGTTACCATCCTTTTACTTAGTGGTGAGATGAAATAAATTGTAATAATGATGTCTGAAAGTTAGAATACAGGTGAAATTAGTTAATGACCAAAATAATAGTGATATCAACCATACGATTTTACCCTTTTTTTTCGTATGATTAACCAGGTAAGCCAAAACAATTTTATTAATTCGTGGGGCCAAAAATGAACGTTACAGATTCCCCCCTTACTTCAAGAGAATTCACTCAGGTGAATTCTCACCAGCGCTAGCTGTCTTCAAATCTTTAATATTCCAAGTCCCTTTGTCATTACCTTTTTCGTCCATCAAAACATATGTCCACGGAGATACCTTTTTCTTAACTAAATAGGGACCAACCCATCGAGGTGCCAGTTTCTTAGTATAGTACCGCGCAGCATCAGAAGAAACAAAATTCTTACGCCAAACCAATTGATGAGGAAGCAATTCCTCCCTACGTCGCCGAAGATTATAAACCCTTTCGTTTTTCTGCGAAGCTTTATCTAGTCGTTCCCTGACGTCCTTAAACAAATCATCAAATGCCTTGTTATTCTCAACATTATTAATACCAATGTCAGCAGAACAATCTCTCAGTTTATCTTTAATTGCAAATTCGCTACCCTTTAAGACCATATTTCTCCCAAAATTAAGATAGTAAGGAGTCTGTTTAGTAGACTCATTAAAAGAAGTACGTATAGCACAAGTCACTTTTGCTAAGTCAACGTCCCACTTTCGGTGATTATCAGAAACATACATAGCCAACATCGTTTTTAAAGTCCTATTATACCTTTCAGTAGGATTCGCCTGAGGATGATAATGGGCGTTAAACCGTACCGAAACTTCATACTCCTTCATCAATGAAGAGAACGCTACTGAAGTAAACTGTGGACCATTATCGCAAAGCAACAAACGCGGAATACCAAACAACAAAAATACCCCCTCTTCAATTCGTTTAGCTACTATTGGTGCAGTAGAGGATTTCAAAGGAAAAGTAAGCGTAAACTTGGTGAACAGATCGACAACGACTAAGATGAATCTATTGCCAGCCATGGATCGAGGTAGTGGACCTATCAAGTCAGTAGAAATAATTTCCCAAGGACGAGTAGCTCTGGGTTGGGGTGTCATATGTCCTTTAGGGCCACTCTGGTCAACCTTATGCGCTGCACAAACCGAACAATTCCTAACAAACGCAGCCACATCTGACCTAAGTTTGGGCCAATAAAACCTTTCACTAACACGCTTAAAAGTTTTCAACACACCCATGTGTCCAGCTAAAGGCAAATCATGCAATTGTTGCATAATCCCTCGCCTATCCCCTTTAGGAACAACTTCTCTCCAATCGTCAGCAACATCTCCTAAAGTCTTATAATTTGTTCTAATGTGTTTGAATAGCCTACCATCAATGACTCGCCACTGTGAGTACTTTATAGGGTGTTTTAACACCTTATCTATCATACCACTGTACCAACGATCTTTAACAACAGAAACCTCACTAATCTCAACATCCGGTATAGCCCTAGACAAAGTATCCGGCACAACATGATCTTTACCCTTGCGATGAACAATCTTAAAGTCGTATTGTTGGAGTTTGACACTCCATCTGGCTAATCGACCAGCAGGGTCCTTTAGATTTTGTAACCAAACCAGGGAATAATGATCGGTGATTACTGTAAATGAGACACCCTCTAAATACGGTCTAAGTTTCTCTACTGCCCATAGAACAGCCAAACATTCACGCTCCGTAGTGGAATAAACACGTTCCTGCTTAGTCAACGAACGACTCAAATAACTAATTACTCGATCCCCATCTGGATGAATCTGAACGAGGACAGCACCAAGTCCATAACCACTAGCATCACAATGAACTTCAAATGGAAAATTATAATCAGGACAACTTAGCACAGGGGCCTTCACCAAACATTCCTTAATCTTATTAAATGAAACATCACACTCTGGTGTCCAGTTAAACTTCCTACCCTTACGCAACAAAGCCGTAATTGGTGAAATCAAAGTGGAAAAATCGGGAATAAACCTGCGGTACCATGAGAAAGTTCCTATCACACCACGAATATCTTTAACACATTTAGGCGTAGGTAACAACAACATAGCCTTGACCTTGTCAGGATCCACATGAAGTCCAGTCCCATCTATAACATACCCTAAATACTTCAATTGGGGACGACAAAAATAACACTTATCCCAACTAACAGTCAAATTGGCTTCCCTAATACGCCTAAAAACTTCCTCTAAAATAACCAAATGTTCCTCGAAGGTCTGAGTAACAATTACTACATCGTCTAGATAGGTGAAAACGTTAGGTTCCAGCTCGGGTCCAAGAACTTGATCAATAAGGCGTTGCCACGTCGCAGGGGCATTATGGAGTCCAAAGGGCATTCGGTTAAACTGAAATAACCCACGTCCAGGGACAGTAAAAGCTGTAAAAGGCCTTGAAGACTCAGCCACCTTTACCTGCCAATATGCAGATTTGATATCCAATGTGGATAAATAATGGGCATTACGAAGTTTGTCCAAAGTATTGGTAATATAAGGAAGAGGGTAACTATCCCTCTCAGTTACAGCGTTCAACTTGCGATAATCCACGCAAAAGCGAAAAGTACCATCCTCCTTCTTCACCAGTAAAATCGGCGAACTCCACGGGCTGTTAGATTTCTCAATAACACCAAGACGAAGCATTTCATCCAACTCCTTATCAATATGTTCCTGCATCACTGGAGAAACTGGGTAATATCTTTGTTTAATGGGTGGAGAATGACAAACAATTGTGTGTTCAGCAACATTAGAACACCCTAAACTAGTCCCCATTAAAACTTTATTATGCTCAGTTACAGCATCCAAACGAGCTTTCTGCAAATCACTAAGCGTAAAACTGCTCCTAAGATGATCTACTGTGGCAATATCGACGGAAGACTCTGAAAAATGCCACTCATTATGTCTAAGATCTGGTACAACCCCCATTATTCTCCAAAAATCAGCACCCAAAATAAGAACATGTGGAACATCTAACACTACTAAAACAGGAATAATCTTCACTTGATCTCGAAGGGCAAATGGAACCAAACACTCACCAATACTCTCACACATCTGTCCATTCGCAACCCTACAACTAGTTTTCTTCGAAGTATCAACTTCTAAACCTAAAGTCTGCAAAAGTTTCCAACCAGTACTACCTACAATAGTCTTCGACGCACCCGAATCCAAAAGACCTAATAACTCAACACCAAATACGTTTACCTTAAGGTAGGGCCTTTCATCATCCCTAGCATGATCCAAAATATAGTCAAGAATGGGTTGAACTTTAGTCGAACGTTGTACAGCACTACTCTTTCGACCAGTTAAGAGCGCCTGACTTCGTTTCCCTGGTTACACCTTGGACAAGTCCTCACTGTATAACCTTCACGCTGACATTTAAAACATTTCAGCTGCTTGGGAAGAAGACAACCAATTGCTCGATGCCCAGGTTTCTTACACCGATAACATACAACTGACGACTCTTTACCAATCGACATACTATCTACCTCCAAACGATCTACATCCAAACGACCTACTTGCCGTGTGTCAACATCGACGAAAGCCAAATCTCTTTCTAACACATTACCTCTTCGACTGTTAGGCTCAACATAGCTATTTATAGCATCGCGTCTATCCTCCATACGACGACATACTTGTCTCAACTCCTCTACAGTACTAGGAAGTGGATCTCTCAATCTATCTTGATAAAAAGGGTGTAAATTCTTAATAATAATTGACATTTTTGCATTTTCAGGCACAAAACATCCCAACCTACTAAAGTAACTAGACATAACAGCAAGATAAACACCTATAGACTCAGACGAATGTTGTGTCCTTTTCCTGAGTTCATCAAACAAATCATCAGTATGATGTGCAGTTAAATACTCTCGTTTGAACTCATCTTTTAATTCACACCAACTGTGAGCACGAAGCCTGACATCCTTGTAGAATTGATAAGCTTTGTCGGAAAACAAATCAACACCTGAATCTAACAATATTTCTGATGGAACATGGCGAGCGATACGAAGTTCTTCTACTCGTTCGAGAAAAGCTGTAATGGACAAAGACCTAGATGATCCAGAAAACTTTTCTAATCCCCACTTATGTGGCGGTACCATTTTAGAATTTAGGCTATGAGACATAATAGCCTGCGAAATATTGGTTTGTGAAATATTAACCTGAGAAGAAGCATGTGGAATGCTAACAACAGGAGACGAAGTAGCAGCATTTTGTACACCATTCAAAAATTGTCCATCTAGATTACTGGTCACGACACTCAATGCAGCTGGTACAATAGCATCTTTACTAGGAGTTGGTCGCGATTTCGTCTGAAACTCATCATGCAAACTAATCAATTTGGTCAATATTTCTGTTCTTTTGCCTTCAAGTGCTACATCTCCAGCAGTATCCATTTGATCAAACCTATTCCATGTGTGTGACAACTTACTCTGCAGTTTCTGAGTCTCGCTGACATTATTACTCCCACTATAACTACTTAACAAAGCGTTTAACTCCACACACTTCCTGGAAAGAGCAGCCTCATCATCAGCAAACTTAAAAGGATAACTAGGGTACTTAAAACTATCACCAGCTTTTTCCATACGCAGAGCCATAGAAAGTTGAGTTCGCATCTCTTCTGAGGTGCCAACATTGAGACCTCTAAAGCGGAGTTCCCACTCAAGCTCCTCTTTCTCCAAACGATTAATAAACATTTAACGAGCCATTTTAATATCAAAACTCATAAACTCGATATAAATATAAGTTCCAAAATATACAATATATAGTGCGAAAATACTAATAAAGTCAAAATTTCAACTATAATACACAATTAGTTGATTTTCTTTAAATACTCAAAATTCAAATAGTAAAAATCATTTAAAAAGGTGAATCAATGAATCAAATTGGTACACTATTCAGTTCTTACAACAAATGGTAAATGCATATACATATACTCAATTCTATCAGCATGAAAATTATCTAAGACTTATATTCATCAAAAAGCCAAGGTAATTACTCAAAATATAATATTTTAAACACGACGGCCCCACGTTGGGCGCCAAAAATGTAACCTACGAAATGAACTTGGTGATTCCACCAAAATTTTTAAACTTAAAAAAAAAAATATTAAAGTATTAACTACAAATAAAATGTTGTCTACTACGGTTACACAAGTTTCGGTTGTTCCGGTGTCAACCTTCGGGCCTTCGACGTCGCTCAGACGGCAGCTAGGGGGTGGATAGCTTACAAAAATTCCGGAAATAGTAGACAAATAAATAGGCGCCAACTGGGTCTATATAGTGGCCAAACTATGATCCTATTTCCCCAAAAACCCAGTAAATGAGGAAAGAAAAAAACACAAACCTCAACTTATGTTCCTTTATAAAGAAAAAAATATTTACTAAATATACAGACTAATTTACCTAATGGCTTAGGTAATCATAAAAATTGGAGGAAATTAAAGTGAAAATTTACACTGTATATGTATATGCATAACCCAAAATAAATTATTAAATCAAAATATGGCACGGTTCGTCGTTAGCTTGGTACCAGGCATGACGCATGCGCAAAATATTAATTTCCACCTTACATAAGAAATAAAATATAAAATAATAGTTAACTTAAATATTGCGCATAACCGTACCTATATTATATCATATATTATAAACTAAACAATACACTTATAATCCTTATAAGCTTATAACCCTCTCCAAATTGGAAGGTGATATCTGCTTAACTTTTAGTTAAGACCAAACTACCCAAAAGAAAATTATTAAACCATGAAATTTTATAATTAAGTATAATTCATACAACTAAATAAAAATATAAAAATAAAATAAAAATACAATGAACACATAAAGGACTTCAGACACAGAGGTTATTTACTTAAACTCCCAGGTTGGAAGAGGTTACTTAATCTCTGCCCCCACACGGGTCTTCTGAGATTGCTTAACTTAATCGTTAAGTCTGGACCATTTAATAATGAATAAATTGAAAAAAAGTAAAATTATGGCAGTAGCCCTTAATAACTGAAGAATTACAACTTAAACGTGGAAGCAGTCCAAGTGTTCTGCGACCCGAAGGATTACTACATCAGCATTAAGTGCTTAAATTAAGTAAACATTTAAAATATTAATCAATTAAACGATGTAACATTTGATAATACTTAAGTTATGAGTGAAAGAACCCTAGAACATTCTGTGCTCAAAAGTATAAATAATGTTGAGAATACCTTGACAACATTCGATTGAAAGTGAATGTATAGTTCAACAATGCACACATGAAACCTTCAATATAAAGTATAAAAAAAAACCTGATAGTAGGGTGTCTTCTTTCATAGCATTCCCATCTTCCTATCCAGAACGAGAATCATCATTGTAAATCTAGCTGCAAGTAAGCTAGGCGGCTAGCATAACAATGTTCTGTGTTCCCTCGATGAAACCGTTGAACTCCGGACGATATAACCCTCTGTGTACAACTGTTGAAATCCTGGGTCAACAACCCCCTGGGTGAAACTGTCGTCGAATCCTGGGCTAACAACCCCCTGTGTGAAACTGTCGACGAATCTTGGGCTAACAAGCCCCTGGGTGAAAATTGTCGACGAATCTTGGGCTAACAGGCCCCTGGATGAAACTCTTAAAATATTACAAAGAAAAATGTCAATACACATTGACTCAAGTATCCCGAACTATAGGATTACCCAAAAATGTACATAAACTAGAAAATATTCAGCATCTAGGATAAAGAAAAATTACATTGGCTCAACAGTGAGTCATAAACAGTATTATGAGCTCAAATAATTAAAATTCTGTTATACAATGCCATAACATAAAAGAAATTGCCAGCCACATGGATGGTAACATAACCAAATATATACAAAACATACCTTTTTCGTAAAGGGTTAACTTGGTAGCCTTCCAAGGATGAGAAACACGTGAGAAGATCCACAGCACAACAATATTCCACACTCCAAATGCTGTGAACGTCCAATTCTTGCGTTAAAATCCTATAATAGATATGGGCTGGACCAATGACCATAGGAATTTACCAATACACTAAAATTCCTCAAAATACGAAATGTCCATTTACCCACAATTAACCATGAAGTAGAATCTAAAATCCCCTTAAAT
The DNA here is from genome assembly GCA_927349885.1 of Psylliodes chrysocephalus. Classification (NCBI taxonomy): domain Eukaryota; kingdom Metazoa; phylum Arthropoda; class Insecta; order Coleoptera; family Chrysomelidae; genus Psylliodes; species Psylliodes chrysocephalus. The sequence continues at coordinate 9,834,833 of OV651818.1, read as the reverse complement.
TAGGGTAAGCCGATGGGGCTAAATATTAAGAAAATTCTACTTCGACACAAAAATCGTCTTTGTCGTGATTCAACACCACTGACAGAAACAATACGTCAGCCGTCCAAAATGGCCGAAATCCCTTTCCGATAAATGTCAAGTGGGTTCAGAAATTCATCCTCAAGAATTCCCCACTATATAACTTGACAGACCATTTACGAAAGGTACCCTAAAAACTATATTTATTTACAGTATAACTACATTTGGGAAACTGTTCCCGACAAAAATTAATACAACAGCGATCGCCAAAAAAATCCCTCACGACTTAAAATCGCTCATTGTGAAACTACCTTACCTCGGGTTCTGAGCCCGATATTGGAACGTCCCACCAACATGACACTTGTCGGTGTTCTATCGTCAAATGACGTTTATGTCATTCACTGTCATAATTAAAAAAAACAATACTGACAGCTATAAACACAAATAAAGAAAATCCTGTCCTAAAGAATGGTATCGTAAATAATTAATTACCCAAAGGTGAGACTATAATACATAACATATATAAATTTACAACGAAACTTGGTCTATTTTTAGGAGGGTTACCATCCTTTTACTTAGTGGTGAGATGAAATAAATTGTAATAATGATGTCTGAAAGTTAGAATACAGGTGAAATTAGTTAATGACCAAAATAATAGTGATATCAACCATACGATTTTACCCTTTTTTTTCGTATGATTAACCAGGTAAGCCAAAACAATTTTATTAATTCGTGGGGCCAAAAATGAACGTTACAAGACTGGTTTTTATTTGTTCACATAATAGGTTTAGTTTTGATACATTTTAGTTACAATGCTAAGGTGTTTTCTATATTCTTCGGCCACTTCTTTTCTTCTTAATGGCAAAAATGCAGGACTTTGGATGCTTTGAATTATGTGTCTATGTCTAATAAAATATATATAATATTTAGACACTAATTTATTCACCTTTTTCCCATTAAGCACTTTGAATTTTGCGTAGTTTAGGTGCAAATATTCGTGGACAATTTGGAACAAATTTTCGTTTTTCAAGTTGGAGCCACAATCCTCTATTAATCCGAGTAATTAAGTCATGGTGCAATGATTGATCATTACATCAGACAAATTCACGCATATTTTGCATAGCGTATGATTTTCAAATCGATTCATTTTTAAACAAATAGGTAATTTTGTTGGTTTTACTTGCTGTGCAATATTCTTTATCGCAACAAAACGCGAGTTATTTAATGTTTTGAACTGTCAAAATACAATGATCACAGCCTCCTACGATTGATGCTTGCTGACGCTGGTTATGAATTTCATACCATTTTAAAGCGCTCATAACGCATATTAATAAAAACGCAGAAAAACAATTATCTACCACTTGTAGTTATTCAAAACTTACGTAAAATTAAAGAATATACTATTTTCTATTTTTAAATGGTATTCCCATGCAACTACAATGAGTAGAAATAAGCAATTTGAAGGCCTAAATAATTGCAGTAAAACATTTTTTTACGTCGGGCCGCTTGACAACTTCAAAACTGAAATTATATTCGAGGTTAGGGTCTCACTTAGTTACCATGACAACTCAACAATCAAGGCGACAACACCTTTTATGTTTCACTGGTGACTTGGAGAAAATAATTTGCATTGTTGAGAAACGAAAAATAAATTTTAAAAATATTTAATTTTCAACCATAATTCGGCGTGGAATTTTCTTACCGAATACCACGCGAGGTCAAATTAATATCAGGAAATAATTTGACCTCTAGTGGTATTACTAGTGAAAATTACACGACTGCAAAGTAAACCAGTAGATGTAGAATCGAGCAAGACTGATTAACAACTGAAAAATAATTTTCACAACGAGCCAAAAATTCTAAGGTAGGGTTGAATTTTCTATTTGGAAGGTTGTAAAAATTGTTTATGACAGGAAAAAAAAGAGTTAAACGTACATTTTTTTCAAAATACGAAATAAGTCCCTTTACCTATTTGTATTCATAGCGCAAAAGATTAAAAATCATAAAAAAATTTCACATTTATAGTACTTACTCTCAATATCAGAAAAAAAAAATGTTTTCCTTATTTTTGTTAAATGGAGAAAGGCTTGGATATTTTTGAAATCATAAAATTTTATAATCCCATTAAGCCTACTATGTTCATTGTAACAGGTAGAAATTTTTCACGGATCACGACAAGTGCATTTGGCCTTTTTATCGTATTAAAAAAAAAAAAGGTTAAAGAAGATTTTACTTCTCAGGCCGTATCTGACAATAATTTTTTCATGAATAAAAATAAATGTTAAAAATAAATGTTAAAAATAAATGTTTCTGTTAACTTTAATAAATAAAAAAGTTATCAAAAGTATCTAAAAAAGTAAAAAAAATCACATGATACAAAACTATTAATCGGCAAATATAACAAAGTGTTATGAAAACTGTTAATAATAATTTTTTTAAACTTATTACCTCTGAAAAACAGCAAAAAATTGATTCAGCGCGTCATCGGGCTTTCTCTTACCCATCTTATACATTGAGTTGGAAGTGAGATAGAAGTACTTCTCTCTAAAAGTACACGTGCCTAGGAAGCGTATTATTATAACGTAAAAAAAACATAACAACAAACAAAATTTTTAAAATTTATTTAGGTTATTTTGTTTATTATAGTTTGAATATTCGGTAAAAAATTTAAAATTATAGTATTTTAAATTTTAATGTATATTATTTAATTCAAGAAAATTTTCGTCAATTTTGAATTTTAAAAAATTCATAACAATTAAAGGGTTGAAGATACGATAATGGGCGTAATGACTTTTTTTATTCGAAATATCCTAAAGAATAGAAAAAAAATTAATTCATTGCAAAAAATGCATTTTCGTTGTTTAAACCATAACATCAACAAATATCGAGTGTCATCTTACACTTTTATAATTAGGCAAGCCTTCCGGACATTTTAAAAAAAAATTACGAATTAAAACAATTATGCAAAAGAATGCGCCACTATGACCTGCACTATTTGGATGTTCATTAACACTGGCTCTCACGGCGACGATGTATTCAGCAGACTTTTCTAGAAGACGACACCTAACACTTGTCTCGTCTTTTAATGCAAATGCAAATTTGTTGATCAAATTTTTAATAGCAGGCCGCGATGGACGATTATGTACACCGAAATGTTCACATAACCTACGCATTGTCATTGTAAAATTTTCTTCATTTCTGTAATGGGTCTTCACAATTAATAAACGTTCTTCAAGAACGTAACGCGGCATTTTCGTTAATGTCAATATTTTGACAGAACACATGCCTAATATGGCCCTATTGATGTTTGACAGACGAAAATGGCGCGCGATTCAAAATTCAAGTTTTTATTGGGACACCCTTATAAATTAGACTTGCATTAAAGTTATTATATAACTTTTAACGGGTCAATAACGGGCCACCAAACACTTTTTAATACCTATTTTAATTAAATGATTAAAAGTCGGGTTGAAAAAACCACGGGAAGATATTCAATGCAGCCATTATGTAAGAACTACAGGTTATAACAACCAAAACCACTTTATTTCGGTAAGATTACACAGTTTATCTAAAAAAAAACACAAACTTTCGACTCGATGTTTGAACAACTGATTAAAGAAAAAACGGTTTTAATTTTATATAATCTAAACGTTTTTCGGCAAAAAAATCGCTCGCAAAACCTTACGTTACGCTTTAAAAGTGAACTAAAACGTAAGTAAAATGAACTCTATCCCCGCGTTGCCAGATTTATCTTTGCTAGGCTAAAAGTATAGTGGATAATGGCAATACTTCCACGTCTTCTTGTACATGAACTTTGACAATTATTATTTTTAAAGCACAACCTTTAAAAGTAATAATGCTATTGCATTCTTGTGTTTTTTTTAAATATTTTAGTTTCGAATCCTACGGAAGACCATGTGAATTTATTTGCATGGTTCTCTATAGGATTTGATGATGCCGTATTAGCAGAAATTTAATTTCTATTGATATGACATCCAGATTATTAAAAATCGCCATGCGTTACCGTTTTCGATGATGGTGGGGAGGTTTTCCGGATTTTCCTCACCTGTAAGTTAAATGGCACCAATAATCATCTTTAAGTCGCCTCGGAGCGTCCCCGGACAAGCTCAGCTTTTATTTGGGGGTGAATTAGGAAGAGTATTATTATTAAATAAATAATCTGTTTTTACTAATTTCTCGACTAATTTGTACGCATTGCTTCATAGATTTCACAAAATATCAAATTTTAACAATATAAAAGTGATTATAAATTGCGGTGCTGTTCTGGCTTGGTTTAAAGACAGCAAAAATTTTATATTTCAAGAGCTTCATAATAATATTATAGTTGTTTTTAGAAAATAAAAAACCTTAAAATAGTACATTTTCTTTAAAAATTTATAATATTTTAAGAGCGTAACAATGTTGCATAGTTATTTTTCGGAAGAATCTAAAAAAAGATCGAACCCAGCAGAGCCGAAAAAATCTACCTTGATATTAATCGAGTAGGGGCCCCCTAGAAAAATGTTGTACATTAGCAAACATTTTACTCCAAATAGTACGTAAATAGTACACATATTACGCAAATAGTAAAGAAATAGTACACAAATTGTAGATAAATAGTACAAAAGTAGAGAAAATTTGGTTGATGGGCTAAAAAAAATCCCGATATTAAAATTAAGATGATATCCTAAAAGAAAGAAACAAAAAGGACAGAAAAAAAGAAAATAAAAAAGAAACGAAAAAAGAAAAGAAAAAAGGCAAGAAGAAAAAAGAAAAGGAAAAGAAAAAAAAGAACGAAAGAAAGAAAAGAGAAAAAGAAAAAAAAAAGAATAAAAAAAAAGAAAAGAAAATGAAGAAATGAAATAAAAAGAAGATAAGAAAAAGGGTTCCATTTTTCTCCGGGTAATAAACCGAGGTAGGATATGTGTGTTTATGCCCTAAATAAATTGTTTATCTAGGTATCATTTTTATTTTTTACTTTGTTTACTTTGTTTACTGTTTATCATTTACCTTTACCGATTTCCGTTTATCGTTTAACGTTTACTGTTTATTCTTTACTAGTTACTGTTTACTGTATACCGTTTACTGCTACTGTTTACCGTTTACCGTTTACCGTTTACCGTTTACCGTTTACCGTTTACCGTTTACCGTTTACCGTTTACCGTTTACCGTTTACCGTTTACCGTTTACCGTTTACCGTTTACCGTTTACCGTTTACCGTTTTCCGTTTACCGTTTACCGTTTACCGTTTACCGTTTACCGTTTACCGTTTACCGTTTACCGTTTACCGTTTACCGTTTACCGTTTACCGTTTACCGTTTACCGTTTACCGTTTACCGTTTACCGTTTACCGTTTACCGTTTACCGTTTACCGCTTGCCGTATACCACTTACCGTATATCGTTTACCGTATATCGTTTACCGTATACCGCTTACCTTATATCGCTTACAGTTTACCGCTTACTGTTTACTGTTTACTTAATAATTTTCATTATCGTTTGATGGTCTAGCTACTTATTATTCACCCTATTTCCAAAAAACTTAACTGTTACATTCAAGATTTCCCCACCTTAACTATTTAAATTATTTCCCCTGAACAAGCACTTTTTTTCCTGAGTTGACTTAGCCTGAACCGACAAACATGTTGATCGACGGCAAGACCCAAGTAACATTTTTAAGAGAATAAAGTTTTATTTATGTTTTATTAGGATTTTGTAAAAGCATAAAAATTAATAATTATTTTATTACAGTTATTTTTTTGCTAATAGGACTGCAGGATAAATTGATCTTATTACTTGGTTTTATAGATTCCTTTAAATCTTAAGAAAACTAGTTTATCCTGTTCTATAAGGGTTAATTAATAAGTAATTTTAGAACTGTTTAGTTTGAAGATACTCCTAAGGTGTGTTTGGTGTTAAAGAGGCATACTTTTAAGTAGGTTTTAAAACTTAGTTTTATAAAGTGTTTTAGGATTATGCTTTAAATTAAATTGATCCCAAAACATTTTAGGTACATTTTCTACAATTTTACAACATAACCCTTATAATTTATTTAATCTAGTAAACGATAGGGCTCTTTTAAAACTACAGTTTTTTTAGAGCATAACCTAGCTTTTCAACCCAATCATATTATATGTTGACGTTGAACGATAAATTGTTCAAAATAAAGAAAAGTGATAATTTCCATAGAGAATGAAAAAAAATGTATGTTTCTCCTTCTCCTCAGTGTTTAATAAGTTCATTGTGTTCCATTGTTTAACAAATATCAAAACATTCCTAGGCTCCAAATATTCTGGAAATAATCAGTGAAAGAAAAAAATGGTTAATATATTATTACTAATTTTTATATTTTGAATGACTTGTTCGTAGAGTAAATAACAAGCTCAAGAGTGAGGTTAGGTTATGCCCGTCTAATTGAACTTATGAATGTTTTATTGAGGTTTTTGTTTTTACTATTGTTTTATGAAACGCTTTAAAAAGTGTAGCAGGAGCTTTTTAAAATCGGAAAGTCCTAAAAAGTATTTTTTTGCTTTATTAGTTTCATAAGCTAATGTCCGTTTTTAGGTACAGATAGAACACAATGAGGAAATCCTCCATTTTAAATATGGCAGTGGCTGTTTAACTACATATCATGTAAAATAGTACCTGTACCTAAAGGATATTCAAATAAATTATGGTCAAAGTTCAAATAATTATAAAATCTTTAAGACAATGACACCAGTGTGCCAATGACAGTAGATTTATTATATGCCTCGCCTAAAGTAATTTATGATTAAACACAAAGTGTGTTTCTGATAGTCCAGTAGGTAGTATGCGCAATTGAAAATGGTTTTTTGACGATGACAAGTATATGCCATATTGGCGGTTAAATAGTCACTTCCATGAAATAATTTGAAAAATACAAAATGTGATATTTTATATAAAAACATATCAAGTAATCATTTTATAGTGCTATATATACGATATTTACAATGTTATTTTCTATTAAATAACTATCGGTAAATAGATCAGAATCCGTATAATAATCCTTTTTCTACGTATATTTCATATATTGTAAGGCCCATCAATTATTACGACCCACCTTGACCACTTATAATAGTACTTTGGTGTGCGTTTGAAAATTGAAGAAATAACAAGTGTACCTAAACAAATTAAACATAGACTATATAATAATTAATTTCTAATATGGCAGTCTTCACAACATGTTTGCAAAATCATTCTGTCAGAGAGTATGATAAAACAGTTTAAAATTTCATTTTCTTAAAACCGATTAGTTTTGTAAAGTTTTTATGCCTATTCCACTTATTAACATAATCTTAAAAACGATTTAAAAATGGTTTAATAAAATTCTTAATACACTCTTAAGGACTTTGTCTTAGGTGTAATTAGTTTTAAGATATTGTTTTAAAAAGACTCCTAAGAACCGTTATAGGATTCTCCTTTTTACTCTTAAAGCAGATTTATAGCAGCCCTAAGGCTATCTCGCGGATTCAAAAGTTTTATCAGTGTCTTAAAAAAGGCTTCTATGGTTACCTTGTACAGTGAAACCTGAGTAAGCCGGAACCTGTGTAACACGGAATCCTGTGTATGACGGAAATTTTGGCGATTACCTACATATTGTAATGTAAAAATTGCTTATAAGCCGGAACCCTGTCTAACGCGAACACGGAATTTCCCTAATCTGTTAAGCCGGAACCTACTTATGTTATTGCTTTGCGGGTATAAAAAAATTTATAGATGTTTACATAATTAGTTTATGATTTCGGAAAGCCCCATAATAAGGGCGAACTATTATCAATACTTAGAACCATTATCACAGAAATTTAGGTACAAAAGCAGTAAATACACAAATAAACCAGTATTGTGTAGGTACGGCAGTTTGAGTTTATCCGTGAAAGTGCAAACATTTCAAAATGGCAAACCGAAAAACGAATACATTATCGCTAAAATCTAAAATGGACTTAATTAAATGTAGTGACCAAAAAAAACTTACTCCAAAGCAATTGGTTATTCAATTTAAGTGCGGAAAAACGCAAGTGTATGAAATTTTGAAAAACAAGGAAAAAATTAAAGAAGAGTGGATGCGTGGTGGTAATGGCGATATTAAGAGAAAGCCAAAGGAATCACATCACGACGACGTAAATTCAACAGTTTTGGAATGGTTTATGGATGCAAGGTCTCGCAATCTTCCTGTATCTGGAACAATTATTCAAGAAAAAGCAAGAGAAATTGCAAACCATTTTGGAAAAGTAGATTTTAAAGCTTCGAATGGATGGCTGGAAAGTTTTCGAACACGACATAACATAAGATTTAATCAGATCTGCGGTGAAGCTAAGGACGTCGACATGGAATCTGTGACTGAATGGACATCGCACATTACAGATTTAATTAAAGTATATACCCTAAAAGACATTGCTAATTGTGACGAAACTGGCCTTTTTTATAGAGCGCTGCCGGACAAGACAATGTGCTTTAAAGGTGAAAAATGTCAAGGAGGCAAACAATCTAAAGAAAGGTTAACCGTTTTGTTTTGCGCCTTTGCTGACGGAAAAATAGAAAAACCTCTAGTTATTGGAAAATCCCTCAGACCGCGATGTTTTAACAATACCAATGTGCCTCAGCTACCAGTTTATTGACGAGCAAATAAAAAAGCATGGATGACATCAGTTCTTATGGAACAGTGGCTAAAAATTTTAAATCAAAAAATGAAATTTGAAAATCGACACATCCTTCTATTTTTGGATAATGCAACGTGTCACCCCAAAATAATACTATCCAATATAAAATTGTGTTTTCTACCACCAAACACCACAAGTCAAACACAGCCTCTCGATCATGGAGTTATACAAAACTTCAAAATGCATTACAGAAAACAAGTGGATGCTATCAGATGGATTGATTATTCAGTAAAAAATATTAAACCTGATTGTGTTAAAAAATGTTTTGCGGCATGTGGAATCAAGCAAGATGGAGACGTTGACCTAATCGAAAATGTTGACGAAATTGACGAAAGTACAAAAGAAGTCGAAGAGTTAATTACTGAAATTAATCCCGGTTGTAATGTTCATGATTACATCACATTAGATGAAGCCGTTACAACAAATGCTGGATTTCAGTCCATAGAAATACTGGTGTTAGAAAAAACTGCCGTGGAAACTACTGTGGCAGACGATAATGATGGGATTGGAATTGGTAAGCGATTTTTCTAATTCTCTAAAAAAATAAACAACTTTTTATTTATTCTTTCCATCTTAATTGGGCATTTGGCCAAGTAGAAATAAAGTTAAAATACATAATTAAAATAAGATAGGAAGATTTCAGTTACCATCACAAAAATAACAGAAAAAATTATTTACCCATTAGCTTTTCAAAACGATCTGTTCTTAAATTATTATTTTTATCTACAGGAACAGAAGTTGAAGAATCCGATCGGATAAAAAATTTTTCTGAAGCTTTGAGGAGTGTTGCAGCGTTAGAGGATTTTTCCCAAAGAATAGAGAGCGAACCGATGAGAAAGAAGATTTTAGAATTAAGGACATTCATGGAACCATCTTACGTATTACAAAAGAATAAAAAACAACTTACATTGATAGAAATGTGGAATAAATAATAATTTATATTGTTTCTAATAATAAATAAAAATATGTAGGTACATAGTAATAATAACAACTATATATTAAATGTACGTATATTAGATTTTTTTTAATAAAATCATCACTTTTTTAAATCTACTATGTGCAATTTTTTATCTACCCTGTGTAACGCGGAATCCTGTATATGCCGGAAAATCGGTGCACGACCGTGCGATTCCGTTTTACACAGGTTTCACTGTATATTTTGATAAATCTAAAAATGTTACTTGGGGAGACTGGACTCTCCTCCAAGATTTTATTAAATCAATATTTTTACAACATAGCTGTTATGGATTGCAAGCTATGAAAGAACGTGAAATTGATACATTACCCTATATATCTTATTTAGAGTCGATTATTAAATCAAATCAAATATTTTTTTTTTGTTTACAATGTTAAAAGAAAAAAATTAATATCTACAACTTCATGGTGTTCGTCGATGTCTTCGCCTTTGTTCTCTTATCCAGGCTGGAGGAATATGGGCGTCATCCCATTCCTACAAGATGCAAGATGTTTATAGCTGGTTTCCAATATGCCATCTCTTTATCCACGATTATAACGAAATTTTAACATAATCAAGTTTTGAAAATCTCGTTTTTATGAGCTGAATTATTTTAAACCCACCTCTGGCCAGATCAGTGCAGTACACAACGAATATTTCATATGGCAAACCGACCTACGGCGACGGGGACATTTAAAGATTATTCAGCTTATCTTGTCGGAAAGATATATGCTAATTTAGCGAGTTGGGCCATTAGGTACCAACATTTGTAAAGCTTCTAAAAAATATATCCTGCATACAGTGTAACGAGGAGATAATGACAATTTGGGAGAAGTGGGTTGGATGATCTTTGTTAAAAACACCAGGTGATTTACGATGCGGATTTAAAAACCGCTGTTATCAGCGGAATTTAAACTCTACTAAATTCCCGGGCATTTGTTTTCGTCACGTACATTTCTACTTTAAAAGTTTGCTCATTTAGCATTGTCATCATAAAATCATTCTACGTGGTTCGACTAAAAAGTTCGCACACAATTGTTTAATAATTCGTGTCTGATAATGTGGAACTTGCTACTTGTGCTGTAATAATCTTCTTATTCATTTTACTTTTTCCCATTAGGTATAAGACTGTTTGAGGCTAAATTACTTTGTTTACTTGATTTTCGTGTTCACTGCTAACGTCTTATTTTTTCTTTGCGTGCTTTTTTCTGGTTTTTCTTTAATTGTTCTTCTTCTTTTTATTATTACATAATAGGGTATGGTCGGGTATATCGTACCACCACTATTTTATTCGAAATAGAAAATCGAATGCGACATCTGTTAACGGAAACTAAAAGTTTGTTACATTAAACCTAATGTCATAGTCACCCGTTTAATTGTCGTCCATGGTCACGGCGTACTATAAAGGTGTTTCAACTCCCTGAAAAAAACCGATCGTACTTCCTAGCCAAAATCCGCTAGGTTCGCTAGTGTCGTTACGGCGAAAAATTGCGGCAATCTTTTTATCTGTCAAAAAAGTGCAATCATAAGAATAGTTCTTCTATGATGAAAATTCGAGTTTATATGAAATGAAAAATGACAAAACTATCAGAAGAAGTACAGATGAAAAAATTAATGGTCAACAAATAAGTTTATTGTTATTGATGGTTGCTTATAAGTGTTTTTTTTTAAACAAGCTGCACTGATGTGTGAGTTTATACGATCAAAAAAAGTGTTCAAGATTTAATAAATATGCTCCAATTAAGTTACAAGTTGCTGCCAGAGACTTGCTACTAAATAAGTGAAATGGGGGTGATTATAAAAAACAGCTGATTTTGTTTTGTGTTCAAATATTACCTTTGGCTTTGGCAAAAACAGCAATACAGTGGGTTACTGATTATAAAATGAAGAAGTGGACCTTAACTATGGTACTCAGATTAAAGCTTATTATTTTTAAAGTGAATTTTGTGATTTTCATTGCCCAGATTAAAGATATTCAATAAACATTTAGTTTTATACCTACTATAATCAAATCCATACATAGTGATTGGAATTACAAACATTTCTATGAAATAGCATTATACCAGAATAATGAAGTCTCACTGGACTGGAGTATATATGTTTCCAAAGATCAGTAAGTACCTATATCAATTATTATTATTTTTATTAATAAGTATCAGTAATAAATACATCTCAAAGAATAACAAGGTTGTAACTGTACTTTTTGGAAAAAATGAGATTGGTAGAATATATTATTTAATTTGTTTTTGTGACCAATATGTTCATCTGTTAATTATCAATGTTGTGTTATCGAAGCACTAAAGTTATTCACATGGTTCTATCTGCATGTACATAGAACTTATACAGTTTTTAGCAAGTGTCATTATAGTAGTCAGATCTTCGTTATTCCCTAATCCCTAGCAAATGTAGTCTCCATCCTCCACAATTATATTAAGATTAAAGGCCAGGTTTTTACCTCTGAATAAAGTTGAAAGTAACTACTTGCTGATTAGGCTATAGATTATACTTACACCTAACTTTACTCAGAGGTTAAAAAATCTGCCATTAAAAGAACAGTGAGTTTTAGAGCATAAACCTTATTAAATATAATGGGTGTTTTTTTTATTAAACTTTTTGTTTTTAAACAGTTTTGGTTGAAAATTATAAAAAAAATGATATAGGATACCTGGAAAGATTTATAATATAAAACAACATTCTGAATTAACAAAAGTATGTATTTTCTGTTCCAAGCGTTGTCTCTGTTACCTAAACTAAATACTAGAAATAAAATTTTAACTGGCAGTTACTACTATGCTCTCTCAAATATTCTAAAAAATGCTGCAATGCTAGATGAAATCTTTAATTAGGCATCAAATTTGTAAAATGTTAGAGTTAGTATGTAGGTATATAGGGAAAATAAAAAATATAATTATAATGAAGAGTAAGAACTTTTAAATTTTAATATAACTAGAACAAAATATTCAGTAATTAAAAATTTTGATAGGAATTAAAAATTATGCTTGAGTATAAATGTTGTGCTTGTTTTTAAGTGGTTTCGATTTACTTTAGGTTTGTTCCAACAATGCTCAGAAATGAGTTACTGACATCAGGATTCTGCACAGTAGTTTATCGATACTGCAAAATTGTGTACTACCCAGTGGTTTATTTCTGATCATTGTTGGAACAGACCTTTTATTCAATACATAATTGAACAAGTTAAATGTGTATTTGGATTTTTTTTTATTTTACAAATCTCAAGCTTGAATATGGATTTTCAAATTATGCACTTTTTGTAGTTTTTAATAATGCTTATTTTTTTTTTTAGTTTCTTGTTCATTTAATAAAGATGCTTTTTTGTATATGGGGTGATAATTTTTAAGCAGAGGCGTGCAGCACCCACAAGATCACTGCCAGAATTAAAGCAAATGGGTAATCTAGAAATATGGAGTAGGTTCCCTGCACATAAGATTTTCAAGAACTTGTAAATACAATGTTTTAATGAATTATTGCCGTTATCAAAGTTAAAGGTGATGAAACATCCATGAAAATTTGTAAATATTTAACCCTTTCAGTGTATTTGTCCCTCTAGAGGGACACTGTCTTAATTAACCCTGAAGTATACATCTGTTAATTTTGGTAGAAATTTTTTCTTTTTGGTTTATTTACTTTATTTGCATTACTTTTAAGGATTAATATTATAAAAAATTATTTTCATAGTAAATTTTTGTTTTTGTAATGTCCCTGAACAGGGACGTTATGTCTTGGAGTAATAAAAAATACTATGAAAAAATTTTAATTTACTTAAAATAAACAAAGAAAACATACAATCTACTACAATGGTATTTTTTTTTAATGAAAGTGGAAGTGAAAGGGTTAAAAAAATAAAAGTAATTTATCAGATTTATGTATGATTTGTTCTTGTAGTGACAGTCACTATATATTTGAGAAGTGTGCTAATTGAAACGGGACAGGGCTCATATAGTTTTATTTAAAAAGTAAACCTTGTCATTAATTAAATATAAATGATTATTATATTACATTATTGAAATATATAATGTAAAACAAATTGTTGTAATATTTTTCTGAAATCGGAAGTGTCAGGTTTGTTACTGTCTGCTGCTAACTGTGATGTGTACAAGCGAACATAATAAACCTACTTATTGAGTACATTAATATGAAAAACTCATAATAAATCTGGAAACTATACATTTGAAATTTTCCTACTTATTTTTTCATTACTGCTATTATCTAATAGAACAATTCCTATGCTTTTATTTAATATTTAATTTTCCACAAATAAATATAAAAAAATAATTAATAAAATTATAAAATGAGTTCCAATTAAATAATGAACTAGATTATTAATTTAAATTGTTAATATAAGAAATGAATAAATTAAGTAAGTAAAAGTGTAATAATGGGAAATGTGTAAATTGTATTTATTTCTAATTTTAAATAATTGTGTGTGTATTGTTAATTTTCTTTCTAATGTAAAATTAATAAATTAATAATTTTAACAAAAATTTAATGAGATGTTTTATTTGTGTTAGAATTCGAATACAATAAGAAGAACACTGCTGTCATAATGATTACTTCGAATTTAAAATACATAGTATCTATAACTTATCAATAAATAAATAAATATTAAGTTGTTAGATATAAAAAAATATTTCCTATATTCCTAAAAGATTAACACCTCACCCCTAGTGGATAACTTCGGTAACTGTATCAGCAATACTTTCCACATTCTTGTCTCCTTTGAGAAGTAGTCCCATCGTAAGTAATAAAAGCAGGAACAGCATTTTTAGGTAGTTTTTTTTTTATATTTGCGCTGCACATTAAATAATGGTAATCTTATAATTGAAGGGTCTGGAAATGCACCATTCTTGTTCTGATAGTTGGAATCGTAACACATAGTTGCAAAGTTATATTTAATTATTTGAAATAACTTTTACTTTTTATCATGTATTTACCAATTTTTACATTGATTAAAAATTAAAAAAAATAAAAAAAAGTAATACGATCGTTATTTTTAACTTCAAATTTGTGTCAAATTCTAGACTTCAGAGTGGTGTGAATATGCGGATTTCTAGACTCCTCAACTACAAGATAACCTTAAATAATTATTAGGTACATCAGAAAAAACATTGTTTAAATTATTAACCAGTGTATGTACAAATTATTCAATACACAAATTACCAACATCTACGACCCCGAACTACATTTATTTACTTAAAGGGATTATTAACTCCTATAAAAATACGAAAAATACAGAATTGAAAAATCTTAAATATTTCTTACAGCTCAAATTTTTATTAATTTAAAATCAGTACTTCTATAAAAACCTAGTAAATACATTTAAAGAACTGGAACAAAACACATTTGGGGATGATGATTATTATTAAACAAATGTATATTTGAACACTTAAAAATAAAAAGGCTACAAGTAAAATAAATTTATCATAGTATTTATTTGATTCTTATAACCAGTTACAACTTTCTAGCATTATAATCAGGCTAAAAGGAATAAGTCAAAAATTTTATTTATTCGCAGGGTCAGAAAAATATCAAAAGAAATAGGTACCTTGTGTATATAAAATTTATATCATGAACACATTATAATAGGGTCCAAGTCATAACATTATTAGTACCAAGGAGACAGGATAAATAATACGAAATATTTATATAGTAAAACTTTATACTAATAATTATTTTTATTACAGAAAAGACAAAGTTGAATAACCTATTTACATAACCTACAATCATTTAAAACATAGACATTAAACATATTTACTTGAAAAATAACGTTTCCTAGTAGATTTCTTAGCACTTTTTCACGGATAACATAATTTGCATTAAAATGTTTTTCACAAATGGAACTTTTGGGTTTAATGTTTATTTTCATACCACCAATAATTTGCACCATATTCTGTATAACTGTTTTTTGGCATTATAAAACTGCTATTAATATTTTGAAGACTCTCTCCCATAATCACAATTAAAAACAACACAACGATCCAGCATGATTTATATATTTTAAGATTTTAAAAAATATTTATCTGTCAACACTTTTTAAATTGCAGCTCCTACTTTTATCTTTTATTTACTTTCTCGCCGGATAGATACTAGCGAACCTAGCGGATTTTGGCTAGGAAGTACGATCGGTTTTATCGCCGTTTTCATTTGTTTTTAAATAGGAGTTGCACCTTATAGTCCACCGTGTCCATGGTCAAATGTCAGAAAGGGGTTATGTGTATGTGGGTTATGCGAATAGTGCACATAATCAAAGTATGTACATAATCAAAGTATGTGGAATAGTGTCATGGTCGATGTTATTTTGTGCGTCTGTTTGTAAGTAAATCAATCTTGGGAAAGTTCTTTTATTAAACTGTAGGCGCTTATTTAGTAGTTGTGACAGTTTTGTGCTTGAAAATTGGCCGCATTCAGCAGAAGCAACTGATTATCAAACGATAACTTAGCGATGACTTATCGATTAGTGAATCTCCTGAATGAACTTTTTAGGCACTTCTTGACATAGCTTTCACCGTTGACAGGCGACTTAAAAGTGACTTGTGCGCAAGTAAACAAAGCTGATAAATTTATGTTTATGTTTATATTTTGAGAAGTCTAAAGTTTTTAGCATAATTGCGTTTCCCTTTTCAGTCAGCAATAATGGATGGTGCAACACTTCATTATCAACTACAATATATTTCATATTGTTATAAACATATATCACTTTAAAGTCCTCCATATCAGTGAAAAATTCGCACATTTTAGTGTAAAAATGGATTCAAAATAAACATAAAATAAGGTTATGAGTTCTGAGATGAGCACCACCACAAAACATTCACTTCAGTTGGTAGGTATGAGTTCTAAATCTAATCACGATGTGATAACGATAACTAATCGTATTTCAAATTCGATGTTTTAAATGGCGGCCGATAACTCATCATTTGATTACTAATCGCTCTTTTATATATCATTCAGCAGAAAATCATAAATCGATTGCTTCTGCTGAATGCGGCCATTAAAATTTTAGTGTTTAATTTAAACAAAAAATATTAAAATATGCCAGTATGGTAAATCGTACCTATATCCGTTGGATAAATCGTACCGGTACGATCTAGCCGACTAATAATTTTCTTGCGAAAATACCTACTAGGCAGCTAACTAAATATTTTCAGGTGTAAAGTAATATGGCTTTTATTACTTGTTAGGTATTTTATTTCAGGAAAAAATGAATAAACGAAAATATTTTGCTGATGGACCCCAGAAGATCTGCAACGTGCCCTAACAGCTTACAAAGAAAAACAATGTGGCTTTAACGAGTGCTGTAAGAAGTATAACATTCCCAAACCCACTTTGGTAGTATCGTTTCTCGGTATAACATGACTGCACTTTGGTCTGATGCCTTTGCGAAAACTGCCACAATAAGCACTATTGCTAACGGTTTTAAAAAAGCTGGAATTTGACCTGTTGATAGGACAATTTTTTCAGAAGCCGATTTTGTTGCTATTAGTATTTTACTCGAGGAAGAGTCCAACAACAATGGAATGCCAGAACATTCTAACCAAGCTGCTGATAACCAAAACCAAACAGATGTACCGTCAGCAAACGAGAGTTAACGGTCCCAGAGTAACAAACAATATCTTGATGTTACTATCGATGAAATTTGTCCATTGCCCGAGCAATTGAACAATGAAAAAAAAAGGAAGTTGTCCCAACCGGTTGTCATTTTAAGCAGTACACCAAAGACGACTTGGAAACTCCACAAACCCAACGGGAAAATAAAGCAAACCAAGTGAAAAGAAGTATCTGCATGACATCCACTTCTTTCGATGCAATAAAGAAGTCGCGTAGTTCAAAAGCCACCGCACTTCAATCACCAGTACCTGTACTGGAAAGCAACAATATCGAAATTTGTTGCGACCCAAACGATTGGTTTTGTCAAGTTTGTGAAGAAAACATAGTTGAAGATATGGTTCAATGCTTAAAGTGTAAAAAATTGGCGCATACGTCCTGTACGGGAAGTGGCAAGAAACTGAAAAGATACATGTGTAAAAATTGCATTTAAAACATTATCGGTACGATTTAAAAACCACCGGTACGATTTAGCCGACGAGTTCGATAAATCGTACTGTTTGCAACGTCTTATATTTTTAGTTTTTTTTAAACATTCCTTTTCAACTGCAGGTTTTTGCATGTTTAGCCGCTAAGAAAATATGTAGTCTTGTTTGTCCAATTTTTATTTTTAATCAAAATTTTGATTTTTAAGCACAGTGTTTGAAAAGTTAAAAATCGGTACGATATAACCGACCTTACCCTACATATTACATATTAGTCTAAGAACCGAAATAAGGTCGACCTTCACCCACCTGTTTTCTTTTAATTAAATAAAATATGTTTATAAATATATCGCAAAAGGGTTGCCTAAGAAAATACAGTTCAGAATATTTATTTTCTAAAAATAAAAAAAAAACAACACTCTGTAAAGTATTTCCCAGATGCTTCGATTATCCCCAAACTTTAATCAGCTCACCGCAGAATAGATTAAAGCCTAAGTTTAAAATTTGGTGTTTTTCTCTTTATCCGTTTTTGAGTTGTCTTCAAAATTCCAAATTTAAAATTTTTCTTAAATATCTTGAATTAGGTCCATTTTAGGGAAATCATGTATATGGACAAAATAATAGAGAATGACATCATAAGCAACTTTTATCATGATTCCTATACTTTCCTCATCTGTACACAGAAAGGAAAGCAAAAAATGGCCGAGACCGTATTTTTTTAGGCAACCCATTTGCGGTATATTTAAAAACATATTTTATTTAATAAAAAGAAACTTTCATCCTGTAAACAGACGGGTGAAGGTCGACCTTACTTACGGATCCTGGACTATATCACTTTTGTGTCAAATATTATTTTAGGTATAAACAGTTTCTGTTTAAAAAAAAAATATATAAATAAAAAATGACGTTGACTTTTTTTCATTCGATCGAGTATACCTGTTAAATTGTACATATTTAAAAAAAAAATACAATAAGTTATTTCTAAAAATTTGAAACAATGTGTAATAAAAAGTACTTAGTTTCTTTTTCGGTTTTCCACCAATCTACTAAATTGAACCAAGTTGGACAACTTTATTGATTCTTTTCGCGTTTTCTTTAAGGCGGGAGTTAAAAGGTGACCAAATCACAACTGAGAGTTACATATCTTGGAAACCAACCACGTTCAATTACTGTTTAATAAAGTATTTTACTCAAAACTATTTTTTCTAAATGCTAACGAAAGTCAGGTCAAAGCGGTCAAAGCGGTCAAAGTGTTGAGTGGATATAAACCATTGATGCCAGTTGTATTAAACTTACGACATTATGTCTGCATTTTTGATATAAATAGAAATAGGTATTCAAAAAGGAAAAACTTGTATTTCGTGCAAAACTTTTTTATTAATCAATGCAAAGCGCTTTCGGCTTATTTGCCATCATCAGTGCTCATCTACAAAAATTGTGGATGTAAACTTACAATTTAAAAAGATTTAAAAAAAAAAAAATTATAAAATCTGAATTAGACTTTTAAGTCAAAAGTTAAAATAGTATATATACAATTGTTTGAACGAATTAAAAATTACAAGAAACAGACAAAGTGACAAAAAACCTGGTATTGGGAATAGTGAGTGTGGGATAAGCCCTTACAAATCAAATCTGATCTCCAAAAGCAAGTTAGCTTGTGTGGAATTAAGGAATCATGCCACCCTCACTATTCACAAAATTGAAAAAAACATCAGATTCACCTTTAGGGACCGCGGGTTCAGTTGTGCCATCTTGGGTTCTCTGAAAGTTTGTTCTGCAGAGCCCGGGCTGACACATCTGAATCACGCGAGTGACATTTTTGTTTTGTCTTGACATCAAAATAATAATATCTTTCATATTAA
This sequence comes from Psylliodes chrysocephalus, assembly GCA_927349885.1. Lineage (NCBI taxonomy): Eukaryota > Metazoa > Arthropoda > Insecta > Coleoptera > Chrysomelidae > Psylliodes > Psylliodes chrysocephalus. The sequence continues at coordinate 9,815,277 of OV651818.1, read as the reverse complement.
ACATTTATTTAAATTTAAATAACAATAAATTAAATCTTTAAATTCAATAACAAATTTTGATCTTCGTTAACCTCCAATCACTCGAATCACACTCGGAGAAACATGTTCCACACTGAGGTGAACGCACCTCCTTCTGTTGACATTTGACAAGTCAAAGTATTCAAGTGTCGCTTGTCACCACTGTCATGTGGAAACGGTTAAACAACTTGAACCAAAATGAAGAGATAAATTTAAATTTGAAAATATTAATATTAATAAAATTATGATTTAGCAAGTTGTAAACATCCCGAAATATATAATTTTGGGAGTGAGGATGACCAGGAACTTGTTGGATACGTTGTGGACAGTAGGTAGACTTTTTCATAATTATAATGTATATAAAACATATATAAAAAAACCTTCAGTTTTTTTTACTTTGGCCTTCTGCGTTTTACTTTCTTCATATCAAATATTGCATTATAGATTCAAATTTCAATATATATTCCACAGTCACCCTCTAATTGTAAATTTCTTTAAATTTTAACTAATTTGTTAACCTTTTTTCAATTTTGTGAATAGTGATTTTTTTTTTAAATCTTTTTAAATTGTAAGTTTACATCCACAATTTTTGTAGATGAGCACTGATGATGGCAAATAAGCCGAAAGCGCTTTGCATTGATTAATAAAAAAGTTTTGCACGAAATACAAGTTTTTCCTTTTTGAATCTAAACTACGTGCACACAGCTGTCAACCTTTTTTGGTTTTTTTAAGAAATAGGTATGATTGACAGGAAATTTTAAAGATAATCCAAATATTATTTTAGAATTAAGGTTTAAATGGACCCGTATTTTTTTCGTTTCGCCAACGCGAGATGGCTCTACAAGCAATAATTTTATGAATATAGAAAACTATTAACCAATCTACTGAATTTCAAACTGTAAAAAAAACTTTCGCTAATACTCACTAGATGCTGCATGGAAATAGAGCGTTCTCGTTATGCACTATTGCCATATCTACACCAGTCATTTTACGTATTTTTGATCGGTGCCTAGTGTTGTTTTTGAGTGACTTATTGTTTTATATATACTATTTCTCATTGAGTTTTTGTATTTATTATTAAAAATGCCCCTTGTACTCAAGAAAAAGTCAAAAAGAGGCTTACATTTAAAAAAGTAAGTATATAGGATTGAATTACTACATATAAAATGTTTATATTAAAAACACTCATTTCTATTACAATCGAAATAGATAGGTAGAATTATTGAAGATTAAAAAATTGTTGATTTTTCTATACCGCCTGCAAGAAAAGTACAATAACTTCACTTAAAATTAGGTTACGTTAGAAGTTCATAAAATAAGCATTTTTTTGGGTAAATTATCCTATTTAAATAATATAAATACATAGGTTTGTAAACATTGATTTATTTACAATTATGCAATCCACTGCTTTAAAAAAAAAAACAGGTCAAAGAAGAAGAATAAAAGTGTGTTGCCACATATTTTTTTCCTAAATACTTAGGTGTTCTTTATTTTCACTAGTAATACCACTAGAGGTCAAATTATTTCCGGAAATTTTTTCGAGCTCATGAATTTTCTAAAAATATTCATGAGCGAGAAAAAATTTCCTGATATTAATTTGACCTCGCGTGGTATTCGGTAAGAAAATTCCACGCCGAATTATGGTTGAAAATTAAATATTTTTAAAATTTATTTTTCGTTTCTCAACAATGCAAATTATTTTCTCCAAGTCACCAGTGAAACATAAAAGGTGTTGTCGCCTTGATTGTTGAGTTGTCATGGTAACTAAGTGAGTTCCTAACCTCAAATATAATTTCAGTTTTGAAGTTGTCAAGCGGCCCGACGTAAAAAAATGTTTCGCTGCAATTATTTAGGCCTTCAAATTGCTTATTTCTACTCATTGTAGATGCATGGGAATACCATTTGAAAATAGAAAATAGTATATTCTTTAATTTTACGTAAGTTTTGAATAACTACAAGTGGTAGAAAATTGTTTTTCTGCGTTTTTATTAACATGCGTTATGAGCGCTTTAAAATGGTATGAAATTCATAACCAGCGTCAGCAAGCATCAATCGTAGGAGGCTGTGATCATTGTATTTTGACAGTTCAAAACATTAAATAACTCGCGTTTTGTTGCGATAAAGAATATTGCACAGCAAGTAAAACCAACAAAATTATCTATTTGTTTAAAAATGAATCGATTTGAAAATCATACGCTATGCAAAATATGCGTGAAATTGTCTGATGTAATGATCAATCATTGCACCATGACTTACTTACTCGGATTAATAGAGGATTGTGGCTCCAACTTGAAAAACGAAAATTTGTTCCGAATTGTCCACGAATATTTGCACCTAAACTACGCAAAATTCAAAGTGCTGAATGGGAAAAAGGTGAATAAATTAGTGTCTAAATAGTATATATATTTTATTAGACATAGGCACATAATTCAAAGCATCCAAAGTCCTGCATTTTCGCCATTAAGAAGAAAAGAAGTGGCCGAAGAATATAGAAAACACCTTAGCATTGTAACTAAAATGTATCAAAACTAAACCTATTATGTGAACAAATAAAAACCAGTCTGTCAAAAATGGTCTGTTATTGTAAACGTCAAAAAATTTCCAGTATAATTCGCTGTTGGGTACCTCACGAGAAAAAAATTTTCACTAAAATACCTCCGTTGCCATGGTGATCTGTCAAAAACACGTATTTTGATTAGTTCAAAATTACAGGTGTGGAATTTTCATAATAATACCTACCTTTGCAAATAAATCAATTGAAATATTATTTTAAACATAAGACATCTATTGATTTTACTTTTTTATTTGAAAACAATGTTAGTTTATTATAAATAGTGTTATTATTAAAGTGATAAATGTAACAAAGAGCGTGTTTGTACAGGGTCGTTAATTGGAAATAAAGAATTTAGCGAAAATTTGACAACGCGGACCGATCTCCGATCATTCACTGAAATGTTGCACGTTGCACAGAAGGTACAAAACAAAGATATCTAAACAGGTAGCTGGACAATAAACTTTTAAAAAAAATAGAATATATATTTTACATTTCCGTTCCAACCGTATGGTTTCTAGCGGGTGTTAAGAGTTATTGCTCCGTTCATGAGAACTCATTTGTCGGCACATTACTCCTATTATACCCCTACCTTCAAAATTTCAAGAACGGATCGTCGAGCCACATTTCCCCTATCATAGGAAATGGATCGGCGATTTATTTAGTTATACCGGTGAATTGAAGATTTGAACGTATTTAGTAAACTTTTTAGCCTAAAAGAGAAAGTTATTTGTGAATTTTCCAATAAAACTAAGAAAAGTAGTTAGTCAAAACATTCTTCGTTTAAGAACATTTGTTACGAAGGCAGTTTCTTATAGAAAAGAAAATAGTCTTAGCACTATTAATAGCGTTTTGCTTTTAAAGAAAGACATAGACAATGCAAGTTTTCACGCTTTTGGTGATCATAAAAACTGCGATATTTATTTTTGTCAGAAGCATACAGATGAAACCAAAAACGAAATAACCAATTTCAGATCTAAACCTAAATTTTTTACAAGACAAATTATACATGCTTTGTTAGATCACAGCAGAAGTCTATTACATGATGTTGATATTAATATTGTGAAACAATTTCATCCGACAGTCGCTATGTTTTTAGGTGGCAAAAGAATCAATCCAGAGGGCGCTCTTACCAAAGTAGATGTTTTGCAGCAGTTGTATCATATAATTCGAAATCGGGGAATTCAAAATTGAAAAAAACTTTAAACCGTACTAACCAATCCATGTTAGTAACTGAATTGAAAAAAAAGGCGACAATTGGCAATAAAATCAAAATCTAATCGCAAAAACCAATAAAACTGATTTAGATTATGGAGAAAATTGTACCAAAAAGGATTTAGATCAAGATATTTATGAAGTAAAAAAACTTCAATTTTTAAACGAATTCCCTTTATCTGAAGTTAAGAGAAATGTAATTCAGGAACAAACTATGTCACAGGCGGATAGCAGGGTTTGGCTTAAAATTCGTAGAAAAATGATTACGGTCTTACACTTTAAAGCAGTGTGTACTAGACGAATTACTACTTTATGTGAGCCTTTAGTCAAAAGGATTATTTACCAACCACCAGTCAATGCTGCTCCTATTTCTCATGGCAAAAAGTATGAAAAAACGGCACTTTTGCAGCTTTAAGAGCAGGAAAATATAGTGATTAGATATTGTGGAATTTTTATTGACAAAAATATCTATATTTAGGTACGCAACGATCAGTTCACATTTTTACTCACATCTCAACTATAACATATTGCAAACTAATTCATTTTAAATCAAAATAACAATTTTTAAATTTGTAGGTGCTACTCCAGACGGCATTGTAGGAGATGAATTAGTGGTTGAATTAAAATGTCCATACGCTGCATATCAAATGCAGGTAGAAGAGGCGATTAAATTGAAAAAAATACTCTTTTGGATTTTTAATGAAGACACCAATAATTTTGACATTAATATCCACCATCAATGGTATTATTAAATACAAGGCCAATTACATATTACAGGACGAAAAGGATGTATTTTTGGTGTATGGGCAGGTCCCAATTATCTACTTAAAGTGGAATATATAATAAAAAGAGACGATTTCTGGTATAAAAATATGGAGGAAAAATTAATAAAGTTTTATATAAACTGTATGTTGCTATAATACCTATATTTATTTGCTGGTCTTCTGTGACTAATTTATTTGTAGTACTGGGTCCAATTAAGTTACCAAAAAATAATAACCGATCAATTTAAATACATTTATTATGCCTACTTTGTAAAAAATAATATCGAGCTGTTTAGTCAAACGCCCTGCTCTTCACAAAAACAAAATTAAATTATTTTATAATTTGTGATACATTTACATCATATCTAAAAATGAAAAAAAATTTAATGTACAGGGTTCATAATCAGTGGCGGCTTGTGCCAACTTAAAATGGGTGTTCACTTTTTCCAATAATTTCATTATATGTAAGTTCGGATCAAAACTTTGTACAAGAGCCAATATAGCTGTTTTTTTATTATTTATTTGAGTTTGTATTAAGTGTAGTTATTATTATCAATATCATACTGTTTTCAAGCACTACAACTATTAATAAATGAATATTTTAGTTAGTGTGATATTTGTTTTGTTTTTAATACGTTGAAATCCATCTATAAACATTATTAGTTAGTAAACTGACTTTTGTGTTTATGAGCGGCGCGCCAATTAATGTGTTCTTTGACAGTTTGAAGGATCTGTTCGCGTGTTGTCTTCTCTTTTTAGCTATATGCATTCGGCATATCGTCTCACTCGTGTTAGGCTCACTCATCATAATGCGCCACAGACACAGTATACTTAGATATACTGTGACACAGAGATGCGAGCAGCCAGAGGACAATGATATACAAAAAAATATAGATTAACACGTATGAAAATAAAAATATTAAAATTAAATTTATATTTTTGTTATTTATGTAATATAAAATACTTAATGTGTTTTTATGAAATTTAACTGGGTGTTCACTGCACAAATGAACCAATGGAGAAACCGCCCCTGTTCATAATATATTACGCCAATATTGGAGTTTGTTTGTCCTTCTATAATATTCACTTATTTTAAAAGTAAAACCCTTTTTAAAATGGTTGACATCAAAAAGAGAAAATATGAATTTATATCTCAAAGTTAGCAACAACAAAATATGATAACATCATTCAACGGCAGCCATCATGAAATTCGGACCAATCAAAGCCGGATAGTAACAAAACACTTCGGCTCTGTTCCCTCAGCTTTTAAAATATTAGTTCTATAATAATATCATTTTGAGTTTGTCAATATATATAGACTGAAATAATTCTGAGTTTCATTCTCTTAAACCAATAGCATAAGTTACGAATAAGAGGTATTTGTAAGTATTGTAAAAATTGCAAAATACTATTATACGTTAAATGGTGTAAATTAATATATTTTATGTATTTGTACAAAATAATATATTAAGTCATCTCCTTGCTTTATTTATTACATGCTGAAAAGATGGCATTCAAGGAAATATCTTTCTGTAAACAATTATACAGTCTACATATTATCAGATCACTACAACAGCAGACAGCAACAAAATCAGGAAAAACTTGTAAACAAAACTATTTTCTCCACGTTTCATTCACAGATAAGTCAGAAAACATGTAAATTATTAATATAATATGAAACATTTGTTAAATACATTATTTATAAGGCTGATTTATAGATTTTATTATATTAGTAGCTTAGTTGATATTCTTTGCAAAATGAATTATTTTAGAAAATATAATATATACCTACTATACAAATATAATTCTTCTACCTAATTTTTTCTAATTAAACTATGTTTTAAATATATTGAAACATTGCAAATTCTATATTGAAAACAAAATTATCTCATGTAATAAAATTTTCCTATTCGCACCAACCGAAAATTTAAGTTCGATCCTATATGTACCCTTATTCCGTATCTGGCCAAATTTCAATACTAGGTAGACGAGGAAGGCAACAGCGCCCATTCTTCGGTACGAACACGGAAGAGGGGATATCGTAATCATATTTTTCAATCATTTTTATATCCAAAAATACTTTGCAATTTTAATGATTACGGCTTTATATCGAGTCCAATTTTAAAAATTATTTTTTTATCTTATTAGGAAAAAGATTTACTACAAGTTGACATTAATCGTTCGAAAAATAGTGCATGTTTGATAACGTTAATTCTCTATTAAAAGTTGTCCTTTTTTAAACAAAATTAATAAATTTTATAATTTTTTGTAGACAAAACAGTCCATTTTTTCAAAGAAGAAGGAAAACCCTGGGCTAGTGCCACTTATTCTCTTTGCACATAAAAAAATATATGGTATTATTTTTAATACTGTGTCTTCTAGGATTAAAACAGAATTCCTATTTTTAATACAAATTTCCTGCTATTGTCATCGGAGCAATAACTCTTAAAGTTAAAATACTGTTTTCGTTTTTTGCTAATAATTTTACAAAATATTCAAATTATTAAAATTGACACAGAGGCATAATTTTATGAAAGGAATATTATGTAATTTATTATTTTATATTTTGTTACAGGGTGTGCGATTCCTGATAATGAAATTGAGACATACCTTTCTTCGACGAAACTTTTTAGTAATTTTGATATCCTTATTAGCTGAACAATAAACAGTTATATTATAGATTTTGTCAAAGTTAAGAAACCTTTTTTCTAGGTAATTTTGATTAGAGAATATGATACAAACATAATGTTTGTGTAAAACTGTTCTACTTTTGTTTAAACTTAATAATTTTAACCGTTTTCGAGAAACAAGCAATTGTGAACACTTCAAAGTCTGAAAGTGTTTTAAAATAATTAAAAGTAGACAAATTTGTAACTCTGAATAATAAAAAAAATAATTTAATAAAATATTTCATAAACAATTAAAACGTCTTTAGAATGATCAGTCAATTTTATATTTTTATTAATTTTTAGCACCACAATGTTGCGGAATAAATTTCAAATTCTAGTGCAGTAACGGTCAAAATTAAAAAAAAAACATTGAAGGACAGGAAATTATCCTCTTTTTAATAAAAACTAACAAACTCGAAAGTGAATGTTCCACGTGATATTTTTCTACTTTACAACTTTTCAATTTATTTTAAACAAAGACTTGGGTTTTAATTAGGACCAAAAATTTTGGAGCCAATATCATCATTAGGAATAGCCGAGGGGCGAATCACTCATTGTAAAAATGTACATGTATTGCCGAATTCACATGATTTCCGCAATCATATGGCGAATTCTGGATGACTGCGGTGATTTCCATGTGACTTCCTACAAATTTCTAGTTACTGCGGTGATTTCCACTTGACTTCAATAGATTTTTCGTGACTGCGCTGATTTATGCCTTGACTGCGGCGATTTCCGTACTGATTGCGGCGATTTCCGTATGGATTGCCACTATTATTTCAAAATTGCAGGCATTTTCAAAGGATTTTTACAATGTATGGCTTTCTAGTTGGTTTCCAGTAAAAAACATTAGCTGGATGTTATATCAGGAGAACTAATTTTGTATAGGACATGTATGGCCCATACAAAAAAATCTGATGTGTCCAACACATGACTTTCCTATCTAGTTATTACATGCTTTTTCCGGTTATTTTGTACAACCTATTGCAGCACCTCCATAAATGTTTAGAGGATAAAATAAATATATACATTTTCCATCGAAACATTTTTCTATAGATATTCATTGGAAATGAAAATACTGAAAAATTTAAATTTAGCACTTTTCCTACAATTTTTCCATTACGGTCCATTTTAGAAAAATAATGTATAAACAAAAATTATAGAGATCGATATCGCAAACAACTTTTATTTCAACAATTTTCATAAAAATCAGAATTTTGCACATTTTGTCAAATTTCTCGAATACGGGCCATTTCAGGAAATTTTGACATAAAACAAAAACTATAGATAATAATATTAGAAATAACTTTTATTTGATTAATTTTTCTCCAAACATAAATAACAGATATATTCCATAAAATATAAAAACGGCCCCCCATAAAGTACCCCCCCAGATGTTCCGACTTTTCCAAAATCTAATCATTTCACGTCAGGCCGAAATAAAACTTAAGTTTAAAATTTAATGGTTTTTTCTTTATCCGTTTTTGTTTGAACAATTTTTATAAAAAAATATTTTTTTACATTTTGTCAAATTTCTCGAATACGGACCATTTTAGGAAAATTTTGTATAGAACAAAAATTTTAGATAATAATATAAGAAGTAACTTTTATTTGAAGAATTTTCTTCCCCAAACGTAAATAACAGATATATTCCATAAAATATAAAAATGACCACCTATAAAGTACCCCCCCAGATGTTTTGACACTGCCCAAAATCTAATCAGCACATTGGACACTGGAACAAAGCTTAAGTTTAAAATTTGGTGTTTTTCTGTGTATCGGTTCATGAGTTATGCGACACACAGACACACGCACACACACAGACAGGAAAGTAAAAAATGTATTGTCAATAAATTAATTCCTTTCTAAATAAAATACATTTAAAACTCTAATTAAAACGTGTATGACCCCCTCTAATAAAGTACAAACAATTTTATTATGCATTAAAAAAAATCTGGTAAAATAGAGACAATTCTGGACCACCTTGGAACTATCTTCTATCAGATCAAATCAGAAATTTGATGAACTTTGCCAAAAATGGCATTTTAAAATTAATAATAATTGATGGAATGACACTTTCGATAAACGTAAATGCAATTTGTTTAATTTTACACAAGATGGCTTAGTTTTCCTAGTCAAAACACAATGGCGAATTGGTGAAATGTCAACTGACTGCGCGCGATTTTTAATGATTGCTAGTGATTGCTCAGCGACTGCGGGAGATTTCGGGAGACTGCGAGGGAATTCTGAACGACTGCGAGGGAATTCTGAACGACTGCGATGATTTCTTAGCGATTGTCGCTGATTTTGATGGGACTGCAGCGATTTTTAATGGGATTTGGGACATTTTGTACATGTATTGCGGGAGTGATTCGCCCCTCGATTAGGACCAAAAATTTCGAAGCCAATATCATCATTAGGAATAGCATATGTGGGTAAAAAAATATAAAATAATAAATTCAATTATATTCCTTGTCTAATTGCCGATTTTGTAAAATTATTACAAATAAAAGGAAAATGGTGTACTATAGGCACGAACATTGCAAAATAGATTACTGTCTTTAAGTATGGACAAGTAAGCATACAAAATAGTTTAAAACAAGCTACTACTGAGACGCAATTACGAATATTTCGTATATTAGGAAATTTTGCTTTACATTCTTCCAGCCTTGTTAAAGATATGACCAGTAATAGATGCGAGCAATGTATGCATCAAGTCGCAAAATTTAACAAAGGCAAACAAACTTTTTACGGCTGTAGAAATAGTTTTAATATAAGATGCAATGCTGCGAGTTTTTCATACCAATTTGGTCTCAGTTGGTTCTTAAAAGCACACCGAAGAAAATTTGCTAAGACTCCATCGAATACTCTCAAACAGTTGGTAAATATAAGAAGCAAGGAAAACGTTAATTTAAAAAATGTAGAAGAAGACTGTTTGCAATGAAAGTACAAACTTCAAACCCTAAAAAAGATTATAGAATACATTGACCTTCGCGAAGAAAAAATCAAAAAACTAATAGGCCAACAAGTAGAACTATTAAACGTCTCCATTGTTGAAGCTGACGGAATGGAACAGTCACAGCTTCTACTTTTGGAGACTATACTTCGGAAAATTGGTTGAGACAATTATGTAAATTTTTTGTACATAATTAATACAGTTGGAATATGGAAAGATCAACGAAGATGTAGCAAGAGAAGCATATACATCTTTAACCAAAAATATTGTGACTCCTTGTGGATTATTCGTCTGCACTAAAAAAAGGATACGGGTTTTTAAGAACATCGCCAGACGGTCTGGTTGGTGATGACAAAATTATTAAAATTAAATGTGTCTACTCTGCCCAGGAATATACACCATTAGAAGCAGCAAGTTCTATTAAAAATTTCTGTTGTTACTTAGCTGAAGATAGATGTAATATGTATTTAAAAAATAATCACAAATATTTTTATCAAGTGCAAGGACAACTTTATATTTCTAAAAGAAATTATTGTGATTTTGTGATTTGGAAACCTAAAGGACTACACATACTTATGATAAAAAGATCACAAAGGCAATGATTAACAAGATAAGCACATTTATGATCATTATGGAGTAGAACTTGTGGGTAGTAGACGTTCACGAAATATGGAACTACGAAATTATTCAAAGTGAAATAAATATCTCAGCAGGCAATTATCAAGTTATACCAGCTTTTACAAAATCTGACACCAGAGACAAATCAATAAAAATGTGAATGAAAAATCTGCTACAACTCAAAAATAATATTCTGGCATCAATTTTAGGAGCATAAGTCCTGTTACGGCAGACGACGATTTAATCATCCCTTCTTCCAAAGGAAAGGCAGAACTGTTATTTGTCAAAATGTTTTATCCAAGTTTATACTAAATCCTCATAACAACAAGAAGTTGTTAACTACTATTCCACAAGTTTTATTTGATGTATTGAAACCTCTTAAAAATCTCTTATAGCCCTCAAAAAAAATGTCCTTATCATGAGTAAGTCCTAATTTTTGTTATAACTTTATATTTGGTTTAATTTATTTATCCATTTGAATTCCTCCCCCTAGTTACGAAGCTGCTTAATGAATTTTACCTAAATTATTTTTATTAACGCTTTGTAATTAATACATAAGTACAATCGTGTACATTTAAAATTCGTAATAAAAAAAAAACAAAACCAACCTATAGCTTATTCAACACAAATAAATCAAAAATGATTTTTAATAAAATTTAAAGCTCTTTATTCCCCTTTCTTATTTATATGCCCTTCATTTGTAAAATTATAATTTATAATTTACTTACTTTGAACAACAACTTGTTTAAAACCTAAAATTTAACATGTCGAAAATAGGTACCTGACTTTGTAGAATTTAAGTCAGAACATGCAAGATCTATGTCGAATTTAGGCTCAGATGATTTTATCTTCAAAATTAAGGAAATAAATACGTAATTTTTAAAAGACCACCAACGGTACAAATAATATTTAACTTGACCAAACTTTAAAAAACAATATAATACCGTCCAATACTTCCGGAAAACCGCTAAAACTGTCTGATTTAGGTAAACAAACAATTAATTTATAACAGTTGTAAAACGCATTGTCCATCTCTTGACCTCTGTGCGGTTTGTTGTTTGGGTACTTAGGTATCACTTATCAGTAGTTTTTATTATATTTTTTGTGATTGTTTTTCGTCGCCAATTTGTGACTATAAATACTATACCTATTTAATATATCAGTTTTTGATGCTAAGAATTTGAAGGATATATATTTGGAATAGGTATATAAAAATTGCGCTCTTAAGTATGTATTAAATAAATAATGTTCTGTTTATTTTATTTAAAATCTAATTTACTATACATTCATTGCTGTTTCAGAAGCAATAAATATTATTGTTCCACATAAAAATCCTACAAAAAAATTACACAAAAAAGACATTTTATCAATCGCATAAATACTTATTTCCGCTTTATATTTTTTACGCTAATTGGTTTTATATCAGTTCTAATATACACAGATATGATCGCTTTTTCCAGATTCCATTTCCCTTAGAAAATATTCGAATTAAAAGTTAATTTCCACTCGAAGATTTGACAGTAATTTCTATAAACATTGTTTATATACCACCTCTAAGTGTAGCAGAAATCTGCAGGAACGTCATATATAAGAAGTTTCTTATTTTATTATGTTAAAACCTATCTATAATAGAATTAAACACTTGCCTTAAAGAAAAATCCTCTCTTGCACGATAGAAAACCAACCAAGGTATACCAAATCAACCCACAAACTCAATAATTCAAAAAACTAGGAAAATTCACCAATATTAACGAACACGTTTTCGTAACAATGAAAGCCGGAGTATCACTACAACTCTCGCTGAATGCTCACGACAAACTGACTATTCGGAATATTCGGATTCTCTTCGTCGTCTCGTTTACATTCGAAAGCTCGACGGTGCGACGGTCAGTCCACCAATGAAGAACTCTCTTACCGACGGCGGACGTCGAGATGCGCGTCGGCGTCGTTGTGCGACCCTCCACACGACAGCGTCGTAATTTTAAAGCGATACAGGTTCATGATACGCGATTTAATTAACTTTTTAGAGAGTAATCTGTGGGTTTCTCCTTTTTTATTTTGATTTTTTAGGCGTAAGGATCACAGAAATTTTGGCTTTCGAATTACGGGAGATACAAACATTGGCAATCGGCACAGAACAAACAAGACAATAGCTATTTGTATCACTAGGGAGGAAAGTGCCAATTTTCCTCTCATATTTACCCATATTAATTGGCATTTATCAGTGGCGTGCGGTGACATTTTTGGAAGGGGAAGCAATTGTATAAAAATACAGCAGGCCAGTAAGCAAAGCACCGCAGGCGAAAATTTTTCGCGGTGCATTCACCATTTTGTCAAAATCTTGCTTTTTTCCTCAGTACTAAGGATATTCGAGATTGAGATTTTTGAAGTGTTACTATTACTTTATTACCTAGTTTAGTACTAGAAGCTATAAAAACACTTAACATTGAGAAGCTTCCTTGGTTTATTTAAACGTAAAAAAAACATTTAACTGAAGTTTTTTTTATTTTCTCCAGCATTTTTCGCATAGTTGACACAGAAGTTGACATTTATTTATACTTAAGATCTATTCGCCTATCCTCAATGACTGCAAATTTGTCTATAACATCGTCGTAAAATTTTGGATTTTCTGATAACTGTTTTACAAGCTGTTTTTCAATGGATATTAGGGCTAAATTAGAGAGTCTGTCTTCATTTGTTGAATTTCGTATAAAACTTGTAATGCGCTTTAAAGCTGAAAAACTTCGCTCAACTGACGCACTTGTGGCTGGGGCTGGGATGGTTAGTACTAATTCACACAACTTGACGACTTCACAAAGGGACCTATTTAAACCAGTTGTTATAGGAAAATTTAACACATTGATGGGCGTCTTTTTATCACTAATTTCAGTTGTTTCATAAACAACACTTAACTGGGACTATAATGCTGGAATATCGAAAAAATTTCCATAATTTAATTTTAGTGAATTAAAAGCTTCCGATGGAAATTTTGATGAATCGTATTTACTAATATTAAAATTGCACAATTGAACAAATTTTATTTCGTAAAAGTTTTGAAATCGAGAGTTTATTTGTTGTAGAATATTATCAAAAATTTCGACGTATAATCGACGATAGGAGGTCTCTCTGTCGCCAACATTATCAATTCTAATTCTAAGCCAATGTTTTGAGTCTTATTCCAAAAGTGTTTAAACTGATCTCGTTTTTTATTCATTTTATTATTAAAATCATCAATTTGTTTAATGCAGAAGCAAATGTCACTTGACTTTGTCTGTAAAATGTCGAATAAAATGCCAGTAAAAGAAAAAATATTTGCAAATATGTTGAGCAAAAAATTGAAATCAAAGTTTTGTTTGAGCCAATGCAAATACCCTTTAGCAGCAGTAACAGTTTCAGCATCCCATGTTTCTTTAGCATCCCATGTTTCTTTATCATCCCAAACGTCTTGAAAAATGTTTATCAAAGAATCACGGTATTGAAAACTGTTTGCACTAAACGTCCATTGTAGTTCCATCGCGTCTGAACAACTTTTGGAAACCTTCTTTGAACGTGAACGTCCAAATTGCGAGTTATTTTCGATGACTTTGAAAAGAAGGAAGCCAAACCACTAAGCGTCGAAAAGAAAACTTTGCAATCTTTAATATTATCCATGCTTCGCGATAAAACCAAATTAAGTCTATGAGCTATACAGTGAACGAAAATTGCATGTTTAAACTTCTCTTTCACGTTAGCTTGAAGGCTTCGTAAATGGCCAGTCATTACGGCAGCACCATCGTAGCTCTGGGCAACAAGGTTAGAACCACATTCTCAACTTGAAATAATGTCACAAACAATTTTAAACAATGCATTTGCAGTTCGTTCGCTAGTGACGTCCAAAAATCCTAAGAATCGCTCTTGAGGAATGCCATCCAATACATATCGCACAATAATCGATAATTGACTTAAGTTTGCTACATCTGTGGTTTCATCAAGCGCAATTATTGATACGAAAGGTGCTTTTTTAATTTCACTTTTAATGTGATCCATCACAACGTTGGCAGTACATTTAATTCAATCATTTTGGATTCTGTTTGAGGTACCTCGGAAAGTCGTCGAATTAATAAAATGATTTTTTAGGGTATCATCGTATTTTGCTAAAAAACTTAGAAGATCCATGTAATTTCCTCGATTGGCGGACCCACTTGCTTTATTGTGACCCCTAAAACTTAGTTAATGCTCTCCCAGGAAACAAGTTACATCTATTAATCGTTGTAAGACGTCCCTATTTTTTTTACCCTTTTATTGTGAATTTTGTTGCTTATTTTTAAATGATTGTCCAAACTATGTTCAATGCGATAGGTCCTGAATGTTTTTTCTTTAATTGTAGCACTTATATGAGATTTGTTATTTACATGTCGTTTTAGACTTTTGTGAAAATTATTCAAGACAAACACATTGGAACTCAGTCGGTATTACAGAGTTCCAATGTGTTTTTCGACTATATTAAAAAGTAGGCAAGGCCAGCAAAACAATTTCTTCAAAGTTTTGCAGCCGGTTAACCATTTATACTTTTCATAGAACCTTACGTGAAAATGCCTGGTGAATTTCTTTGCTGATTTTTCTACTTTCGTCTCTAAATTGATAGGATCCTTTAGCCTACTAGAATTAATAATGTTCGTTTTCTCTTCAAAATTTCAACTTGAAAATCCTTTTTTCAATAAAGAGCACACAATACAGACACAATTTACCACATTATTATTGTTCACAGGCACACTGCATGGTTCCTTCATTTTACAAAGGAAAAACAACTACGAAAAATAAACCGAAATCTACCTAAAATCGAAAATATTCCTCACACGTCCATTCGCGGTGCGAATTGCAATATGCGTAAGGCGACGTAATAATCGCTGCCTCTCGACCGTATTTCACGCTCCCAAACAGACTGACACTATCGCGGCAAAGCAGGGTCAATAACACTTAGCGAAATCACTTGCAAGATGAACCGGCTCTTTCAAAACGCGCTTCCACCAACGGACTCGAAGTATATGGTGTGTACGTTTACACAATTAATTTTCTCATGGGTGGTACGTGCGTGTACACATTACACCAATGAATTGTTATTACATTTACGAAGTTTACGTTATGTTTCAGATAAAATATAGTACCTAATTTAATATTAATTTCTATGCATTGTAAACTTAAAAATATTTATTTTTAAATTTCAACGTGTAGGGAAGCGTTGCTTCCCCGCTTTCATGGACCGCACGCCCCTGACTTATACAAGTAAATGAATGGTTTCAAACCGGAGTAGAGTCTGTTACGGTCAAATTTACGTTTAGAACAAATCATTAAAATTTAGTTAATTATCAATAATACTTAATCAAATAGGGTTTCGTTATTTTGATTCAAATATTTAGATTTAATTAATTAAAGCGATTTGATTTGGCTTTAACACCATCTGTCTTGCAGGTACGGAATTCTATCCTTAAAATGAACGTTTAATTCTTTTGATCGTAAGTGTATCGTATAGAAAACAATTTATATTAAAACTAGTTTCCTCTTCTGTTAGGCTGTAAACGCTTGTTGCGATTCTGCTCCTCTATCGCAGTTTTCTGTTACCCTTTTGATTGGTGCTGCCGCCTTGTTTGTATATTTTTAAATACTAATTAATTCATTTATTTTATGATTTGGAATTAAAAATTTGGAAATTCTTTACGCCCATTTTGTAAATGTCTACGCATCAGTACAGAGACAACATTGCATATGGATTTGTTTATGCTGATTTAATTTGGATTATTTGTGAGATTATTTTTTGAGTATTGATTGTGTTAAAAGTTTGTTTATTGCCACAAATAATTAACCATATTATATGGGATTTTATTCAAGACATTTCACGTTAAGGCCGCATAAGATCATTGGTAAGTTTTCTTTTTTTTTGTTTGATTTCTCACTTGTAATAATTTTCATCTTATGGGTTATTATTTGGACTTCTTCTAAAGCAAATTTATTTGTTCTAGGCCTTTTTCTTTTTATGTATATATTCTCATTATTTTGACCTGGGCCATTCATGATTTATTGAATAAATACATAGTACATTTCATTAAATTTGGGACAAAACTGCCGAGAGATTCCTTGCTTTTGGTGTCTAAAAGGCTGTTCTGGAATCTAGGATAAGTACCTGATTTGAAGTCATGTCCTGCTCTTCGAGGTAGGCTCATTGCTTTTTTTGAACCTGATTTTTGGACGAGCTGATGTCCAGTATTATGTACAGGCCGGGGTTTTGCAAATAAACAATAATAACTTCAGTTCGTTGTGTATTTATTAATTATTTAACATTCAATATATTTGCTTATAAAATTAGTTTAAATAATTAATATTTAAATTGCGTAAATTTGGAATAATTTTCACTTGAGATTTAATATAATTAAATGTAATAATTTAATAAATGATAAATGTTCATAGTCTTAAGATAATTTCAGTTATTTTCACTGCAAATTAAAAGTATTTTTATTATTTATTCTTACATGCAGTATAATGTAAGAATTTGGCCAAATTCACCCTTGTATTTAATGTTATACATCATTATTTAGTAGAGTAATGATTATTATTATAGCGTGGAGTTAGTGATTCTTATTTATTTTTGTGGTTACAAGAACCTTTTATATTACAAACTCTCTGATTAATAAACCAGATATTATTTCTGATTTAAATTACTTATTTGTTTCTTTGGATTGTTTATTTATTTTTATTATAAATAGGTCAGTACATTTCGCAGTTTTGGTATGCCTATGGGATGGAAAAATATGTTTTTGTTGATTTGGAGTGCGATCGGTACATTTTCTAAATTGCGTGGCATCCAAATTGTAAGTTTTGTTGAACCGCGACCTTCGCGACTGAAGTAAGCTGGCTACCGTTCGTACTCGCTAGGAATTAGTGTTTTTCTTTTTTTATACTTTTTTTTGAGTTGAGATAAAATAAAGCCTATTTTATTTTAACGTAAAAAGCCAGTTAATAAGTCGCAAAAATGCAACGTGGCAACATGCGACGTAAGACTCAAATATATAACAGGTCGTATGATTCGCTACTTTGCCACGTGTTTCCATCCCGAGCAGACGTTGTTTGACCTATTTAGTGGTCGAGTTAATAAATTAATTTTTAAGTTTTTCCGCGATGTTTAGCAAAAAAGCTGTAAAACCATTACCGGATGATATAGGCTTTGTTTAGACTGTCGAGAAGTACCCGTGTCTTAATTATTATACATTAAAGGCGTGCAGCAATAGAAGTGAATAAGATAAGGCTAGGGAAGTTGCTGGGATATATTTTTCTACGCGTAAGTTTGTTATTTTTATTTAAATATGTTCGGAACTCAAGAAAATCCTTGTGTCTTGTCGACCGGTAGCAACTGGCCAATAAACAGCCGGCAAAATATCGATTTACAGACTTTGCTAGATAACTGTCCAAAAAAGTAAGGTTTTGTTAAATTAATAAAAAACAAGCAGAAGGCTGTTTAGTTCACGTTTGTTAAGCATTTGATTTTTAAAACTAGACGAGAAGCCTTGAAAACACGTGGTCGTCATCAATATTTTCCCGATTGTTTTTAGCCAGCCGTGACCAGTGGAGTACCTATGCACAGCGAAACGAAGAACTTTAAAAAATAAACATTTATTACCATCTTGATTTGCAAGGAACAATTTAAATAATTTTTTTTTTCGGTTTATGGCCTAGTTGTATGTACCAATATGCCAGTCTCAGTTTGTGTTAAAATTCTTTACATAATTAAATTAAATGAAAAAATTCGATGGGATTCGAACCTGGGACCCTTGGATCCGCAGGCAGAGACTCTACCACTGAGCCAGCCACCCCCCTAATTTAAAACTAAGAAAAACAAAACGATAACGCGGCGGCTTGCGTCTTTTTATACAAACATTGTTTTGCCATGGCAAAGCATTTCCAGGTTTCACGAAGTATGCGCATAACCTATCCTTTAAACCGCTTGCCGTTTTTGGTTGACGTCCGTGAATCTCTTGTTGTACGCCCGTTAAGGAATTGTAGATAGCATGAACGTTAGAATGCAAAAACCAACCATCGTGTTTCCGAACGAAATTATGCAAAGTGCAAGCAGCTTTGACAACATGGACAACTTTTTCTTGTTTACAGTCATTTGCGTTTCGAAAATTCTAAATTTTGAAACCAGCATACCAAATGCACACTCAACACTTTTTCTAACCTTCGAAACTCTGTAGTTAAATATTCTTTTAGAGTTAGCTAGGCTTCTTCTGGGGTATGGTCGCATAATATTGTTATTATGCGGGAAAGCTTAATCTCCTACAAAGACTATTGGAAACGTGGAATTGGTCTTATCATCTGGTAAGGCAGCAGGAGGTGGAATGTCACCAATACTTATAAAAGTGAATAGACCATCTGCGTCCGCACTTGCCATTAAAACTATTGAAAAATAGCCTTTATAGTTAAAATATACTGAACCTAATTTTTGTAGGGCACTTAATTTTTATGTGTTTGCCATCTAAGGATACTACGCAATTTGGCATATTCTACAGTTCAGAGTATCTCGCAGAAATCTCTTTCCACTGCTCTATTGCAGGTAATGCCATATATTGTGGTTATTGGAGGGTTATCCGCAACTTCTGAGCAGTATCAGCAATAATACTAGGTGTCGTTGAAATTCCTCGATAAAATTCAAAGTGCAGCGCCGTAAACGACATACCAGTTGCTAGAAACCCAAAAAAGAAGCAGAAAATATATTTAATAAATTGAAATGTTAATATTATGTATCATAATAGTATATTCTTAATTAGAACGTCAAAATTCGAATTACATAAATTTATATGCACACTTTTTGTTTTTGTTTTTCATAAAAATAAAAATACACTAGTTTTTATCCGTGTTCAATAATTATTTAATGGGTCCTTCTATACCCGCATTTTTAACCACTGTGCTTTTGGTTCGATATTCGAACAGAGCGGTCCTTCTGTGACACTGGGTGAGCATGTGGCTGCCCTGTATTCAAGATGTCACTCTAGCGTTTCCGCTCTGACGTCAATTGTGAGTATATGATCAGTTTGGGGTAGATAGGACCTCTATTTGAGTTTATTTAGGCTGTTTATTTCGTTTTTAGCCCTCTCTGTTAAGAATTTATTTCGTAATAGAGGGCACTGATGGGAAACCTATCTATCACTGAGGTATGTTAACCTATCTGTCACTGTTTTTTTTTGAAGTGACGTTTTCCGCCTTCTGGAAATTTTCTAGATTGATATTCGACACACGTGGATTTTGTTTTAAAGGTACTGCTTCGAAATTTATTGGAAGTCGTTTCAATCCATTTGGGATATTACGAAGCAACCTTTTTGTGTTAAGTTACAACAGTATGGATTTGGTAGTATTTTTTTGGTGAACACATGTTGTATGAGCTCTTAGGAGGATATATTTAACCTCGTGTTGAATCTCATAGTGCCCACATATATATGTAGTCTTTCTGAATAAGCCGTTCACGAATTTGTCGTTCAATTGATCTGGTGCATCGTGTTCTCCCTCTATTTAGCTGTGAGAGGGTTCTTGTGATGGGCCAGTATTCTTGTGATGGGCACACACTTCTTGTGACGGGCACACACTTCTGTGACGGCCTATCAATTCTTGTGACGGGCCAGTATCCTTGTGACGAGCTAACTAGCACATCTTGTGACCAGCTGATTGATTCGTATGCTACTAACGAAGCAGATACATCAAAATCTACTGGAAAGAAGTTACAGTGTATCGCAAGTTTTGCTATCTTATTTTTTTTATATCACTTATTACTATTTATTCTATTTTATTGGGGGGTGTTATTAGTATATAATTTTATCTAAACCTAATGTAAACGAGGTTTAGGGGTTTACAGTACATTTTTATTAAACCCGAAACACTTCACCAAGAGCTCTTCGTGGGTTATATATATATATATTTACATCTTTCTATCAATCCCAAGCCAATTGGAGATTCTATCAAACCTGAACCACCCAAAAATAATAAAGTTGGATAAGTATATTTAATGTATATTGGAAACAGAGGGTCTCTTTATCTGTAATATAAAATGTATACTCTGAATATTTCATTAAAAAAATTTAATTTTTCTAAAGATTTTACTGAATCAGTGCAATCCTGAACCATTAGAAGATTGATACAATCTTGAACCATTTTATACAGTTTTGTTCACACTAATCGTACAATTCTGAACCTTCGCTCAGTTGCCAAATGTAAATTAAGTATGAAATCTACGATTTAGTGATACGAGAATAATCATAAAATTTAACTGTTTATATAATTCTAAACTCTGAATTGAAATTTAAAATAATTTAAGTTGGATTATGTAAACACATTAAAATCACTCTTGTGACTAGGGCAGTTTGGGTCGAGATATTAAGAGCAAACTAGATATATGGATGTATTTTCTCATAAATAGGAAATCCGATAAAAAAAACTTTTTAAATAAAATACTTACAATCTACGATTTTTCCTTACCTTTGTAATTAAAAAAAATTAACAGGTGAGATAAAAAATTAATTTTTGACATTTTACAATAAACCAGATTTACAACGCTTTCCTATAAAAATCTTACCCCCCACCATCCCATAGAGGGAGAGTGGGGGTAACATTCCCAAAATATTAGGTTAAAACTTTTTAAATAAAACAGTTTGAATTCCAAAATTTGGTCAAAATGATAGGGGTAAATTTTTTAAAAAAAAAGTTGAAACTTATGTCTTTTACAAATGTACCAAAAATAAGAGTTTTATCTCCTCTGTGATGATTTTTATAAATAATATCAAGTTGTTTGTTGCCGTTCATTCTGATAATCAAAATTTTATTTGGAATCATACCACATATGGCTGACAATTTAAAAACTTACAAAAACTTATATCTCATGAACTGGATGTAGGAAAAAAATTAAAATCTGGGAACTTGCAAGATGTCTTGGGGCTCATTTAGCTATTCCTATTGACCGGAAATAGATCTTAAGTCGCTTATTTTAAATACGGCATCCTATTATTACAAATTTGAATTTTACTTCAGATTCTGGGCAGGTTTTATGTATCATATCATATGCCTAAGTCAGAGCGATTTTACATATTTTAGTTTTTACATCAAAAATGATGTTGGTAAGCCCTCATATAATTATCAGTTAGTCCTATAAAGAAGTCCTTATATCTACTTCGGGTTTAATTCCTTGGGTTTAAGGTTTAAAATGAGATTAAGAAAACTGCCAAAAATCGATTTTTCAAATGGAACAACCCATTTTTCTTATTTTGTAGTATTTAGCATCTAAAATAAAGGTAACCTTGTATAAAGTCGTCTACAGGGTGGTCCGTTAATAATGAGATTCAGAGCTACTTTATAAAAGTATTGCGATATAACACAATTTACCTTAGTTCAATTTTTGATATTAAAGAATATACATAGTGTTAAAATAGATACATTTATATCAGTATTTTTGATTGAAATATTTGACACTTCATTTTATTAAGTATCTACTTTAACACCTTATATCTTCAATATCCAGAATTGAACAAAGGTAAATTTTTATATCGCAAGATTTTTATGCAAGGAATTTATAGATGTTCTGTGTCCCATTGTTAACGGACCATCTTGTAGACAACCTTATTTTTCATACTTTATTTTCGATACTAAATACTATAAAATGAGAAAAATGTGAATTTCCATAAAAACATTTTTTTTGTAGTTTTCTCAATCTTATTTTAAACCTTATTTTTGAACAGCCTGCATGATTAGTTGTCTAAATATAAAAAAATCTATTAATGAGATTTTTTAACAAGGAATCCAACCCAAATTAACCAATAAGATCTCTGGTCCTCTCATTTCTTCTTAATCTACTTTGGACCACTTTAAGATATGGACAATATTTGGAAATAAAACAATATTATTTTTGAAATAGGTAAGATACGCAGCTTTTAGTTCTTACATGTCAAGTCAGCGGCGGTAAGTCCCCAAACACAAATACGTCGAAATTAACAGTCGAGTATTTACAAAAGTTCAAGCATATACAGTGTGTCCACTTAAGTTCGCAGCATATGGGAAACTTTTTTATTATTAACTTTATGAAAAAAGTTTTTCTTCACAAAAAGTTCTGCAACTATCAGATATATTTTTACAATAGTATACGAGATATATCAAATAATATGAATTTAGCTGTAAAATAAAGTACCTTTATTTTTGATAAATCACGTATACGACTGATAAAATTTGATATTTGATGGTTGCATTTTACGTTTTAGACCATGCTCGACTTTTTATGAAAAATAACTTTTTTCATAAAATTAGTAATAAAAAAGGTTTCTGCATATAGTAAGACGAGGATGGTGTCAAACCTAAAATACTACCATCAGATATCAAATTTTATCAGTCGTATACGAGGTTTGTCAAAAATAAAGATATTTTACTCTTCAGCAAAATTACCTATTTGACATATCTCGTATACTACTGTAAAAATTTAATATATCATAGTTGCATTTTAGGTTTCAGACCATTTCGACCTTTTTATGAAAAATAACTAAATGAAAATATTTTTTCCTTCGACCACTTAGGAAAGTGACACATATCACACTATATAGTCCTATGGAAAGTGCCCTATATCACACGCGTATGAATAGGAATTTACTTTCCACCCGTGTACGAATATGCAACTTTCCGCAGCAGCTGTCACAAAATGTCAAACACATCATTTCTATTTTGATCTATGTAATGTCCATATTAATACTAAAATCGATATTATGATTAAATTATTAAAATTGACGATTAACTTAGATCCTAGATATTTAATTTTAACAATTATTAAAATAATTTTAAAATAACTACATACATCTCATTATTTTGGCTTTTTATTCTATTTAAACTTAAAATCGAATTAAAAATGCATTTGACATAAGACCTATTAGCTCAGGTTTTAGGGTAGTTGCAATTTGAACTTTGGCTTACACGACGGGTCCGCGGGCCCGCGTTCAAAACTTGGTGGTTGCAGAATTTTTTTTGTTTTTTAATTTTTGTTTCGAAAAATATGAAAATTGCATAAATACAATTATTGTTGATTATTTTTTTAAATACATTTTAATTATTATAATAATAACCTGGTTCTACATTTTTTGATGAAATTATTTTGTGGTCGTAGGAAAAATATTGTACATCACTTGTGTGAAAAGTAATTTTCCACACTGGTGTGATAGTCGCACTCGGCTTGTGCCTCGTGCGACAATATTTTCCACTCGTGTGAAAAATGTCACTTTCCACACACGTAATGTAATATACTATACTTGTTTCTTTCGACTTACTTCTGTTTTGAATGATTCCTACAAAACGGAAAGCACATAAAATGTTTGTAAATACGCAATGTTGCCACATTCACTGGCTCAAGATGATACGGAATTACTTTCAATACGTATATATAATTATATACCGCAAATACCTACCTAAGCGCCGCAAACGTCAAATTGTTGAACTACATATTGGAGTTTCGTATATTCCTGAACCAATAAAAAAGGGGGAATATCCGGCAATGTGTTGGGCGCGAAGATTTGAAAACATAATTTACAGATTCCTTTATTATGGAACTATTACAATCAAGTTTCACTTTAAGCATAGAGTGGGTATTAAATAATTTAACACAGCAAAACAAACTTGAACCAATATACTGGTTCAGGTTTGTGATGGTGGTTCAAGTTTGTTAACCCAAGTTACTACTTCTGGTTCAGGTTTGGATGGTTACCGTAAATATATATATATATATATATATATATATATATATATATATATATATATATATATTATTTATGGGTAATTAATATTTTAATAAGTAACAGTAATTTACTTGTTTTTACCCCTAGCGTCCGTAAATAGTATCCTATTATTTGTTTTTTTGTTAAATACAGTACACACCTCATGTGTCATAGTTTTACGATTACCCCTAGTCCCATTTAATGATTTTTAAGTCTAATATAGCATTTTAGTTGTAAATATTACTCCCAGTGATACTGAATTACTGTTAATAGTTGGGGAATCTCATAGTAAGGTACTAAGTGATTTAGTTGTTAATAGTTTGGTAAATAGTATATTTCATAGTGTGAACGAAGTTGACCCCCCATGTCAACACGATTTATATATTTATATTATTAAACTTGGGTATTATATTGAACTTAACTTATTATTTATCCCACTTGTTAATTGTCTGTTTGATTATATAAACATCTGGTTGAGCATTTATTTTTTATGGTAAAGTACACTTTTAGTATATTAGGAGCATACTCGATTTGTAGCCGCTTGATGGCCTTGTAGAGGAGATGCTATAGTTTCCTATTTGGAGTTTGGTAGTGAACTGTCACATGGATTGTTGGATGTGAGGTTAAACTCCTGGCGCCCACTGAAGAACATAACTTTTTCTACGACTCACCCCCTTCTTCACTGTAGTTAGTCGGCATCCAACTTTAAATTGACATAAATCCCACCTCAGGTGCTTAGGCACAGAAAGTAGGTAGCAATGCAAAAAAAATGGAAAATACTACAAGGTAGTCTTACAAGATATATTAAACAGTGAACTGGAAAAGCGGAGATTCAGCTAAATCAAACTAATATTTATGGGATATAATGCAATTCGTAGTAACGTTCCCGAAATCAAGACCCCAATTGGACAATTTGTCTATTCAGAGTAATGAGAAAATGCTTGAAACTGATTAGTACAGTATAGACGATGATAACGAGTCATGAGCTACCATTCCTAAAGAACACCCCCGTGATCATCATCCGGAAGCACATTTACTGGATACTAATTTCTCACATACACCGTCACGTACATCGAGTAGATCCTCAACAAAAAGGAAGGCTTTGCCAAAATCTCCAGTGGATGAAATGGAGTATGCTGTCGTCAATTATCTATTTCAAAAAAGTGCGCTACAACATGAAAACCAAGACTTATATTTTTTAAAAGCACTCTCTCCAGTATTGCTATTTTAAACGCATCGGAGAAACGAAGATTCAAGGTAATAGTACTGAAGACGTTAGACGATACGTTGCAAAAAAATAATACATCAACATCAACGAGTGCTTCCACTTCTGTGTCCAATAATGACAGGAAAAATATGACGCACATATATAGCAACATTCACGCTGTCTAATTTACTCTGTTTTCCTCCGATGGAAGCATTCTCGTCAACGAAGGTAACTATTCCATCAAATTATCCTCCTGGATATGAAGCTTAATATACACCTCAAACATTCACTGTCTTATCGTTGACCGAATAACGATATAATGATATACAGGGTGATTGATAACTATTGGGACATAGATTAAGGGCAGGTTATTTAGATCAAAATATGGCGATAGGACCAAATATACCTTAATAAAATATGGCTGTGGAATAAGATACAGGGCATTAAAGTTGATTTTTTTTTTGTTTTTTTTTATAATCTCACTGTATATTTATGAATTGTTATCAAAATCGGCTCAAAGGCATATATTTGGACAAGAGATATTATTTTATGTATTATTTCACATTTTTTTACAGGGGGCGCCACGAGAATGATTCCTGATGATGAAATTAAGTGGTAAGTTTTTTTGTCGAAACTTTTTAGTGCTTTTTATTAGAAAATATTACGTAAACATCATTTCTACGTAATATTGGTACTCTTGTTTAAACACGATAATTTCACCTGTCTTCGAGAAAAACGCAATTGAACAGTTCAGAGTCTCAGAAGGATATTTCAAAAAATATTTTATTTATGAAAAGTGTGCTTTGGACTGTCAGATAATTGTGTCTGGTAAATGTCAGTTCTTACCAATGAATTATTTTTGCTGTGAGATTATAGTCTATTGTTGCAATTTTTAAAACTTTTTCGACTGAAATGCCTTGTCACAATCATTTTACGAATGAAGAAATGCGGGATATGGTGTGTGTATATGCACAAGAAAATTTTTGCGGTCGCATGGCAGCCAGAAGGTATGAATTGTTATATCCAGACAGAAGGCAACCAAATCACAAAACTTTTGCACATCTATTTCATTATTTGGGTAAAACCGGGTCATTTCATAGTAAAAATCTGGATGGTCGTCCGAAACACATCACACCTAATGAAGAAGATAAAATTTTGGTTCGAGTAGATGAAAATCCTGAAGTAAGTTCACGTCAACTGGCAATAACAACAGGAATAAGTCAGTCGTCTATTATTAGAGTTTTAAAAAAAGGAAAGTTTCATCCTTATCACGTCTCTCCTGTTCAAAATTTGCTTTTAAAAGATCTCCCAAGACGGTTACAGTTCTGCCAACGTATTCTCAACAAACATAATGATGACCGAAATTTTATTAAAAATATTATGTTCACCGATGAAGCGACTTTTACTAGGGAAGAAGAAAACTCGCATGCTCGTAAAGAAAGACATTTTCAACATGAGTTTAAATTTAATATTTGGTGTAGTTATAGGCGACCAACTACTAGGGCCATATCGTCTTCCTCCAAATTTAAATGGAGATTCCTATTTATTTTTTTTTGTAAAATACTTTTAGAGATATTTTGGATGATATGCCACTAGATGTAAGAAGATAAATGTGGTTTATGCAGGATGGAGCTCCACCTCATTTCCCATTAGTTGTTAGAAATTATCTAAGTGACATATTTCCTCAACGTTGGATTGGCAGAGGAAGTAATTTTGAATGGCCACCAAGAAGTCCTGACTATAACCCTCTTGATTTTTATGTATGGGAACATATGAAGTCCTTAGTTTATACCCAGGAAATTAATTCACGAGACGAACTCTGGAGGAACATACAAAATGCGGGTAATTTTATAAGGGGACAGAATAAAATTTTCTTTGCCATCCGAAAGTCCTTTATTAAAAGAATTAGAAAAGGCATAGAAGTCGGAGGAGGTCAAATTAAACATTTAATTTAAGTTTGCTTTTTTTATGTTAAATTGTTTTTAATTTTGCTTTACCGTTGAAATAGAAGCCTTACGTTACAAGTTTTCTTATTGTGTTATTTGGAATCCCCTTCTGAGATATAAGATATAAGAGATATAATTTGATTTAACAAGATATATACAGTAGGAAAACAAAAACATGAGTGTTCACAAATTTAAAAAATATCAGTGGCGTTAAAATATAGAATAAAATTAAAAAGCTTACAATTAGTTAGAATTAAAATAAACGTTAGATAAATATTTTATGTCTGTTTTAATATTTTTTTAAAATGTATCATTTCAGGGATAGTTCTTTTGTTTTATTTGATTTATTTTCGAGAATTTGTACATTTTCAAAACCAAAACAGTGCAAAAAATGTTCCATATAGAACTTGTGTATTTCTTACGACTCCTAAAAAGACAGAAAACAGTCCAAAAATGACGTTCTCCTTAGTAAACAAAATCAATCAAAGAAAAACTGTAATAGGGTATTTTTTTTTTCTAAAATTTTACTTTAAATTTAAATTGGAGTTAATATAAATTTGGGTTAAACATGTAATATTAATGGATTTTTAGTTTTATAATGTTACTATTTTCTATTAAAACTTGGAAAAAATAGTTGTTTAATTATACATAAAAGCACAAGATTTTATGCCGTGGCTGGTGTTTCATAGCCGAAGCGAAGAGTTATATTTAATTAAAATTTAAAATTGTCACTTATCCTCAAATTTCTTAAATACGTACAATTTTAGGAAAATTATGTATAAAAGAAAACATATAGAGAATAATTTTGCAAACAACTTTTATTTAAGGAAGTTTCTTCTCCGAGTATAAATAACAGATACATTCAATAGAGTAGAAAAATGCCCTTGTATAAAGTAGCCCCAGATGTTCTGACTATGCCCAAAATCTAATCAGGTTACCACATAATAGATTAAAGCTTGTTTAAAATTTAATGTTTTTCTCTTTATCCGCTTTTGAGTTAAGTTCAAAATTCAAAATTTTCACTTATCCTCAAATTTCTCAAATACAGGTCATTTTACGAAAATTATGTATAGAAGAAAAAATAATTTTGCCAAAAAATTTGAATCAAGGAAGTTTTTCTCCAAGCGTAAATAACAGATATATTCAATAAAGTAGAAAATTACTCTCTCATAAAGTAACCCCCTGATGTTCCAACTATGCCCAAAATCTAAGCAGCTTACAGCATGGTAGATTGAAGCTTAAATTTATAATTTGTTGCTTTTTTTTTAATCCGTTTTTGAGTTCAAAATGTTCAAAATTCTAAATTTTCACTTTTCCTCAAATTTCTCGAATACGCACCATTTTAGGAAAATTATATATGGAGCAAAAATTCTAGAGAAAATTCTAGAGAAAAACTTTTATTTAAAGAAGTTTCTTCTCTAAGCAAAAATAACAGATGTATTCCATAAAGTATAAAAAGATCCCCCATACAGTACCCCCAGATGTTCCGACTAGGCCCAAAATATAATCAGTTCACCAAAGGGTGGATTAATGCTTAAGTTTAAAACGGATTCAAGAGCCCCCGAAACGTAAAAATCTGTCAAAAACTTGAGGTCAAAAAAAATCATGATTACTATACTTTCCTTATCTGTATGTACACAGATAGGAAACAAATAAAACTCAAGATTTTTTTTTTCTTGAAAATCAACTCGCATTGTAGTAGAATAAAGAAATTTGATTATTTTTTATTTGACCAACTGTTTGTCACTAACGCAGTATAACATTTATAATTAATATTTAAGGTAGGTACTCCATAAAGTAAAATAAAAAATATGATGTACATAGGGTAAAAATTGTCTTACAGCTTGTATTTAAACCAACCACTTCTCAAACTATCCCTACATTTATTTTTAAATATTTGTAATTATGATTTTTATCCTCATTTCAGTAATATATTTGCTCTACTTTTAGCTTTAATAGTCAAAATTACTGTAAAAATTAGAGAAATATTAGATGACATTCAAACTTTGGATTTTGCAATAGATTTGTTTCCTTTTTATTTTATGATCAAATAACTTGGATATTAGCCATTCCAAAACCTATGCAGTGCATGTGTCACATAAAATAGACATTTTTATTTATTAAACTTAACAATTTTTATAATGTTACAAAAAAATTCTTTTCTAAGTTTTAATAGTTGGTTAAATTTTTAAATACAATGCTAAATAAGTAACATATGCTTGACTGGCTCAACACTTGATTTCAGAGCTTATTATTTACAATGGAAACCTTTACAATGGAATCCTTTACAACGAAATGATTTATTATTACCTATTTGAGAGCGGTTCAAAGAATTAGAATCTCTTTTTAAAAACATTTTAGGCATATCGAATGATCTAAAAACAAATTGGTCTCTTCGCCCTTTAAATTCATTCGCGTATACAAATTTACCAATGGATTATTTCTAGCAATAATTATTATAATATTGAAAACTGTTCATAAGGCCAAACTTTATTGTCGTGTGTTATTTAAAAAATATTTTTTTTTATTTCATTCCATTAAAAAGCATGTTAAATTTGAGATTAAAACTTTATCATGAATTTAAATGGTTTTTCAAAAAATCAAAGAAGCAACATATACTTTCCAATTATACAAGGTTCTCTAAAAAAGTAATACAATATCAAAGTTTTCCGTACTGATTTTAAAGACGTGTATAGTGCAAAAGAAACATTTGAAAACCATTTTTTTGGAGTAAATGGTTTTCATTATTATTCAAAAATGTTTACCGATGTACTACTTTTTTAATTTTAAACAAATCTTTATAGGGTACATCAGTACGGAAATACATCATTTTCCTATTTTCTTTAATTTTATTTTATATCACCATTTAAAAGAACTTTTCTTAAAGTTTAATTTGAGTTAAGCATTCTCTATAACTAAAACTAATAATTTTGGGAGATTTTTAAATCTAAATGACAAAAAAGATAATTCACAAAATAGTTTAATTTTAACTGGTCACTGGTTGACTGGAAATAGACTGTTAATTAGTGATTAAAATTTTACTAGCTGTAATTTATTGATTGAAATTTTTTTATAATATCCTTAAAATTTAATAACTATTTAGGAAAAATGGGTTTATTGGAATCGTAAAAATATTATTATTTTAAAAGATATTTTATTAAATATGTGTAAAATTTTTTTAATGAAACGACAATTTAAATAAATACATAAGAAATAGTAATAAAAAAATGTAAAAAGAAAATTTTAAATTAATGGTTAAATATTATTAAAATGTATAAAGTACTAACTAGTAACTACCTATTTGTGACAAATGTGTTTATTGGTTTCGTATATGTTATTGTTCTTATTTTAAAAAACATTTTTCAGCGAATAAAAGTAAAAATGTTTTATCGAGACAAAAAATGTATCGAATACATAAAATAAAGAGCAATAAAGCAATTTTAAATTTAGAATGAGGATATATAATGCTTGGCATTCTATATTATACTCTTCACAGTTTAACAGACCCTCTTAACCAGCGATTTTTTTATAAACTTTTTTTTTTGGGGAATAAATAGGCTTCCCAATTTTTATTTAGATTTTTTTCTTTTAGTAATTAATAGGCTGTATCTCCTTATAGAGCTTGATTTTTATTAAACATTTCAAGTTGCTATAATACTTCTTTTAGATGAATGATTTTTTTTTTAATTTTAACCCAACTTAACCACCTACTGTTATTCAGATTTTTTAAAAATTTAATAGGTTTCGTCCTCTAATAGGACTTGATTTTTCCTGAAAATTTAAAGTTGATATCATGTTTCGTTTTTGATTTATGATTTTTTTAAAGTTTCAACCCCCCACTAATCTCCTCATTTTTAATCGGATCTATTTAAAAATCAAGAGACTTCGTCATCTCATAGAGCTTGATTTTTTTTTAATTTCAGGTTGGTATCATGTTTCGTTTTAGATTTATGATTTTTTTACATTTAAACCCCGCTTAAACCCCTACTTTTATTATTTTTTTTTTAATTCACTAGACTTTGTCCCCTTATAGGACTTGATTTTCCCTTAAAATTTCAAATTAATATCATGTTTCGTTTTTGATTTATGATTTGTTTAAAGTTTTAACCCCCCCTTAAACCCCCCCCTTTTTAATCAGATTTATTTTTAAAAAAAATAGTCTTTGTTCCCTTATAAAGCTTGATTTTTCCAGAAAATTTCAAATTTATATCATATTTCGTTTTTAAATTATGATTTTTTTAAGTTGTAACTCCCCTATAACCCCCTATTCTTAATCAGATTTTTAAAAAATTATTAGGTCTCGTCCTCTCATAGAACTTCATTTTTCCTAAATGATTTATAATTTTTTTTAAGTTTCAACCCCCCCTTAAACCCCTCATTTTTATTCCGATTTTTTTCAAAATCGATCGGCTTTGTCCCCTTATAAAGTTTGATTTTTTCTATAAATTTCAAGAAGATATCATGTTTCGTTTTTGAGTTATCGTGCGGACAAAAAACGTGACATCGGACGGACAGACAGACGGATAAAAGCAAACATATAATACTCTTCACAGACTACTGTGTGAAGAGTATAATAATGTTGTAAATATTTGGTAAAATATTATTACAATTTATTAATTTCTAATTAGTCTTAGCTACGCTTCGGCTATGAAACACCAGCCACGACATTAAATCTTGTGCTTTTTTGCCTAATAAAACAAATGACAATTTAACATTTATCTATTAAAAATGTTGTTTAAAATAAAAATAATATTAAACGAATTCAATAGATTTGTCGCAAATAGAAATAGTTACTAAATTTTTTGTATTGACGTACCCTATAAAGATTTGTTTAATATTAAAAAAGTAGTACATCGGTAAAATTTTTTGAATAATAATGAAAACCTTTTACTGCACAAAAATGGTTTTCAAATGTTTATTTTGCACTATACACGTCTTTGAAATCAGTACGATTTTTATATAAAACTGGTTATAGCATGTGAAATACCCTGTATAATCTCAGACTATTTTGTTGTTATAATAAGAAAGGCAAGGAAAATTCAAATATATGAAATACAAGGTGTCCCATTTTGGAAAACTTTGATATGTATCACTTTCTTGGAGAACCTTGTATAATTGGAAAGTATAATGTCGCTTCTTTGATTTTTTTAAAAATTATTTAAATTTATGAAAAAGTTTGTGTTAACTGGTAGTCATAGAATGGAATAAATTTTTTTTTTTTTTAAATAACACACGAGAATAAAGTTAGGCCTTACCTCGGGAACTGTTTACCTGAACAATTTCTAGAGTTTTCAACAAAATCGTTGGAATAAAATATGTTTAATTTTGTAACTTACCGCTATATCTCGCGATAAAGGTATATTTTTTTAAAAAATATAATTGTTTTTCACAAAAAAAGTTTGATGTGCTTCATTATTTGTCAGGTGTAACGAAAAGAAAACATGTAAATATGTTTAGTTTTGAAAGAAATTCGTAGGAAAATTAATGATTCCACGTCGTTTATATAGATACTAAAAGTTAGTCATTTTTCAAATATTAAAAAAAAAACTTAATTTCTTGTACCCAAAGCGGCTTTTTATTGACACTTTAAAGACTTAAAAAGATATATTTTTACTGCCTAGGCAGAAAAAACAGACTTACTATGTAACGTTCCAGGTAATAAGTTAATTCAAACGGAAAGTTGATGGAATAATATTTATCGGCGGATACGAATGACTTTAAAGACCTAAAAATTATATGTTGGAGTTCTTGCTATTTAATGATTTTAATTTAATTAATTGAAAGTAGTGTACTGAATTGGTAGTATAAGAATTGTATTTGTAATCTTGGGCTAAATGTGTTTTCCCCTCTCTGCTCCCATAGTTGTTTGGCGGCAAAAAACCTGACTTTAAAAGAAAAAAATATATATTTTGAATCATTGGTTAGTCTTAATGTTTTGTTTAATCGGTTAATCGGTATAAAAATTATATTTTGTTTTAAATAATATTTTAAACTGAATTAATAATTTTTTCAATAAAAATTATAATTTTTATTTATTTTTTAACTTTCATGACACTAAAGTCCATCTAAACCAAAGATTTCAGCGAATAACAATATTGAAATTTTCAAGCATCGCCGCCCAGTTTGTCCGCTAATTTCTCCTAGCTTATGCCTTATACGAATAAAAGCGTTTTAATTTTATCAACATTGGCAGACAAATCTGTGCAAATTTTTATACAAAACAAAACTGTTCCTCACAGATTACAGTTTAAAAAGTGACAGAATAAGTGTACCTAATTTAACCAGTATATTTCAAAAGATATAATAAAAATAGCTTTAAAAACACATGTTATTTTCTCGGAAGTAAATCGCAAGGGCGCCTCATCCTAGTGAAAGCATGTTACAGAATCTATAAAAATAAAAAGGCTGAGTTATAAACCAATATAAGATCTGGCAACAACGAAATGGATGCCATCAAACCAAAAACGGAATATACAGAGGCTACCAGGTACTCAAAATGAATATGTATATCATCGGATCCCATTACCTCCTTTAAATATATCTCAGAATATACAGCACACGAAAGTGGCGGCAGTTGCGGTCATTGCTTAAACTACCATGTTTAAAAACATACAAAAATAACCATAAATAACAGCAATCAAATAGAGTCTAATTCCTCTGCACCATCTACATCATCTCTTTCAGTGCCATCTACTTCTTATAAAATACCTCAAAATACTAACGAACCCATAATTATTCAAAATTGCCAAAATTTTACCGTTAATTATTATTCTAAGAATCAATGATATGTTAATGAATTATTGTATTTAATAAATGTTATAGATTATGAAAGCTTTTTTATTATGAATGTATGAATGTGGTTGTAGATAAAGTATAGTACATAACTCTAGTTGTAAGAGCAATTACATGCTCGTAGAATTACTACACTCGCCGCTAACGCGGCTCGTGTGCAACTTTTCTACTCGCATGTAATTAGCTTCTTACTACTCTTGTTATGTAATATACTATTAACTTAGATAATAAGAAATAAATACATATTATAGAAAAACGCTAATTACTTTAGAAAAATACATATATACGAACACAACTGACATGAAAATCTTTATTCTAAATTTGTAAAATTGTGACAATATACCAGTAATACATTTGTGTATCGTTATGAAAACGGTATAATATATCTTCTGATTAATAAAAGATAAGGTTTAGTAGAGTATCGCTACGGCAATTTGTAGAGAGGTTTTAAATTTTAAGGTAGCAAAGTGAAATTGCAAAAGGCGAACGCGAAAAGGACTGTCACGTCGGTTCAGGCGAGAATTTGAAGGCACTCTGAAGATGCTTTTTGGCTCGGGAGGTTCCCCAAGAGGGTTTGGTCGCCGGACATCTACAAGTAGTTCCTGTATCGCGTAGTTATAAAGACAAGAAGGTGTTCGATATTTATGCCGCTTTCCATTCAATTTTAATACATGTCTTTATTTAAATGTATATCTCTAAACGCATGGTTTTGTTGCAGAATATGCATTTTTAATTAAATATGTAAATTTTATTTTCAGTGTTCCTTTATGACATACAAGAAATTCTGAAAGATAGCATAATATTTATTTGCCAGTGGTCAATCATTATTCAATGCAAATTATTGAATAAAGGCGGCGTTAGCAAATGTATTATCATAGGAGAATTTTTCAACATGTAAGACGCGCTTAATAGGCAATAAATCTATGCGAATTTGCTTTTATAATATTCTAATGGTATTAAACTATTTTCTGAATATATTGAAAAGTGAAAGAAATTAAGAATATGGAATAAAGAACAACATTATATCAAGCGTTCACGTACTTTTAAATAGATGGTGCGACCTGAAAATTTCAAATTTTGTCAACTAACGAGTCAAAACCAACAAAGTTGTCATATTTTTATGAAGGAGCGGAGAAAGAAACATTCTTTATTTTATTACAAAAATGATATGTACATAATTTATATTTTGGAAGTATACAATGTGTTAAATCTGGTTGTACAGAAACGTCTAAAAAGTGTAGAAAACTTTTATAATGTTTTTTATTTTTATATTTTCAAATATAAAATCATTATTTGTCAGATAATAAATAGTAAGTTGTGCAACAAGAGTGGATCCAGATAATTCACTCGAGTTGTACAGTACAGTAGAACCTCGATTATCCGGGCCAGCCGGGACCAAGCCTTCGCCAGATAATCGTAAACACGGATAATCCAAAGACCTTATTTTTATTTTTTCAATCTTTTATTTAGACAAATACATGTGTCAAACGAGGAAAAGAAACGTAATACTAGATACACGTAACAAAAAATAACAGTTTTAATATTTATACCTAATGTGTAAATGTAGATTGAATAATGTCTATATGTATTACTTGGAAAAAATCACTAATTTTTGTTTGATTTTGGGATTCGCAACTTCTACACTTTATAATCTCCTTCATTTATCTAAGCTGAAGCACATGAATGTCGTCATTTCCAGACTGTTCTTCAAAATATTGGATAAGTACATTTACTGCATCCCCTGCTTCTCGATGACTTGTTTTGATGACGCAATTATTCTCATCGTCATCACTACTTTCGTCAGAACTTTCTGCAGAGGTCTGATTATTTAGATAATCGATATCCATTTCTTCAAAATCTTTGATTTGAGAACCTATAGATGTTATATTTTCAATTGATAACTCACCTACATTTAAGTCATTATCGTCTTCAGTACCTTCTTCATCTGAGGTAATTATTTTATAAAATGCTTTTTTAATATTAGTCGCTTTTACTTCACTTCAAGCGCGAGCTACAGGATTGCTTATTTCAAATTTAGACGTTTCCAAAACCCCATAAAGTCACATTCTCCCAGCAGTTAAAGCATGAGGTCTTTCATATAAAGCCTCTTCATGGTCTCTTTAACACCTTGGTCAATTGGCTGGGCAATAGATGTTACATTCGGAGGAAATACTGTTAAACGGTATTTGCTTACTATAAAACCTAAAAAAAAATATTACTTATTATGTAAAAATATGTATGTAAAGCTAACCTGGTGCATTAGTTTGTGAGCCTCCAGCAAGTGTTATTTTTGGCATTGCTTTCCAATAAAGTCCAGTTTCGTCTCCATTATACACTTGCACAGGTTTTAGGTCGTGCTCTTTTATAAGATTTTCCAAATCATATCAAAATTCTACCATAGCTACATCATCAGCACTTAATTTCTATTTTCCCCCTTAAACAGCTAATTCTCATATTCCATGACGTTTTTTAAACCTGTATAGCCAACCAGAAGATGCCGAGAAGTTTTCTTTAATTTTCAACTGCTCGTGAAACTTTTGAGCTTGCCTAACACACATAGGTCCTGATATTGGAACACCTTCTGATCTTTTCTGCAAGAACCACCTGGTCATAGCATCATCAAGCTCTCGGAATGTAGATTCTTTTAGAGATTTTATGTTAAAAAATAGCTTTTGCACTGTCAGCTTTAGCTGCAAAGCTCTGTAATTCGGCTTTTTTCTTCACAATGTCACGAACCATTTGTTTTTCAAAGTTATATGTTTTAGCCAACACAGCAACACTTATCTTATTTTCAAATCATTTTAAAACATCCATTTTTTGTTCAATAGTTAGAATATTGCGCTTACGCTTTTCATTAGCACCGGTACGCTGCATTTTGTGCGTCTGTTTATGTTTAACTAACGAGCACAATATATCCCCTATAGTAATGTAAGCAGGGTTGCCAATCTGTGAGTAATTTCTCACATTTGTGAGTAATTTACTAGTCTGTGAGTAATTTTGTGAGTAAAGGGCAATTGTGAGTAATATGTGAGTAATAGGGAAGTCAGCGGGGGTATATTTATGGTAGTTAGGCAAAATATTTTTAAAAATTTTAATATAAGCCTTATTTTACCCCCTAGCACTTTTAGCAGTCATTACAATTTTATAGTTTTAAACACCTAGGCCATAAATGAAAAAAAAAAAAAAAAAAAAATTGCAACGTCCTCTATTGCTTGGTCAATGTAATAGAGTAAAAGTGATTTTGATATTTTCAACACTAGGTTTCGTGTCGACAGTGATAGTCCCATTGGGACTGTCCCAATCGTCGATTAATATCTTTTTTTTGTTCATTTTAAAAGTATATTTTTGTATTAGTAGATTTTTTTAAGTATTAGAAATAATGATTTATTATGATTTGGCCCGTTAATAAAGAAGCTACTTTGATTCTCCAATCTTTTTTATCTGTGTTTTTTGTTCAGCTGGTGACAAAGATGTTTTATATACAGGGTGATTGGGACATAGGGTAAGGGCAGGTTATTTGTATCAAAATATGGCGATAGGGCCAAATATACCATGGCGATAGGGCCAAACATACCTTAATACTATACTGCTGTAGAATAAGATACAGGGCGTTAAATAATAATAATAGTAATAATAATAGACCATTATCTAACAGCAAATTATTTGACACTGCAAAGCAAACTTTTCATAAATGAAATATTTTGTGAGTTGTTCAATTGCATTTTTCTCGAAAATGGGTGAAATTTTCTAATCAAAAATATTAAAAAGTTTCGTAAAAAAAGCTACCACTTAATTTCATCACTAATCATTCACGTGGCGCCTCCTGTAACAAAATGTGAAATAATACATAAAATATTATTCCTTGTCGAAAAATTTGCCTTTGTGCCAATTTTGATATCAATTCATAGATATACAGTGACATCAGAAAAATTTAATGACCTGTATCTTATTCCACAGCAATATTTTATTAAGGTATATTTGGTCCTATCGCCATATTTTTGTCCAAATAACCTGCCTTAGCCTATGTCTCAATAGTTATGAATCAACCTGTATATTACTTGGTTATAAAAATAGTGAATGCACAGAAAAAAAGGTGCATCTTTTTGACTCTTGAATGTTCTGAAAATTTCTCTTTTAATGTTTGGCAACATTGCACGGTAGTAAAATAAATTCAAACCAAAGTGCAAGAGTACAAAATATACAATTTATATAAAAAACTATTGATATTTTGAAGTTGTGAGTAATTGTGAGTAATCCGGAAAAGTTTTTGAGAGTAAATCGGTAAAGGCAGGTTGGCTACCCTGAATGTAAGTGGGATTCAAGAAATGGCTTTGAGTTACGCTGCGGCCAGACACAGGCCTCATGGCGCTAGTACCGTTTTGAATTTTGACACGTCTAACATCGGCACGTTCATTGGTTGAAGAGGAAGTTTTTGACAAGTGAAGCATTTAATGTCAGAGTTGATAAGTGATAATTTTTTGATTTTTTCTTCTACGAAATTTATATCATCAACTGCTACGGTTATTAGCCTCGTGTTCTGTGTAGGCTTTGTTACTGTTTCCGAGCGCCACTTTAGGAACAGCACTGTTAACTAGTACCCAACAGTGAATGGTCGAGTGGGGAATCCTACCAAGGCATCAGAATTAATTTTAAATAATTAAATTAAATGAAAAAATCCCGGCCAACGGTGGGATTCGAACCTGGGACCCTTGGATCCGCAGAGACTCTACCACTGAGCCACCCACCCCGTTTTATACCGTTTATTACTATTAATTTTGTTTCAGCGATATTTATTGTGATTTGTGTTGTTGTATTAAGTGCTTACTTATTTAATATGGGAAACAAAACGTACAACAAACTCAGAAAAAGAGGAATCAAGGAGGGATTGCTATGGCTATTATCCAAGGGTCTCCGACCTAGATAATACTTTTCTAGTGGGAACAGCCTTTAAAATGTAAATATAACTATTTTATGTGTCCGTTTTCCCTTCTTTTAATATAGGTGCCAATTTTGAGGTAAGTTTGTAATAATTTTTCATAT
This sequence comes from Psylliodes chrysocephalus, assembly GCA_927349885.1. Lineage (NCBI taxonomy): Eukaryota > Metazoa > Arthropoda > Insecta > Coleoptera > Chrysomelidae > Psylliodes > Psylliodes chrysocephalus. The sequence continues at coordinate 9,775,744 of OV651818.1, read as the reverse complement.
TTTTTCAGTTAATAACTACCCTTTTAATATTATAAGGGGCTTAGCAAAAACGAATAATCCATCACGTACAAGAAAAGCAGGAACATTGTCTGGACCCATAGTCATGTTTGTCTTGATACGCTTAATTGACTCAATTACGTCGTCCTCGGAGATCTTGGGCATTATAAATGCATGGTTAGGTGAAATAACTTCAACAGAGGACTGGTTTACATTTATAGGGTTGTCTAAAAATGAGTCACTAAAGTATTCGGCAAAAGCAGATGCAATAGCGGCACTGGTTTCTGTTTCTAAGTCGTTGCCATTATAACACATGTTGGTTGGTAGTGAATTGTGTTTCTTTTTGGAATTGTAGAATTACCAAAAATTTTTTGGAATTGATTTGAGTTCAGCTTCGACATGAGCCATATAGTTTATATGGGCAGTCATATTTTCAGCCTTAAAAGCAGACCTCAAGCGTCTATATTCATTAAGATCAGCGTCACCGTTCGTTTTCTTGTATTTCTTCCAAGCTTTATTTTTTAAATTTAACTTGTGAATTAAAGGACCAGTAAACCAGATAGGGTATGTTTTATGACAAGGTTTCTTCTTTAGGACGTGTTGATCAAGAATATTATATAATTTATCATAAAACAAGCCCAGAGCTGTATTAACATTTGAAAGGCCATGTAGAAATGTCCAATCGACCAATAGGAGATCTCTATAGAGGGCAACAAAGTTTCCTTTTTTATACACATGATGTCAAAAGCAGTAGTAGCTGTCGTAGTACCCAGCTCGGCTGCCCCATTCCAAAACACAATCCAACATTTTTTTAAAAAATGAGATTATTGCATAAATGGAGTTACTGTGTTGATCTGCATCTTTTGGCAAGGGTTTGGAACCATTTAAAGCCCTGGGTATTAATATATTAAATGTGCCAAACCCAGTATCTACACCCTTCATACTGGTTTACCATCTCAAAACACAGTATCTTCCAATTGCTGGCCCAAAACACAGCATATACCAGATACTGCGTTTTGGCACGGTTTTTCTAACACGCGGGAAGATAAGCGATGTCGTTAAAAACCGTTAAAAACCGCGAATGTTTGTTGTTTTACATAACCTGCAATTTCTGATGCGGTGGTGAATAAGCTCAGAGTAAAGTGCATTTGTTTTATTTACTAAAAAGTTTAAACATTTTTGAAAATATGGCATCTCGTTGTAAAAGAATGGTTGCTATATATGCTGCAGATAATATGTAAGTATATACCTACCTAGTGTTAGTTGTTTGAATATAAAGTACTAAATAGTGGACTTTAATAACAAGTACCTAAGTATTTTACTTAGTAAACTTTTAATTATTTGAATTTATTATACTTTTCGTAAAGTTTGTACATTACAAACCATATATATTTTTGTACAGGGTGTCCCAATTTATGGAAACCCCCTCTTTTTTTAGACAGATATTTCTTATTATTTTCCTATTTATAGTACCTTCCTACGTTAATAAATTCGCAGAATTTTTAGGGAGGGTTTAACATTAAGCTCCGCAAGCAACCTTTTTCTGGCAAGTGTCAAACTATTAAACCCCTTACCAGAATATATTTTCCCCAAGGAGTTTATTATTGTTTGTAGTAGGCATGAATTAATTTGTTTTGTTTTTTTTTTTTTAGGGAAATACAATACGAAATTGATCCTATCCATTCTGCCGAAGATGATGAAACAATAATTACAACCTTTAGCGATGACAGTGTTGCGAATCTAGATTTTGTTATGGAGGTAGAGAAAACTCGCATCTCTATCGACGAATCATTCGAAAGCTTTAACTCGGATCTCTTAGAAGAAGGGCAGACGGAGGAGTCACAATCTGCTGCACCTGAATTTCATGGTGAGGCAAATCAAATAGGTACCGAAGCAATAAATTTACATACTCAGGAAAGAACTACTCAAGATTATTTATTGTTTCGGCCTTTACTTGATGAAAATCCATTTAATTTTGAAAGAGTAAAACCAAATTTGGTAGATTTTCACACTTTTATTTTAAAAATAAAATTTTTTTTAAAAATTTAAAAAAAAAAACACTAACATGACATATGTTTCGAAGTACAACTTCTTTTTCAAATGTGACTATTTACAATTCGGTATCCAATATATATACGAAATAATTTAACAAAACAAAGTACTTAAGAAAACATCAATAACATTACAAAATAAACTAACTATTTAAAGTAAATAAGGGTACTTAGGTAATTATAATATCCATCAGATAACAATAAGATAGCCCATTACCGGGATTATCTCACAGAAAACTGGGAAAGAGATTTAATAAGGGTGAATTATTAATATCTAATTGATCATTTAGTAAGTTATCTGAATTTTTAAATCTATTTATTTTAAGTGTTTCTAAATGGTTTAATTTAAGGCTCTTATTTTCTACATGTAAAATTTCAAAGTTGTCTGTAAAAGAATGATTTTCAGCTAAAATATGATTTGAGTAAGTAGAATTATTTTTGTTTTTTGTATAGCTATTATAATGTTCGGAATAGCGTTTTTTGAAAGTACGGCCTGTTTGACCAATATACAATTTTGGACAACTACCACAATTTAATTTATATACCCCCGATTTATTATTAGGATTAATTTTACCCTTAATGTTTTTAATATACTTCCCAAGCGTATTATTGGTTTTAAAAGCTACGTTAATATTTTGGTTTTTCAAATATGATGATACCTTTTCACTAGGAGCTCCTATATGTAAGACTCTTATATCTGCAATTTGGATCTTTAATTATGGGATAAACTTGTTGAATAGCCTGTTTAAAAAGTTTTTTCTCTAAAATGTTGTCTACTAACTTTGAATTAAAATTATTATTTACTGCGATTTGTTTAATGATATTTAATTCTTTTGTGAAGTTCTCTTTGGTAAGGGGAATATTAACTAATCTATGGATCATACTGTTGTATGCTGCCAGCTTTTGTTTGTATGGATGAGATGAACTATTATTTATTGTAATATCCGTAAGTGATGGCTCATGAAATATCCCAAAACTATGGCCTTTATTATTTTTAATAATATTTAAGTCTAAAAAATTAATTGAATTATCCTTCTCTGCTGAGTAGATGTTATTTTGAAATTGAAAATAATTTTGTTTTAGGCAAATGTTTAACAAATTTAGGATTTCTTCTTTGATTATAATATTGACTTGATTACGATCTAATAAGTTTTCTACTAGCTTAACTGTTTCTTTAGGAGGTATACTAGGAAATAAGTTTGTTACATCGAACGATACTAATTTTGTGTTACTAGGTAATTTAATGTTTTTTAATTTTTCTGTTAATTCATAAGAATTTTTTATACTATACTTTGAATTGAATTTGCAGTTTTCTTGTATAAGTTTAATTAATGTGTGTGAAAGTTTAACTGATGGAGCGTGACAAATGACACAACTGGTCTAATAGGATAGTTCTCTTTGTGTAATTTTATTAAAGAATAAAGTTGTGGTGGTTGAGGGTTCATTTGTATTAGTTTGAATTTTTCTCTAGAATCAAAAATTGCTGTTGAATCCTGAATATTACGTTTTAGTTCTTTTTGATATTTATCTGTTGGATCAAATTTGAGTATGCTATAATTATTGCTTGCTTGTAAAAATGAAAGAGTTTTGTCAATATAATCTATATTATTAATAGCAATTACTGTATTTCCCTTATCGGCACGAGTGAAAATGATATCATCCTGTTTTGTTTTATCCTTTATAGTTTTAATTAACTTACTGTCTTGATTTGAATTGTTATTACGTAAAAATTGTGTTTTAATTATATTTGCAGTATGATATTTGTGAGACAAAGTATTATATGAATCTTTTAAAGCAATTTCTGTTTCTATTCCCAAAATTTATAAGTTCGAAGTATTTATCTTAGGTTCGATGTTGTGTTTAAACCCTTTTTCTATTAGAGATTGTTCTGGATCAGAGAAATTTGTGGTGGTTAAGTTAACAAATCTTTTAAAAAATGTATGATCCGATATTTTATTTGTGTTCTGTTCTGATTTTTGTTTAGTTATTATGGATTTTTTAAAAATAAGTGATTCAACATATACACTAAGGTAATACATGCTGAATTATCTCACAGATTACATTTGATAGAATTTGAAATTGTAGATAAAAACATTAGGGAGCAGATTAGTCAAATTATTCATAAAAAATTTATTAGACAACAGGAAAAATTAAAATCAAAGTCAATGTTAAACATTTGCCTAAAACAAAATTATTTTCAATTTCAAAATAACATCTACTCAGCAAATAAAGGTCTTATTATGGGGAACCCATTAAGCCCGTTGCTTGCAGAAATATTTATGGATAATATAGAAAATAAAATTCATAGCAATAATTTAAGTAAACATTGTCTGTATTGGCATAGATATGTTGATGATATATTGACTGCTTTTACTGGTACTAGTAGACAGTTAAATTCTTTATTAGTTTTTATCAATACTATACACCCTAATATTAAATTTACTATGGAAACAGAGAAGGATAATTCAATTAATTTTTTAGACTTAAATATTATTAAAAATAATAAAGGCCATAGTTTTGGGATATTTCATAAGCCATCACATACGGATATTACAATAAATAATAGTTCATCTTATCCATACAAACAAAAGCTGGCAGCATACAACAGTATGATCCATAGATTAGTTAATATTCCCCTTACCAAAGAGAACTTCACAAAAGAATTAAATATCATTAAACAAATCGCAGTAAATAATAATTTTAATTCAAAGTTAGTAGACAACATTTTAGAGAAAAAACTTTTTAAACAGGCTATTCAACAAATTTATCCCATAATTAAAGATCGAAATTGCAGATATAAGAGTCTTACATATATAGGAGCTCCTAGTGAAAAGGTATCATCATATTTAAAAAACCAAAATATTAACGTAGCTTTTAAAACCAATAATACGCTTGGGAAGTATATTAAAAACAATAAGGGTAGAATTAATCCTAATAATAAATCGGGGGTATATAAATTAAATTGTGGTAGTTGTCCAAAATTGTATATTGGTCAAACAGGCCGTACTTTCAAAAAACGCTATTCCGAACATTATAATAGCTATACAAAAAACAAAAATAATTCTACTTACTCAAATCATATTTTAGCTGAAAATAATTCTTTTACAGACAACTTTGAAATTTTACATGTAGAAAATAAGAGCCTTAAATTAAACCATTTAGAAACACTTGAAATAAATAGATTTAAAAATTCAGATAACTTACTAAATGATCAATTAGATATTAATAATTCATCCTTATTAAATCTCTTTCCCAGTTTTCTGTGAGATAATCCCGGTAATGGGCTATCTTATTGTTATCTGATGGATATTATAATTACCTAAGTACCCTTATTTACTTTAAATAGTTAGTTTATTTTGTAATGTTATTGATGTTTTCTTAAGTATTTTGTTTTGTTAAATTATTTCGTATATATATTGGATACCGAATTGTAAATAGTCACATTTGAAAAAAAAGTTGTACTTCGAAACATATGTCATGTTAGTGTTTTTTTTTTTTTTTTTTTTTTTTTAATTTTTAAAAAAAATTTTATTTTTAAAATAAAAGTGTGAAAATCTACCAAATTTGGTTTTACTCTTTCAAAACTACTTAAGAACCTGTTATAAAAAAGAAGGACCAAGAATGAAAAAAGAAGTAATCGTCTAAGTCATGCAGAGAAAGTGAAACGCGATAAACTTAAACATGTTATGAGACCGAGCTGTCCTGAGTCGTGTAAGAAAAAGTGTTCGTCCTTGTTCGTGGATGCAGACAGAGTATACTTTTGGGAAAATTATTGTTCACTTAAATATTGTGACCGACGAAAATGGCTTGCAAAGAATGTCCAAATAGTACAAATTCAACGAAGAACCGTAACAAAGGCTCCAGATGAACACTTTTTAAAAGCCTATAGCCGAAAGTTTTTCTTACCCAAAAATAATCAAAGTGTCTATGTTTGTAGAAGATTTTTCTTAAACACTTTGGGATAAAGCAATGACTCTGTAATAAAGGAATTGTGTGCGGCTATCAAAAGAGAACCTCTTCTAAATATGATAAGAGAAAATAGAGGAATTTCCAATCCTGAAAGAGTACTAGATCGCACTGTACTTACATATTAATAGTTACAAACCTTCTGTTAGCCATTACAGACGTCATATTGCTCCCAATATGCGATACTTGCCTCGAGATCTTACTGTTAAAGCAATATACAGCGATTTTATTTCAAAAACTCCCAGGATTTTGTAAACTCGAAACCTATAGAACAACACTGAAATCCATGCATGTGTCTTTGCGCATGCCCAAGTCTGATGTGTGTGTTGACTGTGAGACCTACAAAATATCAATTATAATAATAATATAATAATAATAATTTATTCACAAAAAAATACAATAATAATTACAATTACAAAGTATTATACAAATTTAAAAAACGGTATCTGTGAATAAAACATACTCGATAAGCGTATAAACGCTTGTTTCGAAAAAACAAAAGAAATATATTTAAAATCTAAAATAATATTTAAAAGTTTCATAAATTACTAAAATCGATTTAAACATAAATAAATTAAAAATATAACATAATGTAGGTGCTATAAATTATATTAGAATTTTTTATTTTAATATTTTAATATAAAAAACTCAAAAATTTAAAATCTATAATCTAAAATCTTAAAAACTTAAAAACCTGCACAATCATTTTTTTTGGGATAATGTTTAATTTTCAAAATAACCATGGATCATACTGCGAGAGTTAGCTAAAATAAATTGTTTTAGTCTTTTTTTAAAAGTGTACAAGTTTGATTCAGTTTGAATGCTCTCAGGAATTATATTGTACAGTTTGGGTGCGAAATAGGAAAATGATCTCTGTGAAACCACTTTGAACATTAATGGAGCTAAATAACGACATTTTTGTCTAGTATTATATTCATGATATACTAGACCTTGAGGTTTACGAACATGATATTTGTTGCTACAGCAAAAAAAATACAATTGTCTTATATCCATTATTTTTGTTTCGGTATACAAGGTTTCTGTAGGATATCTAGATTTTTTTGAATAAATTAACTTCAGAAATCGCCTTTGTGTGACTTCTAAAGAGTGAAGGTGTGTTTTCAAAGCTGCACCCCACACAGTGATTGCATATCGAAGATGGCTTTCAACTAGAGCACAATAAAGGGTTTTAAGATGGTGTAATGGTAAAATATCTTTTAAAAATTTGAATTTGTACAAAATACTGCGTAGTTTATTTACCGTGTAGGATATGTGTAAGTTCCATTTTAAAAAAGGGTCTATTATTACTCCAAGGTATTTAATTTTATTTTTATTTGAAATGAAAAAAGAGTCTCCGCCATCAGTAATTTTTAGGTGATCAAACGGTGGTGCACCATATGAATTGCAGCTAAATGGTAAACAATGTGTTTTTTCTATAATTATAGTCAATAATTTTTTATCCAAAAATTTTTTAATAATTAGAAAGTCTTGTTCCGCTTTAGTTTTTAAGTTAATCCAGCTATCGTCAGAATAGAAAATAGCTGTGTCATCCGCGAACCCAGTTATGTTTCCTATACTTCCCTGTAAAAACAAATCATTTATATATATATATGTTATAAAGAATAGGACCCAGTATAGATCCCTGTGGTACCCCATATTCGATAGCTTGCCATCTACTGGAAAATCCATCCACTCTTACTGCCTGAAATCTCTCATTTAAATAGTTTTTAAACAATTTTAACGAATTACCTCGTATGCCAATGCTCTCTTAGGCTTTTAGGAGTAGATTGTGACATACAGTGTCGAAAGCTTTCGACAGATCAATAAAAATGCACAAACATGTCTTGCTTTCATTTAAGGAAGTTGTTATTTTTGAAGTTAGGTTTAGAATAGCATCTTCCGTTGATTTTTTTTCTCTAAATCCGTACTGCTGTTCAGATATTATATTAAATTTGTTCAAGTATGATTGAAGCCGATTTCTTATTAGTTTTTCGAAAATTTTAGATAAGTGCGTAACTAGTGAAATAGGTCGATAATTAGTTGGATCCGTTATGTCCCCTTTTTTAAATATAGGTGTAATAATGGTATTTTTAAATGCCGAAGGATAAATAGCTTTTACTATACATTGATTTAAAATATATGTTAAAGGTTGACATATATTGTGAAATTGTTTTAAGAGTTTCAGCTTTGATATTATCATTGCCAGTAGCCTTATGATTTTTGAGTTCGTTAATTATCACTTTAACCTCATTGATTTTGACTGGCGCAAAGAAAAAAGAATTTGGAGAGGAAGTTTTCCTTAATGTAAAATTTTTATCAATTTTAATTTTTTGTGCAAGTTTTTTACCCATATTGGCATAAGTGTTATTGAATTCATTAGCTATTTCATATTTGTCTATCAATGGATTACCTAAACTATTTTTAATTATATCAATTTCTTTTTTCTTAACCTTCGATTTACTAATGTCCTGTATTACACTCCATAGGCCTTTGCGGGAGAACACCCTAACGGGACTATATCCATGTTTGACACTGAAGAAAAATGGAATGAACACAAAGTTAAGGCCTCAAAAGCAACTGCCAAATACAAAGCTGACTCGTTAGTGCCAGAAAATTAAAATTTAAGAATTTATTCAGTGGGCCTCCAAAAAGTTATTCTATTGCCCATTATGCCAGGAGTAAAAGATGTCCTATTTTAAGTCGCCTTGTGGCTTTAAATTTAACATTTTGTTCATTAAAGCAGAATCCAACTACTAAAAATTATTGCTCAATGTGGCACAAAGGGATTGCTAGCCGTGACGGTCATAATATTGTTGATGCAATTTTTAAATTCCGTGTCATTAAGATATCTAACAAAGGGGCACACGCACATGAGTGCGGACGGTATTCATGACAATATTGAAAGAAGGATACAGAAACTTGGTCAAATTTACGATTACGAGGAATTAAAAGAAGCCGTCTCCTCTTCTTGAAAAAATTGTTATGTACTTGATGTAAATAAGTTCCTTAAATGGGAGAAAAAAAAAGACAACCTCAAAAAAACAAAGAAGATCCCATGAGTGGATTTTCGCTACAAGATTTGGTTGAAGTGAAATTTGAGAAAGGATCTACATTGATCAGGAAAGTTATGCTTCAGTGGATTTTTTGCAAAAGAAGTTTAAAAGAACTATGCAGGAGCCTGAAGCCATACCAGTTAGGGGAATACCAAAACAAAAGAAAGATGCGATCATCGCGGTGTTAGGACAATTAATGTCTAAAAATCGGCTGGAATTTTGGAATAGCATTAAAGAAAATGACTCGGCTCAGGATTTGGTAGACAGTCAAGGAACGGAAAATATTGATTAACAGTAAAGACCGTGTTGGTTTAATTTTGTTTATTTGTTTAGTTTGTGCTTTTAAAATAATTAAAAAATATAAAAATAAACACACGTTTTAAAATAATTGAAAACAGCTGCTGTACGATAATGTAAATGAATAAATAATTTTCAGCACTTCAAAAATTACTGAAAAGCTGCATTCTGTTATATTCGACGATTAAAATAGTTCAGCTACACACTGATAATACTGTTGTTGTTATTATTGTTACGAATAAATATAACACCCTGTAAATAAGTATGTTATGATTTGTAAAGTTTTGTCCAAGGTCAGACGCACGAAACAAAGATTCAATAAAATAATAAAACGTGCAGTTGGACAAGGTTTTATTAAATCATTATATTAAACTACATGGTCAAAAAGATCAACAGAGGATTATTGAAAGATTACAGGTGGAGATTCGGGGAGTTCCTTTTCGCCTACGTTGATGATCGGTCGAGTTAATTTTGTATTTTTTTCTTATCTTTTGTTGGAATAGGCTGGTATCCAGAGTTGTACTCAGAATGTATTATTATAAATATTTCGGCAGGGAGGATCCAAGTTGCAAAATTTTATGAGATAACCTTTCCTTAAATTATTGGTCGAATACGATATTAAAATATTGGAAAATAATTACAAGATACAGGTTCCTATTACTACAATTATTTGAAATGCATACTGGATTTGCGTAGAAGTACGCCTAAACCAGTTTTTATAGTGCGTTCTGTTGTGGTTCTCTCATTGAAAAAATATTCATTATCCATCTCCAATACTTTCAAATTATGTAGTGCAGAAAAGCTACCCCAAAGAAAAAACTTTGACTCACAAATTCTAGACAACAAACACTTTTTTTTTAATTTTTAGAGAGTACGTATTTATTGTAAGCAAACCTGGGACCGTTACTAAAAAAAAGTAACGCGTTACTTTATCGCCTTATTATATCGTTACCGTTAGTTTTTTAAAAAATTTAACGAATTATTCGTTACTTTCCGAAAGTAACGCGTTATTGTAACTTCGTTACTTTTAAAGTAACGCGTTACTGAAAAAGTAACGCGTGACTGCAAAAGTAATGCGTCACTGCAAAAGTACCGCGTTACTTTAAAAAAGCGTTACTTTTGGAAATAAATTAATAAAAAGTTGGTGTATATTTTTACTATGACAACTTTTGAAAAATGGTTTTTTGATATCCTGATCCCTCACATAAACGCCAACAGCACCCCAGAACAAAAAAAAAATGTAATTGGAGAAAATCTTGCGTCACACTTCTCACCTCGTGTCATCGAAGCAGCTCAAGCGAATAATATTTATATGACTCCCCTACCTGCAAACTCAACGCATTTGATGCAGCCCCTTGACGTGAGTTTTTTCGCTCCTATGAAGCGAAAATGGCGCGAAGTTCTGGATTCATGGAGAAAGGAATGTCGTCGAAAAGGAAGCATCCCAAAGGAACAATTCCCAAAATTGCTAAATCGATTTTGGTCCCATGTAGCAAATAATGCTGCCACAAACCTACAATATGGCTTTGGGGCAACAGGGTTAAGCCCCTTTAATCCAGAAAGAGTTCTAGCAAAAATTCCTGGCGACCAGACGGATTCCGAGAGGATGCTGGATTCAAGTTTATTAGAGTTTCTAAAGGAGGCTAGAGGATATTCTAATGAACCGTCAAATACTCTTAAAAGGGGAAGGAAAGTAGCCACAAAACTAGGCCAGCAGATGCAAGCCAGTTGGAACAAGCACTCCAACGCACTCAGACTCAGCAATGAAACCACTGGACTTACCAGAAATTCATAAAGTTAATACCAACTCCCACTACGCAAAAACCACAGAAAAATTTAAAGGCAAGCCGCTCCATCAAACCTAAAAAAAACTAAAACCGTTGATTTTGATGAACCTGGACCATCGAGAGCTCACCAAAAACAGACGAAAGTTGACACTAATTCTGAATCTTCTTGCTCGGTGTGCAAATGTTCTTACGCAGCTTACACTGACAGCAATGACTGGATTTGTTGCGTTTCTTGCTTAAAGTGGGTTTGCGGTATTTGCAATTGTGGCTCCAAGGACCCTCAATATGAATGTCCTTCGTGCAATTCGTGTTCCATTTGCTTAATACAATACTTCGAATACACAAACAGAAAGGCATGGATCAAGTGTATAAACTGTGGAAAGTGGGTTTGTGGATATTGCAACGGGGGTTCGAAAGAAGCGAGATATGAATGCTAGGCATGTTTCGACGGCGATTAAAAATCGGTGCCTTTGTTTTTATGTTCCAAACTTGTTTCTAAATCATTGTATTTATGTTTTTTTACTTTGTTTATTGAGTTTTAATTAAGTTCAATAATGTTTTTTTTTAGTTGTTCATTCATATGCCAAAATGTGCCATACCAAAGATTTTAAAAATAAACGACTTTGTAAAATTAGTTTTAATACTTTATTTACCTAATTTAGGCCTCTAAACCCGTTGCCTAATGATTTGGTTATTAATTTATAATGATCTCTAATTTTTTTGGTGTCGAAGTTGAATTGGAGAAATCTAACTTCGACATCATGCAGAATTAAATAGGGTGTCACCAAACAAAAAATAAAAAAAGGTAGAAGGGGAGGGTGGGGGATTTTTTGTTTTTTGCTATGAAGAATCAAGGCTTCAATTGTTACAATGACTCATGAGCCAAGATTCTCAAGAGAATGGTTTTCTTCACAAAGCACGAAGTATAACTAAAACCTGTCGAAGTAACCCCATTTTACGGTAATCTTTTCTTTGCATTTTTGTATTTTAATTAGCATAGATGAACAAGAAGCTCGCAATATTGGAAATAAGAAATGTTTCCCCGGAATGACTTTTTCCGATTAATTTTCATGAAAATTAGATGGAAACGCTGTTTATGTGACACGAATTTAAGCTTAATAAAAAAGAGCGACAAATTTACTGTTAATTTAAACGAGCGGATCTACATCTCCTAAGGAAATGGAAAGCATGGAAAGTGCTGTGTCTCGTTATACAGGGTAACGGAAATTATGTTCTTATTTGATGCATTTATTGATATATTTCATTTAAATGTTACTTTTATGACAATTTGTGATTCAATGATCAATTACCAATTTAAAATATTAGGTTTGTTCCACCTTGGTGTTTGGTACCGTTCTTGTATCATGCCAACATCAGTTCATGAAAGAAAATTATAAAGTGATTCTAACCAAACTTTTCGAAGAAAATAAAATAGTTTTCTGTTTTATTGATGTTAATGTTTTTTTTATTTTATTATTCCAGATTCTACAGCACAATGGAAAATAATGGTAAATAATGTGTATATTCTGTGACAATAGTGTTTGTTTTTTTATCCTTTCTTGTTTTACCATTTATTCTTAATCATCGTTAATAGTATCATCGTTACTATTCTCTGTTTTTAAACTAGGAGGAGTGAATAGAAAAGTCCGATTTACATAGGGAAAAATAACTAAAAAAGTAACTTGAAATCATTTTAGCGGTAAATTTAAATTTGTCTTGTATCATTTCAAGAAAAACATTTCAAAACTTTGTCATGAATGCTTAGATATCAAAATTTTTTGATCGGCGCCCATGAACACTTTGTTTATTGACAATATAAACACATTTATTTTAAGTTTCTGCTAATCACAGTATTAATTAATAAGCAGAACTGTCTTTGTATTCAATACAGTCCTGGATGTTTTTACACCTCAGTTTACTATCATAAACAGCAATCTCCTTTCATAAACAAATCGTATATAGCAAACTCCAACCTTAAATAACAAATATAGCAAACTCCAATATAAATAGCCAATTTAAAATATTATTTATAATCCTACGGCGATTTTGACTGCAATTTACACAAAATAATTTATTTACACACTTAAAAACCAAAACACTAATTTTATGTAACGTCTTAATATTTTTTAAATAGTTTTTATTGTGTAGTGAAAAATTTTGAAAAGTGGACTTTGCTACATTTGATATTAGATGCCTGATATTTGAATATTGATCAAAAAGATATTTCTTAAAATTATTCTTAAACTGCGAGACACAATTTGGCTGAAGAAATTATATTACCAGCCTGTCGCAAAATTGTAAAAATAATGATTGGTGGATCAGTTGATATTGATATTTGCAAAATACCACTTTCGAATGACACAATCCATTACAGAATTAAAAATATGCCGCAAAATATTGAGCAAAATACTGCAAAAACTCTTGCAAATTCAAATTTTGCTCTACAAATTGAGGAAACAATAGATATTACAGGAAAACCTCAATTAATTGCATTCGTTAGATTTTTTTACGAAAATGATATAATTAATCAATTTTTATGTTGTCGGGAGTTACCTGATTTTACAACAGGCAAACATATTTTTAATGTAATTAGTTCATATTTAGAAGATCTCAATTCTAACCGATATCTTGAGAACGACCCCAACACAAATTATTTTGTCTATACGCCATTGGTTGGAGGTTTTGTAATGTCAACTGGTAAAATGTTGTATTATGAACGTACCTGCGGATCGTGTTTCGCAATTTCTAGAGACTGTTGTGTATGTATATGATGTCCGTCATCAGATTTAATTATGAACTGAATTCGCATCAGCTTATCTTTTCTATTGAATTAACCCGTACAGCATGTGCATTATCCGAACTCACTGGACGAGATATCCCAATTAGGTAATTCGGTAACGGTTTAGTTTATTGACATGAAGCAGGTAAAATTAATAATCGATGACAGTGGCACGTTTGTATGTATAGGAATCATTTCCTTTGTTTGTAAGTAACGAATTAATTATTGTTTGCTTTTGTGAATACACACTGTGTATTCTCTGTTTGGTTAATAACTATTGGTTTTTAAATTAAATATTGGAGGAACTTCAATTAATTGCCGCACTCCAGTTTTGGATTCAGGAGAGATGGCAAATCAAGAGATAAATTAGCAGCGATTATATAATTATACACTGCGCTCCCTTTTTTAGATGAAGTAAACGTAGTACTCATTTATGAGCTAGTTGTACACCATAGTCCAAAGCAAAAACTGATAACCTAAATCTCTATGTAATTCCCGCGCTCTGCGGGAGTGGCTGTAACTGTTCATTTTGGTGCAAAGTTGTGTACACGTCAATTCGAAAAATTTTAATAAAATATGGGAAAACATTCTTATTCATCATCGGACACGGCCGACAGTGACTCAGAATTATGTCGTTTAAGGTTTGCGTCTGACATACAAGGAATCGCATTTCGCGCAAGAAAAAGATGAGTATAACCGTTGTATAAAGATAATATAAGGTTTGTTCCAACACAATAGCAAATCGGTTTACGTACCGTCAGGATTATGCGCAGTCTAGACTTGGTGTTCCAACAAATCTCAAAACTGTACAAAAACCTAGTGTTCCAACATACTCAAACTTAATCACAAACCAGTTTCTGTACTATCAAATGAGTTCCTGAGTTTGAATAGGAACGATTGTTAAGACATACGCAAAACGAAAGTGAGCTCGTAAATAAATCACGAAATGTCATGATTATATTCGTTCTGTTACTCTCGATCCTAATTTGATTTTTATTCATTGTCAATATTTATAGTATTTAATTTTATACGTGTATCTGTTGACTTATTAATACCTCAGAGTAAGTAAGTAGTAAAGAGAGGACAGTAAACAATGTTTGTGCCGCCATGATAATATGGTCGAGAATTCTAATTAGAGAGAAATAGATTAATATCTCTATCTCTTTGTTTGTATTTGTCAGTTTTACAAAGCTTTTCTCAGACAATTATTCCAGTGTTTAATTTAAATTTGTTCGTGTTGTGGTGTTAAAAGTAATTGTTATTAATATTATATTTTACGGTACGCTACTGCTGAGAATTCTAAAACGAGTGAGAAAGCCTTCATTAGAAAGAGAGATACTGATTATTTTAGCGAGATTAATATTGTATAACTTTATGCAGTGGTGGCCTATCTGCTATTATATTATCTAAGATTAATACAGAGTATGTCTGATAATAGAAACATATGTTTCAACACAACCAAGTTCCGAATTCAGTCTCAATCCTTGACAGGTCGTGGACTAATCGTCGACTATCAGTCGTCGACAATAAGTTGTGAACTGGTTTGTGTATGGTTCCAAGATTGTTATTGGAACAAACCTATAGTAGGATAATGCAACAATAAAAAGTGTTGAATGCAATCTCGAGTGCCATCTACTGACGATTTAATGAAGTAGTCATTTTTTAATGCTATGCAGATACGCCCTCTACGTCTTCTTTTCGATAAGGCACGTGGCCTCTACTATGTATCACCTACCTATTAAAGTTAAAAACATATCTTTAATTTTTATTTATTTAAAAATAACAATTCATGATAAAACACAAAAAATTAAACATAATAATGAAAATTTATTCCAATTGACAAAACCGTACAAATACAATTTTTGAATGAAGATGATAAAAAGTGGTTAAGAACTTAGGTCAATATTTTTGTTATGTGTGGTTATGTCAATGTATATAAACAAAAACAACTAATAGCAAGTCCAATGTTTTAAATAAATTGAAAAGTTCCGAGTAGAAGACAAAAAATCTGATGTGTCCAACACATGACTTTCCTATCTAGTTATTACAGGCTTTTTCCGGTTATTTTGTACAACCTATTGCATCACCTCCATAAAAGTTTAGAGGATAAAATAAATATATACATTTTCCACATACATCTACCTCGAAACATTTTTCTATAGATATTCATTGAAAATGAAAATACTGAAAAATTTAAATTTAGCACTTTTCCTACAATTTTTCCATTACGGTCCATTATAGAAAAATCATGTATAAACAAAAATTATAGAGATCGATATCGCAAACAACTTTTATTTCAACAATTTTCATAAAAATCAGAATTTTGCACATTTTGTCAAATTTCTCAAATACGGACCATTTCAGGAAATTTTGACATAAAACAAAAATTATAGATAATAATATTAGAAATAAATTTTATTTGAACAATTTTTTTCTCCAAACATAAATAACAGATATATTCCATAAAATATAAAA
Organism: Psylliodes chrysocephalus; assembly: GCA_927349885.1. Taxonomy (NCBI): domain Eukaryota; kingdom Metazoa; phylum Arthropoda; class Insecta; order Coleoptera; family Chrysomelidae; genus Psylliodes; species Psylliodes chrysocephalus. Next base: position 9,759,339 of record OV651818.1, on the reverse strand, counting down.
AACGGCCCCCCATAAAGTATCCCCCCAGATGTTCCGACTTTGTCCAACATCTAATCATTTCACGTCAGGCCGAAATAAAACTTAAGTTTAAAATTTAATGTTTTTTCTTTATCCGTTTTTGAGTTTTCTTCAAATTTCAAAATTTACACATTTTCTCAAATATCTCGAATACGGTCCATTTTAGAGAAATTATGTATAAAATAAAAATTATACAGAATTATATTACAAATAACTTTTGTTTGAACAATTTTTATAACAAAATATTTTTTTACATTTTGACAAATTTCTTGAATACGGACCATTTTAGGAAAATTTTGTAAATAACAAAAGTTACAGATAATAATATAAGAAGTAACTTTTATTTGAAAAATTTTCTTCCCCAAGCGTAAATAACATATATATTCCATAAAATATAAAAATGACCACCCATAAAGTACCCCCCCAGATGCTCCGACACTACCCAAAATCTAATCAGCACATTGGACGCTGAAACAAAGCTTATGAGTTATGCGACATACAGACACACACACACACACACACACACACAACACACACACACACACACACACACACACACACACACACACACACACACACACACACACACACACATCATCGCGAAAATAGTCAAAACGGATTTAGGGGACCTCAAAACGTAAAAATCCGTCAAAAACTCGAGGTTGAAAAAATCATGATTCCCATACTTTCCTTATATCTGTATACAGATAGGAAAGTAAAAAGGAATAAGCTTTTGAAAATGTTGCATGTAATCTAAGTACCTCTAATTGGACGCAATAAGCATCTTTTACCAATAACTATGTCTGGACTAAGTGTTGGAAAAGTTTATAACAATGAAAATAGCTGAATATTTTTAGTTTTCAAAATTCGAAAAAGCTTTGCTTTAAAATTTCATCAACAACAACAGTTTGCAAGAAATTGAGTTAAGGAACAAGAAAATCACTAATCCGGGAAAAATCAATCCCTAACACTGGAAAACAAATTAAAAAAAATAGCAGTCACAGGGATATATTAGTGACTTTCAAATGTATCTTGGCTGTTATTTATGAATATAAGAAAAAATGTTCTCTCAGCTGGCTCTGAGTGTTGAAATAAATCACCTTGAAAGGAAGTTTTCAATAGCTTCGCTCTTTAGGAACAGCTCAAGACGAAATTGATAGATCTACCAGTGGTCTATCTGTGGCAGACATATTCAGTTAGTCTTGAAATTTCATTATGCAATGTTACAAGGTTCAACAACTTGTCAAAATGGTTAAAATTTATTTTCAAAATCAGTGCTCTTATTTAGAACAGAATTCTACGAACGAAATAATAATTATAAAGTCCTAACGTTGAATATAAAAGAAAATATTTTTTTTATAATTTATCACTGTTTGGAAAAGTATATTTGTTTGTAAATATTTGTATGTATTATTATTTAATTAAGTATTATATTTAATCCAGGTTAAGTGTCAGTGCGCGAGTGTAATGTTAAGTATGAACAAAATCTGTCCGTTTTGTTTATACGTTTGGTTACCGACCCTAGTAGATAGGCAATTTGTTATTGCTTTAAAGTTTTACCCTTAAGTAGTGAGAGACAAAATCAATATTAGGATAAATGTTCCAGCCCCTTTCTGGTTACATACCTTAAGCACTCTCTCTTTCGTTTTAATCGTTTCAGTAGTAAGGTTGTTCTCTCTCCACATTTAAATTTATTAATGCGTACTCTAGTTTTTGGTTAAGTAATTAATTGTAACATAGTGATTTTCTTGTGATAGTACCTGATTTAGATTATGGATTAACGTTTCAGTATATAACTTCGCTGTTTAGTAATTAACAAAGTCAAAACCGGAACACGAGGTTTTATTCTGGAAAGTATTTTTAAACTGAATCACGCACGCCGTTCGAGTGAACATGTTTTAAGTAGTTCAAAACAACAATCACTATTTTTCATTTTTTATAGAATACAGTCTTTTAGCTAGCTCAGACAAAACTGATTAGACTTTGCTGTCCTCACATTGTGCCTTACATTACCCATATAATAAATTTTTGCTTGACAGAAAACGTTCTTCCAGCAATGTGGGGGAGAGCGATTGTGAGGGTATTACCTAAAAAACAAAGCCCGACCGAAATGAAAAATCTAAGAGGAATCAGTATTTTACCAACACTTTCAAAAAAATTTGAGAGGGCTGTTGAGGTCCACTGTTCAATCTGGCTTTTGTAAAGGATACAGCTGCACTACAGCTCTTCTGCACGTTACCGATGATATAATAACTGCTACCGATGACAAAAAATGTACAATTCTGATATTACTAGATTTCAGCCGAGCGTTTGATACTATCAATCACGACTTAATGATAAGTATTTTGAAGTATATTGGATTCACTCATAACGCACTAAAGCTAATGAGTAGGTATTTAAATGGTAGGCAACAAAAAGTCTGCATAGGGGATTGCAGCTCAGATTTCTTAAATCTTCAGTCAGGGCTCTATACTTGGTCCTTTATTATTTTCTATTTATACTTCTCAACTATTGTTTAACCTTCAATCATGTCATGCACATTTATACGCTGACGACACTTAAATTTATTATAGCTTTCCAGCAGAAATGAGTAAAAATACATGTAATCTAGTCAATGTAGAATTAAATAAATTTGTTAAAGCAGCTGAAGAACATTGTCTGTGGATAAATTCAAATAAATCAAACGTATTAATATTTGGACCAAAAAATAACCGGGAAGCTATAAATCAGTCAATAAATTTACACATAAATGGTGAATACTTAGCTGTCGTAAATGAAGCGAAAAATCTAGGAATATTGATTGTAACGGTTACTCTTCTAGTACCGTTATTTTTTAATATTTTATAACTATATTTTTAAAATGATTGTCCCATCTCTATTAGGACCGATAGTTTCATTCTTTCGCTACAAATATTTTATATAGTTATTTTTTGTTTTTTATAAGTTGTATGTTCGGATCGAAAGTGAATTTCGACAGGTATTACTTGAAAAAGTCTTTTACAATAATACCTCAGAACGAGGCAGTCGAGATTATTAAATCTGCTAATATTTAAGTAATCTTAAACAGTACGTGGTATTTTTATTAGTGGTGAGAACCATCAGTATTTCATGGTGACTAAAAGATTAATATTTACAAGATTTCTGCAAAGATTAACGAAATGGATCGAGATTTATTTAGTTGTTAAAAATGTGAGGTTAGATGTTTTAGAACGTGTCATTAATTTCTGTAAAGATTATTTTTTATTCATTATGTGTTCAGAAACATCTTACCTCCTTGTTCCTTATTTTTCCTTATTACGTAAACTTCAAAAAGGTCTTAATCTTTTAGATAAGTCAACCTTTGGATGGTTTTTTACAACTACGCTGAGAACATAGTTTAAAATATATTTGTTTAAACAAACGCTGAGAAGACAGTTGAAAATATGTTAATTTATGGTTAGAAGACAGTTGAAGTTATGATTACAAATATGTTGATTTATGGTTAGAAGATAGTTGAAGTTATGGTTAGAAACATGGTAATTTATATTTAGAAGAAGACGCATCGCTGTCGGAGACCGTCCTTATTTGAAAAGATTGAAGACCTACACCATTCCTACTTTAAGATAAGTTTCATTTTTATCTTTAAAAAATTAAATAAAGAAATAATTTAAATGAATCATGGCTTGTGTATATTGTAATTGTTACTTGCCTGCATAAACATATACATTCTCTTTTAACATCAGTCATATTAATTATATTTGCCAAACTATTATAATTCACCTTAAATGATATGTTTATGTAAGTTTGGTGGCGCCCTCCATACCTGTCCTATAGTTATGTTATGTCAAGGTTATTAAGTGCTACTTACGGCCCTAATTAAAATTGAGCTAAAACACGGTAAGTAAAACCAACATAACTTGTTACATGATGGATGCGGATTTAAGATTTGAGAATCATATAAACAAATTAATACAACGAGCCTATTTTACACTAAAAATTCTTTATTGCAACAAACATATTCTGCCTATCCATATAAACAAGTCTTTATGCGAATCTCTTATCTTGTCGATTTTTAATTATGCTGATGTTCTATACGGTCCAAATATAACTACATATTACAAAAGAAAAATTCAAAAAGTACAAAAATCGTGTTTGCGATTCGTATATGGTATCCGCAGAAGACAACGAATATTATATAAACTAAAACAAATTGAATGGTTGAATATGGATAATAGAAGGATTCATCACGCATTATGTATTTTTCATAAAATTATTACCACCAAAAAACCATCATATCTCCATAGGAAGGTTACATATCGCACCGGCATACATAATTTAAATGTTAGATTTAGGGGTGAATTTAGAATTGAAATGTATAGGCGGTCCTTTAAATATCAAATTTTTAAATTATACAATTCTTTACCATGTGAACTGAAAAGTTTAAATATTAACAAATTTAGAACTATATCAAAAAACCAGGTGTTCAATTCTCAGATTTTGTTTAGAGATCTACATTAAACATCAAAAAGACTCTCTTGTGTTTAAGCAATACACAAACATTTTCGTATTCGTTAAAAAATTACCATTTAGTATAGGTTGTTTGGGGTTTAGGGGTTTAAGGGTTAAGTGGTAAAACATGCTTTGTAAATGATCAAACATTTACAAAGGATGAACTTCGCCCATTATTTCTATATTTTGTTTTATTATAAAATAATTATATTTTGTTTTGTATTTTTATAGAAATAATAAAGACGTTATTATTATTATTATTAAATAAATAAATTAATCTGTTATTATTTGCATTTTTTTATTTCGACTGGTTGACTATCTCAAAAACTAAAGCCAATCAAGCAAAACGTAAGTCACATGTCGCTTTTTCAGAACAATGACGCAAGTGAAAATTGATTCCACAGAAATAGCAAATTAAAAAAAAATGTTACATGAAACTTACAACTAAAACGTTAAAGAAAAGTTTGGAAATAATCGATGGGGACTTCGAGATAGCAAAGGACCCCGCACACCGCTTATGAAAAAGTGGCGACCTGTTAAATGTCATGAAGTTTTGATATGTTGCAGTTCTCGACCTCCTAAGTAATATTGTCCATCGGACCATTCAAATCCTATGAGTAGTTTTTGAGATACAGGGTGTTAAACTTAAGAAATACCACTTATTTGATAATGGTTATTTCAGGAGAAAGCTAATCGATTATAATTTTTTGTTTCAAATCTTATTGTAACATCCTTTGGCATTCTACGAATATAAAAAGAGATCAAAAATTATTTTCTTTTACAGGGTGAGCCACAAATAAGTAAGGACGTGTTTTTGATAAATAGTTTTATTGTTCTAGAAGATGAAAATATTTACTAAAAAATAAATTATTGCTATATTTATCATGTCTGATGATAATACAAAAGATATTATGTGCCATTTATACAGGGTGACTTGTAAATATTGACATAGGCCAATATTTTTTTTTATAAGTATTAATGTAAAACGCAGTATTTTTACGGACTTTTGTGTATTTACGATATATAAAATTATCCACTTAATTGACTACAGGGTGACTTAATAAATATATTGATAGGTAATTTATCAAATGTGTCAAAAAAACAACTTTTTTTAAGCATCCTATATTTTTTTGTTAGTCCTGTAAAAGTATACAAATTTTTTCACTGGCGTATCATCCATCCTGTAGCAGATATTTTCCAAAATAACAGCTCTTTTCTATGATTGGTTTTTGAAATACAGGATGTTAAACTTAAGAAATACCACTTATTTGATAACGGTTACTTCAGGAGAAAGCTACTCGATTACAATTTTTTGTGCCAAATCTTATTGTTACATCTTTTCGCATTCTACAGATATAAAAAGAGATAACAAATTATTTTCCTTTACAGGATGCGCTACAAATAAGTAAGGACGTGTTTTTGATAATTACTTTTATTGTTCTAAAAGGTAAAAATATTTCCAAAAAAATACATTATTGCTTTATTTATCATGTCTGATGATGATACAAAAGATATTAAGTGCCATTTATATAGGGTGATTCGTAAATATCGACATGGGCCAATATATTTTTTTTATAATTATTAATGTAAAACACAGTATGTTTACGGGACTTTTGTGTATTTACCGTATGTATAATTATCCAATTCATTGACTACAGGGTGATTTGATAAATATATTGATAGTTTTTTGATAATTACTTTCATTGTTTTAAGTTGAAAATATATAAAAAAAATTAATTATTCCTATATTTATCATTGTTGCCCTTTATACAGAGTAATCCGATTTTTTTAATGAATGTGAAACTCCGCATTTTTAGTTGATTTTTGTGTATTTTTTTATAATATTACCATATTATGTAGAACTATCTAATTTATTGATTACATAGTGATTAAATGGATAGATTAATAGTGTCAACAAAATTTGATAAATCACCTTGTACTTTTAGTGCTATAAAGGTGTTTCTTTAGTGGTGTATCAACCATTTTGTAGAAAATAAATTCCAAAAATTACACCTTTTTGATATGATAGGTTTTTGACATACAGGATTTGACTTAAAAAATACCCACTTTTTGTTACATGTTATTCCAGGACAAACCTAACCAATTGCAATTTTTGGCATTCTACGAATATACACAGCGGTTAAAATATGTTCATCCATAAAATGAGTCGCAAATAAGAAAAGATATGTTTTTGGCAATTTCTTTTATTGGTCTGTCTATCGGATGAAAATATTTCCCGAAAAATAAATTGTTGGTAGATTTTTCATTTTTAATGACCTAACAAAATATTTTATGCAATATATTATAGATATTGACTAGTAAAGATCAACTTAGACCAATATGTTTTAATGTGATACGCAATATTTTTAAGTGACTGGTATGTGTATGTATCTACAATAGTTATATTATTGTACAATTAGGTATTGAATTATTAACATATTTATAACTATCACTTTCATTAACTTGTTAAATAATTTGTTGAATGTATTAATAGTTGTTCTATCGAATGACATGTTTTGGATATTGTCTTTTATTGTTTATGTGGTGAAATTATTCTTGTATACTTATAAAATAAAATGAATTATTATTAGATTTATTGCTTGAATGAGAAAAAACACGTTATATTCATACGATATACACAGGATGAAAATGCTGACGGGGGGCCATATTTTCTTTCATCAGCTGTAATGAAATTGGATTATATTTTAAACAGGGTGACTTAATTATATATAGTTATCTAAGTTTTAAGTGCAGTTTTATATTGTGAGAATAACTATCAATATATTTATCAAATCAACCTGTACTCAATAAATTGGTAAATAGACAAATGTCCGGTATAAATACTGCTTTCACATTAATATTTATAAAAAAATATATTGCCTATATCAATATTTACGAATCACTTTGTAGAAATGGTACCTAATATTTTTGTATTAATTACCATTAGACATGATAAAAACAGCAACAATTTATTTTTTAGTAAATATTTTTACCTTCTAGAACAATAAAAGTAATTATTAAAACCACCTCCTAACTTATTTGTGGATCACCCTGCAAAAGAAAATAATTTTTGAAAGCTTTTTATATTCGTAGAATGCCAAAAGATGTTACAATAAGATTTGACACAAAAAATTATTAATTAGCCTTCTCATAAAATAACCGTTATCAAATAAGTGGTATTTTTTAAGTTTAAGTACCTCAAAAACCTATCAGAAAAAAGCTATAATTTGGAAAAATATCTTCTATAGGATAATTGATATGCCAGTGAAAAAAATATGTCTAGTTTTAAAGGACTAATCAAAAAGAACAAGGTGCTTAAAAAATTGTTTTTTTGACACATTCGTTAAATTTACTATTAATATATTTATCAAATCACCCTGTAGTCAATAAATTGTATAAGTATACATATGATAAATACACAAAAGTCCCGTAAACATACTGTGTTTTACATTAATACTTATAAAAAAATATATTGGCCCATGTCGATATTTACAAATCACCCTGTATAAATGGCACTTAATATCTTTTATATTATCATCATACATGATAAATAAAGCAATAATGTATTTTTTAGGAAATATTTTTACCTTTTAGAACAATAAAAGTAATTATGAAAAACACATCCTTACTTATTTGTAGCTCACCCTGTAAAGGAAAATAATTTGTTACCTCTTTTTATATCTGTAGAATGCGAAAAAATGTTACAATAAGATTTGGCACAAAAAATTATAATCGAGTAGCTTTCTCCTAAAGTAAGCGTTATCAAATAAGTGCTATTTCTTAAGTTTAACACCCTGTATCTCAAAAACCAATCATAGAAAAAAACTGTTATTTTAGAAAATATCTGATACAGAACGGATGATACGCCAGTGAAAAAAATTGTATACTTTTACAGGACTAATAAAAAAATATAGCGTGCTTAAAAAAAAATTGTTTTTTTGACACATTTGATAAATTACCTATCAATATATTTATTAAGTCAACCTGTAGTAAATTAATTGGATAATTTTATATATCGTAAATACACAAAAGTCCCGTAAAAATACTGCGTTTTACATCTATGTCAATATTTACGAATCACCCTGTATAAATGGCACCTAATATCTTTTGTATTATCATCAGACATAATAAATATAGCAATAATTTATTTTTTAGTAAATATTTTCATCTTCTAGAACAATAAAAGTATTTATCAAAAACACGTCCTTAATTATTTGTGGCTCACACTGTAAAAGAAAATAATTTTTAATTTTTTGAAACAAAAAATTATAATCGATTAGCTTTCTCCTGAAATAATCGTTATCGAATAAGTGGTATTTCCTAAGTTTAACACCCTGTATCTCAAAAACCAGTCATAGGATTTGAATGGTCCCATAAAAACTATTGCTTAGGAGGTCGAGAACTGCAACATATCAAAAATTTATGACATTTAACAGGTCGCCACTTTTCCATAAGCGGTGTGCGGGGTCCTTTATTTTAGTTTTAGACAGAACTACTTTATTTTATTCTTTTTCAAACAATTAAAGATTTATAGGCTGGAGAAGCGATTTGAAATCGGTAAAACGATCGCCCAAAAACGCTCTTAAACCCCCGTCCACAAAATCACTGTTGACCAGTGTAATTTATAAATATAATTACACATAAATTTACAAGCAAATTAAGGCTAAAGACACACACGGCTGTTTTCGCCGAGTCGGCCGCCGCCTCGGCGGATTCTGTAATGTAAATAAATGGATTTGTTCACACTATACTGCACTGCGGGAAAGCGACGCGACAACGTTGTATTTTGATGCTTCCTGCATTACTTTTGTGAACCGCTTTGTGTGTTTTGGCAGAGACGGCCTGCCGAGTCGGCGGCCGACTCGGCGGAAACAGCCGTGTGTGTCTTTAGCCTTAATAAAATATTTAAGAATATTAATATTAATAATTGTCATTGAATAAACTAAATATTCAGTCCAATAGGCTCTCGACCGAAGTCCTTTCCATTTTTAGAATATTATCTTTCAAACTCAACAATTTTATGTTTTGTTCCAACACGGATTTTAATAATAGATTTATAAATTGTTTTTGTTTATTTGAATGTTAGAAGTTCTTAAAACTAACTTTAACATATATTTCTCATGCTGGCGCTTAGTGTTCAAATAATGAGACGATTAAACGAAAAAGGCTTACGAGAGCCAGTTGTCCTCTCTTGGTACACATTTGTACAAGGCAACTTTACAAATGTTTCCTTCTTTTTTCTCTTGTAGAAGATGGACACACCAGCAGTGGAGCGCACAATGATGGTATTTTAAAAAGCCACGTCACATATTTGATTAGATAATTAACTTGATATAAGTGCCTTCAAGTCGTTAAGCATTCAAGTTTGGATTTCCCAACCCAGATTCAATTACAGATAAAAACATTATTTCTTATTTTGAAAAAAATATGAAAAATATAATTAATGCAATCTTTCTGCTAAATTTTGTATTATTTTGATAACAGTTCAGAAAAAAATAGTAGTAGTCGGTAACTGAACTTCACGAAATCCAAAGTTGAGCACTTAACGTCCTGAACAATAAAGGTTTATGTCAATGTTAATTATCTAATCAAATAAGTAACATTCGCATTTTCTATAATTTATTTTTTAAGACGCCTTCGTTGAGCGCTTCATCAATGTAGGGCATGCAGCAAAGTATTTCCATGTACAAAAAAAAATGAAAAATTTTTAATTTTGCCTTTCGAAAATAATACTCCTAAATGTGCTACTGATTCCGCTACCATAAATTGGTACTTGATTCGTTTTCAAATGGTGTTTAAAGTTGAAAACTGAAAATTAGGGGCTTACATATTTTTATTACTTAGTATAATTTCACTAAACGTGTTTGACTGTTTGGTATTATAAGTTTACCTAACAGCAAAAAAATCTGTTTGTTAAATTTTGTCAGTGCCGATTTTAGTAAAATTATATTGAATAATAAAATTAGAACTTTTAGTTTCATTGGCAGTAATTTTCTTCTTTTAACGATCGTGACAGCAGTTCATCAGACGTCTGATAGAATTTACCGATTTCCAAGCTATAATGTACATAACATATTTGGGAGGTAAACTGTTAAAAACTATGTAAATAGGAATATATATTTTCTTCCATATATATTCAATTATTTAATTGTAGTTTTTATTTCTTCTATAAAAGATTCTTTGTCTTTTATGTATTTTAATTTTATAAACAGTTTGCTACATTATGTTTTGATACTCATGAATAGTTATAAACTTAATCCACATTTTTGTAGACGTACTACACAAAATAATATCATTCACAATTATTTGATTTGCTATATACCTTTAAATTTTCATAACTGATAGTTATTTCTATCAAATTTAACGATTGCTGAGATATTTCAATGGTAAACGAACTCAAAAAATATTAAAATTAAATTTTCGTTCTAGATTCTTCCCGTTATCAGAAACATTAATAGAATTATTTTGGGCCCATAACCTATTGTAATTGTGACGTTGCTTTCAATATATTTCATTGACTTTTTATAACATAAGGTATACATAATTTAATTGACATGGAGTACACAAGTATTCAGAATTCATAATGATTGACTGAAAACTAGGTTTTTCCAATAGTACCCTTATTGATTTAGAATATTGGAAAAAATATCAATACCCTAATTCTAAAATTTGAATAAGAATCAGAAGCCTACGCCCCTTTCTATTTAAAAATATTAGTAGGTGGCACTCCAAAAAGTACAACAAACACCAAAAAACTTGTAGACTTTAAGAGCTTGTAAAAGAAGACAGAAGACAACCTCTTATAAGCAGATCTGAATATTAGACATACCAAAAATAATGAGTGTATAGAAAAAGTATAGCAGCGAAATCATCAAATCAGAAAAAAGGCAAAACCTTTTGTTTTATATATTAGGTCAATTCCGAATTATAACCATAAAAAATCCTTCCATGATAATTTGACAACTACGTAAATAACGCCGTGAATGCTTGCAATTCGATTTTTTAAACAAAATTAGTCTAGTAGTTGTTCGTCGTTGTACTTACTATACACTCCCAAGCCGGTAAGCCCACTGATAAATATACAGATTCAACAGAAGATACAATGATTCATTTTAAATGAAATGCTTTAAAAATAATACAAATAACATAAAATGTAAGAGAGAAACAAAATTTATTTTGTACCTAGTTTAAATATACATACATATGATACTGTTTTAATATTTATTATTATTCTCTCCTCCCTTTTCCAAAACAAGTTATGAGAGTTATTCCGAGCATTTGTGAAGCCTCAGCGTTTCTACCCCTAAGGACTAGAAGAGTCTCTAACTAGTTGCCAAAGCCGCTCAACCATGCTATAAGGGATAATTTTATTTTAATATTTTTTTTGGCACTGGTAAACGGATGTTCCTTCCTGAATCCAGGACCTTTTGGCTGGTGACAGTGCTGCCTTAATCCCTAAATAGTATATTGACAACGATTGCTAAAAACCTATCAGTTGTAACAGATGAGTCTTTTGTGTAGTCTTGGGGGGTTACATTTGGCGACAATAGTGGTCTTTTAGACTAGTTTGTTGTTACATCTGGTGACAATCGCTACTAGGAAGATACAATAGTTAGGAAAGCTTACCTGAAGGTAAAATTGGAACAAAAAGGATAAGGAATTGACAACAGGAGAGATGAGAGATATAAGAGAAAAGAGCATCAATGAGATGAGATAATTGAAAGGAATTAATAAACAGTAATAGGGAAATAATTTCACACCAAAATGTAACAAATATGTAAACAATATGAATAACTCAAAGCCACGTGTCGCACCACCTCCCTACATGAACAAATACTCCTCCAGACCTATACCTTGACATCCATTTTATTATATCTAGAGAAAACAGTAGAGAGATAATTATTTTTAAAAATCTAGCTTTGGTTTTGCTTACGAAAGCGATCATCATTCTTAACTCAGTTTCGTTGTTATTATGGCATTTCAGAAAGAATGGATATTTTCGTTTCCAATCTCTAATGGAAGAATGACGTCGTTGGAACAAACCCAAATTATACATCAACATTGTCTTAAATATCATTAATTGGACTCCATATTACAAAGTAACCTCAACCTAATAGTAAAATTCCACCCAATCTCAACTCATTCAATCTTTTCCAAACAAAAACTGGTTTATTTTATTATATTTATTATTTTGGCATTTTATGTGACCTTCAAATACCCTTTTGTAATAATTTGCAATAGTAAATTGTAACTATAAAAATAAATTCCCGAAGACAAGTAGAAATGAAAAAGAAGATTTTAAATTATAATTCATACTCAAGCACAGACATGACCTAAAGACCTGACTTGGATATAAGTACAGTGTCGCTATCTACATTCTATGTCCATCGTTCTCCAATGATATGTCCATAAGATTATCTATCCTACTATATTATCTTCATACAACGGTATAACTTTTCGCAAAGTAGGTATCCCGGGACGTGGCGGTCCCCGGCAGTGAGTAGAGGAACTTAAAAATTTCTAACCAGCCACGAATAGTTTTCTACTTCTACTTTCAAGCCTCCGAACGACAAGAAATTTGCATAAACAGGCCCGGCATTAGTATCGTTTTAGGAAAAAATTTGAATAGCTTATTTTTAGTTTGTAAATTACCTTTCATGTCACAAAAAGTTTGCTAAAATACAAATAAACCAGTTTAACTTTCTTAGCAAAAATCAAAAAATCTAAACAAGCGCGTAAAGAACACAAACTTTGGAATGCACCAACTTATATAAATTAAATTGTGTATGTATATGCATATTACATATGAAAATAAGAGGTCAATTCTGTATTATCCGTGAATAAGTGAATAAGTCAAATTTTAGTAAAAAAAAGATATTTACATATATCTTATTATAGTTCTTCTTCCATTCTGTCTGCTGAATAAATGGGTAATTTATATTCGCAATCGTTTACTTTAGAGGTCAATGTAAATAGTTAGATTTCTCGATTTTTTTTGTCTCAAAACCGGTATGTACAGCTATCATCGAATTTGGAAGAGGTTGATCCAGATGATCACTAGTTTTTTAGTTTTCTTTTTCAATCAAAATATATGTTATTTGGATTAAGTTCACCTTGCTTATCATAAATAAATATATAAATAAATAAGTAAATAAAAATATTCATAAATTTTTTTCCCGTTTAGATAATGTCAGTAACTCAACAACACACAAAGGAGTCAAGATTTTTCCAGTGATATAATTTGACAGGTCATAATTATGTACATTGTTGGTTGCATAATTAACAACCTATTTCTAATAAAACGAAGCTCAACTTAAAATTTTTATTTTTCAAAAACATCAAAGTAGTTTAAATTGCCATACTAAAAAACTTCAATTTTTGACTTGCCCACTTATTCACAGATGGTACAGATTTTTTTTTTGATAATTTTACTGTTTATGTTTTGTAAGTAGTAACAGCTAACTTTTGTGGAATCAATGATACCATGTCTAAATAAAACGGGAAAACAGATAAAATATTTTATAGGTACAAAAAACTATTAGAATTCCATGCAAAAAAGCAGTCAATGGACTCAAATAGTTTTACATAATAAACCTACATATGTACATAAAATTCAAAAACTCTAAGCAGTGCCACAACAAATACCATAAAATATACCTCCCATACACCTTCCTTACTTGATTGATATATCTGTTTACCATATCGGGGGGTATACAATTTGTCATATAAAACATTGAATTTGTGTTGGATTAACATGCATAAACTATTTTAGTCGGCTTCAACGAATTCATGTCTATCCCTTCTTAATCCCTTATTTGAGCTGTCGTCTGATACTTGTTTACCTATTATTGAAATATTAGAGGACAATAAATGATAATGAAAATTCGTAATAAGATTTAATTCCGGGAATTAAATATTTTATTATGCTTCACATCCTTGTTAGTGGAAATAAAGATACCCATGTAGTATACCTATGTTACGCCGCTGACCCACATGTTTAGATTTAAAATTTTACGTCACTCTATCGCTGCCTGTCTACATTACTTATTAGCAATTGTTGTGTTGCATGATTAACATCGAAAAACCGACCACATTTTAGCGATTATAAAAAAGTGTAAAATGGTAAAAACTATCGAAAATCTTATTAGAAATACTATAAATTGAAAAATAAAATGAAGGAATTCAAAGCACAGGTAGGAGAATAATGTTTTTCTTTTTATTTAACTGATTTTTAGCTTACAAAAGATACTACTTTATGTATAAATTTCTGCATTTAGACGACAAATAAATATACAGAAGATACCACTTTATGTGTTAACAGTGCAGTCATTCATAAAATCCGTCTGCAAAACGAAAAATACTACTTAATGTGCAAATTTCACAAAACTTTGATGAGGGCAAATACTACTTTATTTACAAATTCTGCATTATAGACAAAGACAGTAGGGTGGGCCGAAAATTAGAAAAAAAAAATATTTTTCGAAATTTAAGTTTGGCTATTATGGAAAAGTTATGACTGGTTGTGACTATGTTTTATATCAAAAATGAAATTTTTTTTAAATATTCTAGCCGGGCCCCTTGGGGCTCAAAAAAAAATCCTAAAATCTACCAAGGCAAGTGCCTAAATGACTATTTACTGCCTTAATAAGGTTTATATAAATATGATTAAAATATTTTAATATTTCGTCCAGCCCCGCTCTTGTTTGAAAAAAAATATTACTTAAAAATTTTATTTTGTGCAGCTCTTCGCGCAATTCAATATTCACAATATGAAAATATCTAATTAAATATTTATTCATTTTTAGTTGAATATTAAATCAACCACGAGGAGGTGGCCGCAACTCGAGTTCCACCCTCCCGCCCACCTACCCATCCCCTCACCCACCGATACCTCCTATTATATTGCATTAATTATATTCCTCGGTTTTTCATGTCGCTCATAATTGTCTCGACAATATCTATCGCTCGTGACTGCGTGAGTGCTAAATGTCCGAAATATAAACTTCCAGATTCTTCGACTAGGGCAATGTGCTCCTCCGTTTTAATATCTCGGTGGCCCTTCTCCTGGAACTTGGTTTGGTCTTTGCTACCATTAAAATATAGACCTTTAATGTAAACGTTTCTTTTAGTTTCCGCTTCTTGTAGCCGCAGTCGATTTTTATTTACTTCTCGTCGAATCTTATTCTTGTCGATGACTTTTACTATATCGTCTTTCGTGATAAGCCTCATATCTTCTAAAACGGCACTCGCAATTTTTGCTGCAGTGCGACTAGAGGCACCTGTCAGGTCTGCGATTTTTGCAGTATGTAACAACGAATGCCTCATTTGAGACATCCTCTTTTGCTTCTCTGGTTTTGGTTGCTTTTCTAATACAAAGTCTTCGTCAGTATTTGTATCTGAGCTCGCAGAGGTATCACTATCATTTTGTTGAATATCGTAGAACTTTTAGTAGCCCTGCTGTCATGCTGAATTCCACTGGGACCGGCTACAGGCTCTTGGCAACACATTTTAAACTCATTATTATTAGTAGAGTTTTCTTGGTAATCTTTCAGTTGTCTTTCAATTCTTTTTTTAAGCTTTGCCGTCACTTTTTTATCTATGTTTTATCTATGTTACCTTTTACATCTTTGATCTTCTATAAAAGGCTATTCTATATCTGGAATCTTTCGAGTTTTGCAGGAAATGTTGTTCGTACATTTACAGAAACTAATATCAAATAATCGTTTGGCATCATTTTTAAATTTATCTAACTTTGCAGCTAAAAATGTGGTCTCTCTAATTTTTATAAGTTTTATAATTCTTTGATAGTGATTATTAAATTGTAAAATCATGTCAATCATTCTCTTGTGAGCTAAAGTGTGAAGAGAAGCCTTATTCCATATTACCTGTATTTTTTCGGCAACAATATTTGCAATTCTTTTTTATTCTGGTTGTTTTTTCCGTCTCCTTTTAAATTCGAACGAACATTGTAAAAAGAACGTATCACATCTTCATAAGTCGGCAACATAATAGTTTTTTCTGGAATAATCTTTCTCTGGTTCGAATAAATAAATATTCGAACCCGCACGTGTCGCACGTGTTTGTTTTGCCATATTGTTCACTAAATTAAACAATTTAAAAGAACACACAAGTTTTCGATTTACGTATTTAAACAATTCCACTAGCTAAGACACAACAACGTCAACGTAAGAACTTGAGAAAACTGATAAATATAGACAAATTTCTGGTAACTCAGGTCTGCTCAGAATATTTTGTTACATGACAATTTTGTCAAAAATGAAATTAAAGGATGCCTCTTATCTCATCTCAATACATAAAAAATAGGAAAAGTATTTAAAAAAAAAAAAGATAATAACTTACGAATTTGAGTGTCTTACATTTGGTTTGACCATTTGTTCCTTATGTTTTTGCAAACACTTTAAAACCGGCAGTGCATCAACTAAGGCTTTTGGAAATAACCTTAATGATTTCCTATAGTCTGTTTAAAAACCAGGAGGAGCGATTTGAATTTAAGTTGGCAATTCTGGAGACTTCTGATTGGTCAGATTGCAGCCAGTTTCACACATCACTTTTGCATTAACATCAGCTGATAACTGACATTATTGACACTTCTGACATTTTATTTATATTTTTAGTTCTGTTATTGCTTTCGGTTTTTGTTTGATCTCTTATCATTATTACTTAGTTTTTCACTCTATTTCTTTAAAAAGCAGTTCTTTTCAGAACTTCGGTAAGCAATTGTATTGAATATCTGCGATTATGGATAATTCTACACCGAGTACTAGTAGAGATAGCAGTTCCTGGCGTAGTCCACCAAAACAGCGAAAACGTTTGAGTTTAGGCCATTTAAGTCTCGCAGAAAAACAGCACATAATAAATATGTACAAACAGGTGTTGGATGATAAACCAAAAACCAAAATTGTGGATGTTGTATCCAAAATTTCTCAAGCCGCCGGTAAGTTATACCTACTCATTACTTTGAAATTAAAAATGGTATTAAATACCCAAAATTTTTTACAGGAGTTGTAAAGTCAACAGTTTACCGAGTATTAAAAGAATACCGTAAAAGTGGAACCATATCTAGTCCAAAAAATATAGGTGAAGGACCCGGACTTCTAAAAACATTTGATGAGGGGTTCAAAAATGCTGTTAGAAGATTGGTACATAATTTCTTTTTAAAAAAAGAATTACCTACATTAAATAAAATTTCACAAGCATTGAAGAAACGTTTAGATTTGCCACAAATATCTCGGTCATCTTTATATACTTGAAACTTATTAACTTTAGGTAAGTTTGTAACTTTGAAAAGTCAAATGAAATGTTTATTTATTATATATATTTTTTAGATATTTGAAAAGAAATCGTCAAAGTATATTAATAGAACGTGATGATATCTGTAGATGGAGGTTATCATATTTACAATCAATCTAACAATATAGAAAACAGGCCAATATTTTACTTAGATGAAACTTGGACTAATGAAGGTCATAGTAAGGGAAAAACATGGGTGGACCAAAATGTAATCAGTAAACGTCAGGCATTTATTGAAGGTTTAACAATGGGCCTGAAAAGCCCGACAGGAAAGGGAAGACGCCTCATTATTTTACATGCTGGTTCTGAAGAAGGTTTTGTAAAAGATGCATTATTGGTCTTCGAAGGCGAAAAGACAGGAGATTACCATGAAGAAATGAATTCTGAAGTATTTGAGAATTGGTTTTTTACTTTTTTGACAAAAATACCTGTTGATGCTGTAATTGTGATGGATAATGCATCATATCATAGCCGAAAAGTTGAGAAAATTCCCTCCTCGTCATCAAGAAAAGCTGAAATGCAGGAGTGGTTACATATGAAAAATATTAAATTTGATTTAAATATGAAGAGGTGTCAACTTTTACACCTAATTGGGCAACATAAAGATGCACATAATTTGTATGTTGTCGATGAAATGGCAAAAGATGCCAATAAAGTTGTTTTGCGATTGCCCCCATACCACTGCGAGTTAAATCCGATAGAATTGATATGGGCACAAATAAAGAATGAGGTGGCAGCTAAAAATACAACTTTTAGCAGATGTGAAAGGCCTTTTATTACAAGCTATTGGAAATGTAACGCCTACAAATTAGCATAAGTGTACAACATGTGATTAAGGAAGAAGATAAAATGAACACATCTGATGGAATAATGGATGACATGATAGAGCCCTTAATAATAACTGCCAACACTGGAAGCTCAGACGAAATGGAATCTTTTGAATCCGAATCGTCTGATGTTGATTAATATATTGAGTACCTGGTGTTTTTTCTTTGTTTCTATGTAAATGTCAAGATGAACTTTGGGTTTTTACTTAATATGTTGTATAGACACTACTTATGTATTTCTTCTGTTTGTGTTTTGCAAACTTATTATTAATTAAAATATTATAGCAAATTTCTAAAATAAAGATAACTACTATTCATGTTGTTTTTTTAATTCACATTTAAAAAAAAAACTTTACAAAACTGTGCACTGTAGTACATATTATAAATTGGTCAACATTGCTTCTTGGTGTTCTAGTTAAACAAAAAAACAAATTTGTTAGTTTTAAAAATTGAGGAATTTACCTAAATGATTAAAGTGTAAGTGAATATTCAAGTAATTTTTATTTATTAGAAAACAAAACCATTCACAAAATTGTCACAATAAATAATAAAATACTTTAAATTAAAAAATATACTCGTAAAATCAAATCCTGACTCATAAACTTGCCAAAATTACAAAATATCCCCCTAAAATGCACGAATTATTGGCAGCTAGGGCTAGTATCGCTTTTGCTTCCCTTTCCATGACTTCGCACGGAGCGAATAGGTGTATTATTCTAAACAATCACTATATTCTACTTATCAGAGTCATTACTATACTCTATTTACCAGGACCATATCAATGAATTTTTTAAAAAGATGTTTTAACAGGAAGTATAATCTTATATGTTTGATAAAAACCGAAGTACTTACCTATATACTGTTTTTATTAAAACACAACTCACTTAATTCTTGAACATTTATTTATTTATTTCTTAAACCCTTGAATTGAAAGATTTCTTAGAAATAACACGTTTACTTCGATATACACATTACATGTATGTAACAAACAAAATATTCAATATAAACGTCTAATATTAGGGCCAAATCACAAATAAATGTTGATATAAAAACATCACATAATCGCCCAATTATGTTCTATGCCCTTTAGTGTATTAACTATAAGTTAACACTAAATAAGCCACATATTCATATTACTCATGGGAGGAATTCCAGTCACTGTGTAATCCAGAGTAAAGAGTACTGTGTGGTAAAGGGGTCCAAGCCACTTATTAACTTTTACTTAAGTTTATACCTACAACAAATGTACCTATCATTTAAATGTAAACAGATCGTATTTTTATATTTTATACTAACCTGCATCTGAATATTCTATTAACATTTTCTTAAATATTCAATATCCATTTCAAAAAGATTAAAGTTATTCTCAAAAAGTCGATTTTCTAATAAAAATATATAATATACTTATATTTATATTTCTGATAACCTATAACATCAACAAAGTCAACAGCCATATTTAATTTCAATTTTCAATTAATTGACACTATTGACAGTTAGTTTTTGCCCAAGATCACAGAAATTTACTACCGTTGTCTGGGACCAATAAAAAGTTGACTCCTAGACATATTTATTTGTGTCTTGACCTCTCATTGGCCGTTCGCTGACTAGGACCAGTCGGACCGATAATGATAACTATTTTAGAGATTTTGAACGCGACTATTTCGGAACACGCTCTTTAGTAACTAATTTAGTTACTTTTAGTGGTGTGAGTAAGGCTTTTCGAATTACTCCTCCTGGTTTTTAAATAGACTATAATTACATCTAAATCTAGTGATGAATGTCTCAAACATTGTAATACAATGGTTGATTCTTTACATTCTCTATGACTCATCATAAAAAAAAAGTGTTTTTTATCTAAAGTGTGCGAGAACTCGATTGTTACATAGCTAATGTATTTCTTGTATAAGTACTAAAATTGGAAAGATTAAGCAGAAGGCATAGTGATTGTACCAAAATGGGAAACTCAACCATCCTATGTTAAAAATAAATAAATAAATAAATAAATGCTTTTTACGGTACATGTCAATATTAAACCTAGTTATTCATTGCAGCAACCCTTCATTTAGAACTCATTATAACCAGAGTTCTGCCATAGCTCTCATTATAAATAGTCCCCAACTTTTATCATAGAAATACTGAATAATAAAAAAAAAAATAGGAAATTTCTAAAAGGGTCATCCTATTTTGCCAAAATGTATTCAAACTTGAGATCAAAACACAGTTTTAAAATACATCAGTAGTTTCTTTCACTTGAAAAACTTAAAACAACTAAGAGCCAAACTTGTTATGCTTGCAGCCCAACGGGTATAGACTTTCTAAAAAATTAAAGTTGGTAGAAGCTAACAATATACAAATTTTCATTGACGAAATGCTAAAATTTCGACTCCACAATGAGCCCAGTTTTTATTAGTATTTTCATTCCCCCACAAATTACCTCAAGTTATGCTCGGCAAAAACAATTTTTATTTTATGGGAAAAAAAGGTCTTCAGGACCTTTTATTCTAACCACTAACGCTCCAGTCCATTCAGTCCAAACTATTGGGTGGGTAGCCCAAGCACTTAGTACAGGTACGTATGTACCTCGACCGTCCTTATAATCTGCGTCAATATCGAAACCATTAGAAAAATTGTAAGACAAAGAGATCATTAGTGTTTAACAAGTTTTACAATTAAGACGTAAAACCAACGTTCGCAAAAGTATTTAAAAATTATAAAACTGGATTGTTAAAATTCAATATTATTTTTTGTTATCATTAGTATTATTATTTATTATTATTGTTAATTTTGTGTTAAATTTATAGTAATATTTTTTTGACATATTCTATTGTATACATTTATGTAGAAAGCAAAAACCTAGTTTTATTTTGAATAGAACATCCTCTAAACAACTACATGGTTATCTTTGTTTCCACTAACAAGGATGTGAAGCATAATTAATGAATCAAACGACTTACCTGAAAGAAGTTCGATCCTAATTATGAAAGTATCCTTGTTAGTGGAAATAAAGTCCCACCTCCACCATATTGTTACGCAGCACCCTGCAGTAGCCTGCGGCTATCATAGGAAACGTACATATAGAAAAAGAAGTGGAATGTTACTCATCGCTCTACAGTGCGCTGCGATCGTCATAAGTAAAAGTACAAGTAAAAGATTATTCCACTTCTTTTTCTATCTGTACGTTTCCTATGATAGCCGCAGACTACTGCAGGGTGCTGCGTAACAATATTTATATTATTTTTAACCCCAAACTCCTAAGCTCCACAACAGGTAATGAGTAATGTAGACAGGCAGCGATAGAGTGAAGTAAAATTTTAAATCTAAACATGTGGGTCAGCAGCGTAACATAGGTATACCACATGGTTATCGTTATTTCCACTAACAAGGATGATCGCATAATTAGGATCGAACTTCCTTCAGGTAAGTCGTTTAATCCATTAATTGTTCGTTATTAAATGACTAAATAGCCAATAAAACTATTATCTCTGTATATATTCTGAACAAGCATTGTAATGATTTAGATTTTTTTTAATTTATCTTAATAAAGATACAAGAAATGAGTAATAGCAGTTTGTGCAACAAGAGTGGATATTTTGATGGCCATATCGCATGATATGAAATATATTCGTCCAGTTGAATGCAATACCATTCTTTTTCGTTTTGTACTCAATGCGTAGATAATCTAATATCCTTGTAGGTATAGAAAAAAATTATTTTCGTTTCCTAGACGTTTTGAAATTTCATGCTTTCTTCCACTATTATACTAACTTTCTTATATTATCAGCTATACTATAATTTATTATTAATAACGTAATAGCGGATATTTTTTTGGATTTGCATCCCAATTGTGCAAATAAATTAAAGGTATAGCCATTATTTTAAATATAGATTCAGGATGTCAAGATACTAATGTTTCGCCAAATAATAGATACTATGTCAAAAATTCGTCTACTACTAATTTTGTTTATCATATTTTGGACTTGAAGTTGGTTAGAGTTATATTTTTGATGTGAAAAATCAAAATTTTCTTATTAATTTTAAGATGATATAAAAATGGCGCCTCACATATACTCGTTTTTCAAGCTGTTAGATACAACTTTATAAAAATATATATATTTGTTTAAATACCAGAATAATAATATGTATATTCCATTTTAAATTTGAGTCTATGGTTACTCCTAAATATTTAGCACTAGATGACATAGGTAAAGACCAGGATGTACTACGGAATGGTGAGATCCGGTAAATCCGGACCTGTGTCTCTGCCATTTTAGTAAGTACCAAAGATACGCCTACCGATTCTAATTTTGTATATCAAAAAAGTAATAAATGACTTATCTCAGATAGCACAAATACGTCTTATGGACGTTCTAAAAACGTCCTACTTGGACATTCAGGACATCTTTAAAACGTCCATTTCACGACCGTGGACGTCTTACGGACGTATTTGGAACGTCCATTGTTAATAATCAGGATGTCTTAAGAACGTCCATTTAAGGACATTCCATGGACATTTTCAAAAGCTTAAATGGGGAATAATAGGATGTAAGAAAATTAGTGAAAATAATGAATAATTTCAAAAAAATTTATTTGGAAGCAAATAACCTATAAATAGTGAAATTTTAAAACTTTTTCGTCAAATTCATCCCATCTCTCCTCTACTTTTCTCTTTTCTTTGCTCTTTTCAATCATGCCTGGATTGACAGCAGTTGTTTTTTTTTTATTTGGCCATATTTGTCTACCCAGTTGAACCTGAAAATAATTTAATCACTTATTCAAAATTCAGATCAATATGAAAATTCAATCTGTTTGTTTAAGTTTGCCCTGCTAGACATTATGAATTCACTAACCTTTTAGTTTTGTAGTATTCACTGGAAAACTCCTCTACTTTGTTCTTTTCAACCATGCCTGGATTGACAGCAGTTATTTTTTTCTTGATTTGGTCATATTTGCCTTCTTAGTTAAACCTGAAAATAATTTAATCCCTTATTCAAAATGAAAGGCAGATCAATATGAAAATCCAATCTGTTGGTTTAAGTTTGCCCTGCAGACATTATATATTCACTAACCTTTTAGCTTTGTAGTATTCACTGGAAAACTCCTCTACTTTGCTCTTTTCAACCATGCCTGGATTGACAGCAGTCTGTTTATATCTTGATTTGATCATATTTGCCTTCTCAACTGAATCTGAAAATAATTTAATAGCTTATTCAAAATAAAAGGCATATCAAAATTAAAATCCAATCTGTTTGTTTAAGTTTGCCTTGCTAGACATTATAAATTCACTAACCTTTTTGCTTTGGAAAACTTCCACCTTTCTCAGATATAAAAATGGTACAAATGGCGGAATGATAGAACTTTTACTCGTATAATATGTATATACCATCGAATCATGAACATTGAACACTTTTTTTTAATAAAACCTGAGCCCTGGGAATATTTCACTTTAGTGCTTGAATCTGAATCATATCTAAATCTAACTAAATAAATAAAAATAAAAAGTCACTTGTCAACAATGTCACTTTCTTGCAAAAGATCTTCTTCGTTTTTGTCTATTTGGCCTTCGTTCAATTGGATATTGAGACAATACCATCTTTAATAATTATTTATAATATCTCATTATATATGTTTTTTGTATAATATAACCAAATAATAATACAATGCGAATGTGAATCCATGGAAATATAGTAAAGCACGTACAATTGACGTTTTGCGGATATCTATTTCTTGACGTCCCGAAGATTTACTAAACTGGACATACTTAAAACGTCCATAATAGGTCCCGGACGTACAGACGTTAAATGGACATGTATTGGACGTCCTTAGGACGTTCTGTGCTATCTGGGATCCTCAGGTTGCTTTATCAATGCTGTGAATACAGCCAATATTTGATTTAATTTTTAAGTAGTGGCAATATTGACCCCGCCTTATTTAATGTGTAGTATTTAAAATATTCAAATTTGACCAAAAAGTTATTGACATGCGTTGTATTATTTCGCATGCCTTACACGTGGGTCCTGCAAAACCTTGCAAGTCTAACGCGATTCTAAGCTAAAACCAGTGGCGTAGCCACAGGGGGGAGGGGGTTTAGGGGTCACAATCATCCCCTACATGAAGGGTCCTTGCAGCATCATTTCTGCTATCACTATTAACTGTTTTTATTCACCACTTTCTTGATGGTAACTAACCCCCATAGTTCTCAGAAACCCCTCCCATGAAAAATCGCTGGCTACGCCACTGGCTACAACAGTTTTTTAATACCTTCTATGGTGCGCTTGTATTACTAAATGTCATGTTTTTCGTATTTCTTTTAAAATCACTTTACTCTTATGTCTATTTTTTAATTTATTTTTACCTTTTCTAACTAAACTAGTCACAACGAAATAGGTATCACTTATTTAAATTGTTATAACTCCAAAAAGAGAGTAGATACTTACCTTAAATTTTGTGTCCTTATAGTTTAGGTATGTGTCTTTAAGAGTGTGCAAGCTTTAATTTATAAACATTATCGTTCATTTAATAAAGTTAAAAATAAAGAAAATTGGTAACAACACTTGTTTATTAATATCAAAAAATTTCAAAATAAACAAAAACTAATAATGTGTATGCCCTCCTCCGGCTCTTAAAACTTCGACATAACGTCTATGCATAGATTTTATTAGTTGACGAATGGTTCCTTGAGGAATATTGTTACATTCCTCCTGAAGTTGCTTTGAACGGGATAAATACGCACGGCGCGGCGACATTGCGCTAAGTTTAAAACTGAACGCGTAACCAACGACCAGCGGTTAGGTTAGTAGAGAACAACAAAAAATAATATTATGGCAAGCAGTTGTAAGAAGGTAAAGACATACCACTTTCATTCGGAATGGGAAGAACAATACTTTTTTACAGAAGTTAAAGATAAAAATGTGTGTTTGTTATGTAATATTTCAGTCTCCGTTGCTAAAAAAGGAAATATTGACAGACATCATAAAGCTGTACATTCTAATTTTGAAAAATCATTCCACTACATTCTGCCGCCAGAAAGGAGAAACTAAAACAGTTAAAAAAGCAGTTAATTGGACAACAATCAATATTTTTAAGAACAGTCGACAAAAATAAGGCTGCAACTAAAGCATCGTACCGTGTGTCCCAGATAGTTGCACAAAAAAAGAAACCTTATGAAGACGGGGAAATGATAAAACAGACGTTTTTAGAAGATGCTAATTCGTTATTTGCCAACTTTAGAAATAAAGACGAGATAGTTTCAGCTATAAAATCTATGCAACTTTCTGCTAATACAGTGATGAGACGTGTAGAAGTAATGAGCAATGATATTTTTTTACAGCTAAGAACTGACTTAGATAACTGTGTGTATTTTTCACTTCAACTGGATGAATCAACAGATGTCGTTGACACTGCCCAGATGGCCGTGTTCGTCAGGATGGTTTTTAGTGATTTTACGATTAAAGAAGATCTTTTGAAGTTTATTCTACTGAAAGGACACACTACTAGACAGGGGTTGTTTTCTCATTTAAAAAATAATATTAAGAGAAAATTTCAATACCGAAAATGGTAGGCTTGACAACCGATGGCGCTCCAGCTATGGTGGGTTGTGATAAGGGTCTGGTGGCGTTATGTCGTAAAGATGAAACTTTTCCGCAATTTCTCTGTTACCACTGCATTATTTATCAGCAAGCATTATGTGGAAATTTCCTGAAACCAAACAACGTTATGAAACTGGTGGTAAAAATTGTGAACAAGATTAGAGCTCAAGCGTTACAAAGAAGATTATTCAAAACCTTGGCCGATGAAGTTGACTGTCAATACGGGGACCTACTCCTTTACTCTGAAGTCCGATGGTTAAGTAGAGGACGGGAGCTGAAACGTTTTTATGATGTCCTATCTGGCATAGTTCAATTTTTCAAACGACGCGATGAACCGACTCCGGAACTAGAAAATTCAATCTGGCTTAGAAATTTTGGTTTTCTCGTGGACATAACAGAGAAATTTAACTAACTTAATTTGCAGCTTCAGGATAGACACAAAGAACTAGCGGAAATGATTTCTGATATAAAAGCATTTATCAAAAAGCTGGAGTTTTGGGAACAAAACCAAATTAACAGCGATGCCAAGCATTTTCCTATTCTTTCAGAAAAAATATCTCAAAATTCATTAGAACTCTATGACAGCAAATATCATGTAGAAATAGTTTCTACCCTGAAGAATAACTTCAAAAATCGTTTTAAGGATTTCAACGAAATGGCTTTAGTAGCGCAGTTTGTTGTTTCACCCTTTATGGAAATTGATATCCAACAGTTTGCAACTTGTGTTATGCAGAACTTTGGCGAAGACATCGCTGCAACAGAAATGGAAGTAATTGAGTTTCAAAATGATTTAGCCTTAAAATCGTTAGTCTCAAGTACCAAATGTATCTGGCCTATTGTAAGTAAAGACAAATATTCAGTTCTATGCCGTGTTGCCTTGAAAGTGAAAGCATTATTCAGTTCAACCTATTTGTGTGAATCTTCTTTTTCCAATATGAAGTTTATTAAGAACAAATATCGCAATCGACTTACAGATGAACATTTGGATAATTGTATTCGAATGGCTGTATCAAATTATACTGCAAACATTAAAAAAATTATCGATGAGTCTGAGTGTCAGCATTCTCATTGAACGTGCTTTTTTATTTTTCAATGTTTATGTTCATGATAGTGCGTTACTTTTTTGTTGTTATTATTAACTATTTTTAAATCTTACGTGACATGCCGTTGTGGCTGGATAAAAGTTTGTGTTTATTTTTCCTTCACCTTCGTTTGGTAGGTAGGAATGTAGCTATGAACAAGTACGTACTAGTAATATTAGTTATTTTGTTATTAGTACCTATGTATTATGTATTACCAGTTAAATAGTTAAATAAATACATATAATGATAAATTATACGTTGCGTTACGTGGCTTCCGTGTGGGTAGCTCGCTGTTTATTCCAAAATTAACAAAGTAGCTTAACACATTGAGAGGTTGGTGACCCCTGCTGTCTACCAGTGGCCTGAAAATGTAAGTTTCTTATCTGTGTAGCTGTTCTTGTCCTATTTTGTAGGGGTAATCGTACAATTTGGCGGTCCTGTCGGGGCGTAGTTATTCTTTCTCGTGGTGTATATGGTCTTCTACGAATAATACTTATGTCTTAAAATCTATTCCTTATTCGGTAAATCGTTGGTTGACTTGTTTGAAGCAAGGGGGCTATGTATCTCTGCTCTCTGCGAACGTCCTTCTTGTAATAGTGTACCTGCTCTTGTTATTTCAATTTCACTTAGATGCCTTCTTTGTACAATATGCCTTCCAAGAACATCGTTATTCATAATTTCAAGTCAATTGTTAATGTTACAAAGTAAAACTGAATGTATCAGATACTTTTAATTTTTTGCGTATATTTTTTTTTCTCGCCTCATAAAAAAGTTTTGTTTTTTATATTAAAAATATGCATTTAGGTGTGCTTGTTATTAATATAAATTTTAATGGAAAATACGGGTGACATTTAAAAAGATTTAGATAATTAATTCAGTGATACCTACCTATTTCGTTGTGACTAGTTTATATAAAATGTACTCAGAATTTTTCATAAATGGAGTTATTCGAACTCAGTCATTATGCAAGGGCCGACAAAATCAATTTTTATTGAGGAAAATTGTCAATGACCATAATTTTTCATAGTCCGTTCATAAAAGCGAGATAACTTTTTACAGAGTTTATCAAAATCCCCAGAGAGTTTATCAAAATCCCCAGAGTGTTAAGGAGACGTTAGAAAATTATATATCACTCTTTTTCTATGTCGAAACTAAATCATAGTAAATCTCTTCTGGCGATAAATTCATAAAAAAATAAAATTCTATTTATAGCCCAGTCAATTCTGACTAACTGGAAACAATGGTAGCTAAAAGATACAGGATGTTTTTTGAGTGGAAATCGGCAAAAAAATAAAAATAATACATCTAGACAGGACTTTTTTTGAAATGTTAATTTATAAGGGAATAAAACTCGAAAAACAAGTATAGAGAATTTCCCGGTCTATACTAACTTTAGACCTATGATTGAATTGCTAAATGCAGAGACCAAAAAGATGAACAAAATAATTGAAGTTACTGCATTTAAGTTTTTTTCTGTTTCAGTTTATATAGATGGTTGCCTTTTATCTTATTTCCCAAGATTCAAGAAGAATATTTTTTTATTTAGAAAATTTATCAGGCATTAGTTTTTTCAAATCAAGTACATGAATTATTTGTTTTGCAATTTCTGATTTTCATTATTTTAACCGAAGATAGTTAACGTACACCTAAATAATAATGTAATATTTGTAATATTAGAGTAACTTTCTTAGAGATAATAAATATTTGGAGATAATTTATAATACTAGAATTTGTTTTTAAGTCAAACTCATTAAATAATCTTTAGAGCAGTGGTCGCCAACCTCTCAATGTGTTGAGCTACTTTGTTATTTTTGGAATAAACAGCGAGCTACCCTCACGGAAGCCACGTAACGCAACGTAAATGAAATAATCCACAGTTAATTTATCATTATATGTATTTATTTTACTATTTAACTGATAATACATAATACATAGGTACTAATAATAAACTAATAACAAAATAACTAATATTACTAGTACGTACTTGTTCATAGCTACATTCCTACCTACCCAACGAAGGTGTTTGAAAAATAAACACAAACTTTTATCCAGCCACAATGGCATGTCACGTAAGATTTAAAAATAGTTAATAATAACAACAAAAAAGAAACGCACTATCATGAACATAAAATAAAAAAGCACGTTCAATGAGAAGGCTGACACTCAGACTCATCGATAATTTTTTTAATGTTTGCAGTATAATTTGATACAGCCATTCGAATACAATTATTCAAATGTTCATTTGTAAGTCGATTGCGATATTTGTTCTTAATAAACTTCATATTGGAAAAACAAGATTCACACAAATAGGTTGAACTGAATAATGCTTTCACTTTCAAGGCAACACGGCATAGAACTGAATATTTGTCTTTACTTACAATAGGCCAGATACACTTGGTACTTGAGACTAACGTTCTGTTGCAGCGATATCTTCGCCAAAGTTCTGCATAACACAAGTTGTAAACTGTTGGATATCAATTTCCATAAAGGGTGAAACAACAAACTGCGCTACTAAAGCCATTTCGTTGAAATCCTTAAAACGATTTTTGAAGTTATTTTTTAGGGTAGAAACTATTTCTACATGATATTTGCTGTCATAGGGATCTAATGGATTCTAAAATATTTTTTCTGAAAGAATAGGAAAATGCTTGGCATCGCTGTTAATTAGATTTTGTTCCCAAAACTCCAGCTTTTTGATAAATGCTTTTATATCAGAAATCATTTCCGCTAGTTCTTTGTCTCTCCCCTGAAGCTGCAAATTAAGTTCGTTTAATTTCTCTGTAATGTCCACGAGAAAACCAAAATCTCTAAGCCAGATTGAATTTTCTAGTTTTTGGAGTCGGTTCATCGCGTTGTTTGAAAAATTGAACTATGCCAGATAGAACATCATTAAAACGTTTTAGCACCCGTCCTCTACTTATAGCTCACTCTGTCAAATTCGCTTAAATATTATTTTCAGTAGATAGTAGATACTTTCAAATCTAATGCAAATAATTTACATCCGATGAAGCTTCTAAGTCAGCTCTAGACGCCTAGACGTACTTAAAACACTAATAAGGGTTCTTCTATTTGGTTTTTCAGTATATGCAGTAAACTTTTATGCTTATAAATTCACAGTAATCCACGGCACAAGAGACAAATAAAAAAATCAACGAATAACAAACAAAAACTAGGTCTGTGCAAAAACTAACCTCTCGGCTTTCACCTTTAACATCAACGACAAATGACAACGAAAGGACAACGTCCTTGTTTAAATTCTACTGTTGAAAAAA
This sequence comes from Psylliodes chrysocephalus, assembly GCA_927349885.1. Classification (NCBI taxonomy): domain Eukaryota; kingdom Metazoa; phylum Arthropoda; class Insecta; order Coleoptera; family Chrysomelidae; genus Psylliodes; species Psylliodes chrysocephalus. The sequence goes on along the minus strand of OV651818.1, from coordinate 9,728,755 downwards.
GACAAAGCATAATAAAAACATTCGCTTCGATCGTTGAACCAAGTTCCGGTCAAGTTGAAAGAGAGCGCGTAATTCAATTTTTCTTAATATTGTAATGTGAGCCATTTCATTATTCAGTCATGCTCTAATACTCCAAGTCCCTCTCTGTATTATTTGGCCTTTGAGGCTCAACTTGTCCGCTTATTATACATAATTGAACCCCTTAAGACCAAACCTATGGGACGACTATGGTGGAGACACTTTCGCGAACATTCCAGGGTCAACGAGATACTATTTCTAGAACGTGATAGCGTTTCTGGTACATACTGGCAATTTTGGTGGGGTAGCATTCTAGGCCACCAATTTTGTATATAAATTGGTGGAGGCGAGCCATCATAATCAGTTGTTATATGGACAGTGCAGATAAATAGTAATTAGTAGATAGACAGTGGTAAATTTAAATAGTGATCAGTTTAAAGACATTCGAAGTATATATAAATTAAAATATTATTGTTTAAAATAAATAAGTGTTTAAATAAATTATTAATAAATAAACTGTTGTTTGAAAATAAACAAACATCACAATATGTTTTAATTGTTAATTTTATTTAGAGTTATATTTATTATTATTATTATTTTTATGTTATCAAATATTTATTTACTCTAATGAACAAATGCTCCTGAATAAATTAAAAAAAATAAGTAAATTATGTAAATTAATAAAAAAAATTAAAAAAAAATTATATTTTGTGAAATTATTAATGTTACCATTATTTTTTATATTTTTTAAATACATTTAAAAGACGTCTTTAAGACGTCTATTTATGTGTCCTAAAAGACGTCTTTAAAACGTCTTTCTTAGGTCTTTAGGCGTTCAGTCATAACTACGACATAAAACAGACGTCTTTAAGATGTCGTGTGCTGTCTGGGTAATTCCATCCATTTCTGTTGCAGCGATGTCTTCGCCAAAGTTCTGCATAATACAAGTTGCAAACTGTTGGATATCAATTTCCATAAAGGGTGAAACAACAAACTGCGCTACTAAAGCCATTTCGTTGAAATCCTTAAAACGATTTTTAAAGTTATTCTTCAGGGTAGAAACTATTTCTACATGATATTTGCTGTCATAGAGTTCTAATGGATTTTGAGATATTTTTATTTTTTCTGAAAAAATAGGAAAATGCTTGGCATCGCTGTTAATTAGGTTTTGTTCCCAAAACTTCAACTATTTGATAAATGCTTTTATATCAGAAATCATTTCCGCTAGTTCTTTGTCTCTCCCCTGAAGCTGCAAATTAAGTACGTTAAATTTCTCTGTAATGTCCACGAAAAAACCAAAATCTCTAAGCCAGATTGAATTTTCTAGTTCCGGAGTCGGTTCATTGCGTTGTTTGAAAAATTGAACTATGCCAGATAGGACATCATTAAAACGTTTCAGCACCCGTCCTCTACTTAACCATCGGACTTCAGAGTGAAGGAGTAGGTCCCCGTATTGACAGTCAACTTAATCGGCCAAGGTTTTGAATAATCTTCTTTGTAACGCTTGAGCTCTAATCTTGTTCACAATTTTTACCACCAGTTTCATAACGTTGTTTAGTTTCAGGAAATTTCCACAAAATGATTGCTGATCGATAATGCAGTGGTAACAGAGAAATTGCGGAAAAGTTTCATCTTTACGACATAATGCCATTGGACCCTTATTACAACCCACCATAGCTGGAGGCGCCATCGGTTGTCAAGCCTACCATTTTCGATATTGGAATTTTCTCAGAAGAAATAATATTTTTTAAATGAGAAAACAACTCCTGTCCAGTAGTGTGTCCTTTTAGTGGAATAAACTTCAAAAGATCTTCTTTAATCATAAAATCACTAAAAACCATCCTGACGAACACGGCCATCTGGGCAGTGTCAACGACATCTGTTGATTCATCCAGTTGATGTGAAAAATAAACACAGTTATCTTAGTCAGTTCTTAACTGTAAAAAAATATCATTGCTCATTACTTCTTCACGTCTCATCACTGTATTAGCAGAAAGTTGCATAGATTTTATAGCTGAAACTATCTCGTCTTTATTTTTAAAGTTGGCAAATAACGAATCAGCAGTTTCTAAAAACGCCTGTTTTATCATTTCCCCGTCTTCATAAGGTTTCTTTTTTTGTGCAATTGTCTGGGCACACGGTACGGTGCTTCAGTTGCAGCCTTATTTCTGTTGACTGTTGTTAAAAATATTGATTGTTGTCCAATTAACTGCTTTTTTAACTGTTTCAGTTTCTCCTTTCTGGCGGCAGAATGTAGTGGGAATGATTTTTCAAAATAAGAATGTACAGTTTTATGATGTCTTTCAATGTTTCCTTTTTTAGCAACGGAGACAGAAGTATTACATAACAAACACACATTTTTATCTTTAACTTCTGTAAAAAAGTATTGTTCTTCCCATTTTGAATGAAAGTGGTATGTTTTTACCTTCTTACAACTGCTTGCCATAATATTATTTTTTGTTATTCTCTACTAACCCAACCGCTGGACGTTGGTTACGCATTCAGTTTTAAACTATTAAACTAAGCGCAATGTCGCCGCGCCGTGCGCATTTATCCCGTTCAAAGCAATCCTGATCGTTCTCGAACACTAACGCGCTGGTCCGGCTGGTCGGTTCTAGCCGATTCTAGCTTGATGGCGTCAGCGGCAGATCGCTCACCGCAACGTTGCCGCTGTTTATGTTTAATATTATGACAATTAGATTTTTTTGTGGAATATTCGGAAGCTTCTCTGATTTTTGCAGTTTGTATTTTTTAAATTAAAATCGTTGTGAGAGCTACCAGAATTGCCTTCGCGAGCTACCGGTAGCTCGCGATCGACAGGTTGGCGACCACTGCTTTAGAGAATAACATTTTCGTGAAATTAGGAGTATTTTTTTATAGAAAGTAGTAAACATTTGTAAAAATAGATTGTACTTTGTCTGGAAATAAACTAATAAATACAAATAATGATGGTAGGTCGGGTTATCCGAGTTTTCCTCACCTGCAAATAAAATGGCACTATCGGTTATCTTTAAGTCAGCCCAGAGTGCCATAGCAAATTATAATAACTATTCTTGCCACTCACAAGTTCTTCTTGGGCTTTAACTCATGTCGGGTGAAGTGTAGGAAAATCTATTATTATTGTTGTATTGCCATTAATTTGATTTATTTTTCTTGGGAATTTTTAGTAAATATAATTATATAAAACTTCGTTTGGTATTTATTTTACCCCTCATAGTTATTTGTCATAGAATTTTACATTTTTATTGGCATTTCATAATTGTTACAAACAGCTAATAAAAAAGCAAAATTTTAAATATAATTAAGAGGAGAGAAATTAACTTTAGCAATTATCTTTTTCTAACCAATACGAAATAGAGCTATGAACATTTCTAATTTATTTTTAATTTTTAGTGAATGAATAATATGTACATTCAGGTAAAAGTGAGATATTTGTTTCTCTAAAACCACTTTTCCGAAATCTAATTTATTTTCTCAAAAATTGAGAAAATCTTTATGAAACAAAATTTTGCGATTTTTGCCATCAAAACTGATCAAATTCTAAAGATGTGGCTCCAGAGGAAAGAACGTCTACCTTCACTAACATGTTTTTTCTTTCACTAAAAATGAAAAAAATAAACAGAAATTTTGGATGCCTATATTTTGCATTAAATGGAAAATAATAATTGTTAAAATAAATGCTCCTCTTAGTGGAAGTAAAATTAGCCCGCCAATTTCAAATAAATATGGTATTACGGGTAACTGCATTACCAACAGAGTAATGATTGAACCATTGTAAAAAGAACTATAGTAGGATAATCGTCATGTAAAAGTTATTGTAGGCAATCGCGCCCGACATCTATTGGCACAATCATTGAACTAACGATTTTATTTACTGGTTAGATACGCCCTCTACGTCAGATGTTAGAACTTTATAAGTGACAATTCCATCAAATTAATTGTCAATATATATTTTTTTAGTTATTAAGATTAAATATAATTAAAAATTAGTGATTCTTGTGAAGAATCAATAAATAATAGCATTCCACAAGATATTCGTCTATATTTAAAAATAAACTGAGATTTTAATGAAACTAAAAGCAATCTGATTATCAGCGTTAAAAAGTAAAACTTTCTCGTAAGCCTCCATAACGAATATTTAGAGTACTCGTCTATGAATCGAAAGTTTCCGAGTTAAAAATGTCACTTCTGCTTCTCCCGTATTGCTAAAAAAAAAAAATTGTGTCCAGGTCTAGGATTTGATGGTGGTAAATATTAATTCTAAATATACATTTTTCAAGTAACATTGTCCTCCTGTTTTTAGAAATAAAGGTTACTGCTTAGCCAAATTCACACACAGTATGTTTATATAATATTAAAAACTTCCTCTACTAAATATTTTGGCTCAATCAAAGTAGATATCTTAAATTGATTATTGCTAGAAAAAGTAGATGAAATAATATTAAATATAATAAAGAAATTAAAAAAATAATTTAAAATTAGTTTAAGTTATATTATTTAAAGAAATTTTTTTTAACTTGGTCTTAAATAAAACAGTAAAGAACCACCTGAGAATAATTACTTCAATCTATCTATAACAAGAATTATTCATAAAAATTACTTATATTTTTCAAACCTAACCAACAGGATTATTGGAAATACCAACCAAAATAATCCGGTTGGGGTTCGGCTCTGGGGGCTAGGGCATTTAGGGTCGAGATATTGAGACCAAACTTGGTATATGGATATACTATCCCATAAAAATAAAAATTGCATTAAAAGAATTCACCACTCCCCACCCCTATCTGATATGGTGGGGGTGGCATCTCCAAAAAATCAAGCTAGAACTTTTAAACAAAACAGTTAAAATCTACGATTTTTTATACATACAAACCCAAAAATTCAATTTTTTTTATCAAATTTGTCAGAAAGTCCAAAAAAAAAATTTGGAAAAGCAGACGACATCCAAATTTATTATTCTTTTAAAACATCCAGCATTTGCGAGACCGTTAACAGTATTGTCATGAAATTCATAATCCGACCCTGTGCCTAAAGCAAGCGCGACCTTCAGATGGCAACCGACTCGTGCTCGAGGCGATGGAACGTTCAGGAATGCCGCTGATGTACTAGAAACGGCTAGAACGGACGGACAGTGCCGTTGAGTCACAGATGAAATTTTCGGGATCGTCTAGAGTATACTAGTTACAGAGTTGGCTTGAGTTTGAAGAAGGCAGTCAGTTGATTATAGACAGTTTAGTAGAGAAAATTGTAATAAAAAGTTAAAGTGAAATAAATTAGAATTGTTAGTTAGTGTCTAAGTATTATATAAATTAAATAGTTCGTCATAAATAAATTGTAAATAGTGTGTTTTAAATAAATAAACTATAAATAAATTAGACTATCATCACAGTATTAATACTGATCTAGCCACAATTGTGTCACTATCGGACAAGCACCATCTTAAAATTAATAAAAAAAAATCGAATGTCGTCTTATTTTGCAATGATTTTCAAAGGTCAACTGTCTTGTCTAAGTTAAAAATTGAACTGATTAATCAAACTCTAAGAATTTGAGTTTAATCATAGACTCTAAACTTCAATTTAATAAACATATTACTAATAAAATGAAAAAGGCTTATTATTCTTTAAAATTAAATGATCCTCACAGATCGGAATTGAATATTGAAACTAAAAAAACTATTAAGAGAGCCTTCAGTTCTGTCCCACTTTAATCACTGTGACACGGTCTATGGCCCCTTTCTGCGAAAAGTATATGTAAATAAGGTACAAAAAGTACAAACTTGAGCCTGTTAGAGATTTATTCGAAAGTTGGAACACCTACCTAAGAGATGCTTATGTTCCTGGTTGGTGCATGACTGTAGATGAACAACTTGTAACATTTCGGGGCCTCTGCAATTTTCGGCAATACATTCCGTCTAAACCTGGAAGATACGGCATCAAATTTTGGATGATATGTGATGCTCAGACTGGCTACGTATGGAAAACTGAAATTTATAAAGGGAAAGAAGAAGGAGAATCCCGTGAAGTAAAGCAGGGAGAACGTGTCGTGAAAGGGTTGGTTTCTGAACAGCGGTAGGAACATCACTTGTGACAATTTTTTTACAAGTGTGCCTCTAGCTCAGGATCTTTTACAGATGAACTTGACAATGGTAGGCACTATCAGAAAGAATAAAACTACCTCTGGAATTTGTAGTTGCCAAAGGGCGTGAAGTGGAGTCAACACTGTTCGGGTTCCAGGAGAACGCTATGCTTGTTTCTTACTGCTCTAATAAAAACAAGGTTGTGACACTTCTCAGCACTTTACATGACCAAAACGTCATTGATGAAATGAATAAAAGGAAACCTGAGGTCATAATAACCTATAATGAAACGAAGGCAGGCGTGGACAAGGCCGATTAAATGCTACGTAACTATTATGTCAAAAGAAAAACCTGTCGGTGGCCAATCGTTGTGTTTTCCAACATGGTAGATATCAGTGCTCTTAAGGCCTTTATAGTGTACTTGTTCAATCATTCTAATGATCTAGGTACGAGAAGTGGTAAAAGAAGACGATTTCTGATCCAATTGCGAAAGCAACTCGGAGGAATTGTGGACGATGATGCGACTCAAATGGCAGCGCCAACGGCAGGACCCTCTCAGATTTCGCAGAGGAAGAGGTGTCACATATGTCCGTCAAAAAAAGACAAAAAAATAAAAAGCGTTTGTTCACAGTGCAAAAAAAACGTGTGCTCAGAACATAGCCGTAATATGTGTCTTCACTGCCAATATTAAATTAGTAAATGGAACTGTCTGTTTTTAATTGATATTTTTATTTCACTAATTTACATGTCACAATAATTATTTTTCCTACGACCACTTAGGAAAGTGACACATATCACACTATATAGTCCTATGGAAAGTGCCCTATATTACACGCGTATGAATAAAAATTTACTTTCCACCCGAGTGAGAATATGTTACTTTCCGCAGTAGTTGTCACAAATGTCAAACACCTAATTTCTATTTTGATCTATTTAATGTCCATATTAATACTAAAATCGATATGATTGTTAAATTATTGAAAATGTTGTAAATTAGATCCTAGATATTTATCTTTAACAATTATTAATAAAATAATTTTAAAATAATGTTTGCTCTTTATTCTATTTAAATACATAACCAATTAAATCATTTAATTGACACAAGGGCTAATAACTCAGGTGGTTAGGACGTCGAACTAATCAACTTTGCCATTTTTCGATCGCATTCAAATTCTGGCGGGGCAGAATTTTTTGTTTGTTTTTTTTAATTTTTTTTAGTTTTTTTTTTGTTTAGAAAATATGAAAATTGAATAAATACGATTATTGTTGATTATTTTATTAAATACGTTTTAATTATTATAGTAATAATAACCTTGGTTTCACATTTTTTTGATGACATTATTTTGTGGTCGTAGGAAAAATATTGTACATCACTTGTGTGAAAAATGATTTTCCACACTCGTGTGATAGTCGCACTCGGTTTACGGCTCGTGCGACAATATTTCCCACTCGTGTGAAAAACGTCACTTTCCACACTCGTAATGTAATATACTATAATGTTTAAAACTCAAAATAAATAATTTAATATAATAATAGTTTCAATTAACCTATATCAAAAATATTAACAGCCATTTAATTAGAAAAAACTGGATCCGGGCCGAAAAGGCCCGAGCCGTCATTAATTTATACTGGATGCTAGTTAACAAAATTAAATTTAGAACTGATGTACATAATTTGAATTTAAGAAGGCACCATTATATTACTACACCATCCCATAATAAGGAATTGTTTAAAAGTTCATTCTCTTACCAAGTTGCTTCTGTCAGTCATCTACCTAATATACCTAACTTTAATTTATCTTTTAAAGCATTTAAAAACAAACACAGGAAACAGCTTTTTAATAATCAATAATATACATATTATTGTTTTGTTATTGCTATTAAACTGCTCTTCTATGGGGATATTATTACTAATTTAAAATTTATTACACAGCTCTGTGTTTCTGTATTTCTGTATCTTTTTTTATGATTCTACACTGAGTATTTATCTGTATGCTAATGTTATTATATTTTTTCTTTGCATTTTGTTACTGTATCATTATACGAGTATGTGAGAATCTTAACCTTTGTTTTATACATATACAGGGTGTATCTAAATAACATCGAAAAAATTAAAGGGGTGATTCTGTGATGAAAATTAATGTGAGTGTTTGTCATAAAATTTTTTGAAAAAACCCTCCCCGGAAAAGTTACACCCCTTCGAAAATTAAAAAAAAAAATGGTTTTTCTTTTTTATTTTCCCTGTATATCAAGCTAAAGACACGAAACTTGGTAAACATCTGTCAAGAAAAGTACACTTTTTGAAATTTTTTCAACCCTGAAGTATGCTTAGAAGGGGTTGAAATAATCAACCCCTAAGATATTTTTTCTTACAAACTTTTTTTTAGATGAAAATTTTTTCTTTAAAAAAGTATGACTGAAAAGCCCAATTCATTGACTAACTTTTTTATCTCCACAAGTTTTTTTCGAAATGAGAAAAAAATAAATAAGCTCATGTAAAATAGTACATTATATACCTAGGGTGAGAAGTGAGCTATTATTTAGCGAGCACTTTTATATCCTGAGGCGCGGTAGCGCCGAGGGATATAATGTGCGAGGTAAATAATAGCTTTCTCAGCCGAGGTATATATAGAATTTTTTTTACTACTAACATTAATGTATTAGCAATTTTAATTTTGACATAAGTAATTTCCTAACAATTTGTTAAATATTTCGAAATATCAAGCAGACTGGAGCGTGTTTCTAATCAGACTGGCTTTATTTATGTAAAAATTTGGCATGTGTCAAATTTTGGTATGATTCTAGGAAATATCCCATTGCATTTTTGATATTTTAATGACATGGATTTATTGTTATTAATTAATAATTTTTAAAGCCGGTGTTCAATTTCCTAGTTAATATATATTTTTACTGTTTACACTGATATATATTATCATACTTGATTTGATTAGATTTGATAAACCCAGCTTTAGTTATTTCCTACTTATTTTTCAAATATTTCAAAATATCAAGTAGTCTGGGAGTTTAGTTGTCAAATTAACAAAATGAAACTAATGAAATTTAGTTTCATTATTTACCTAGGTTTTTTTTTATTATCATTATTTACCTAGGGAGAGAAATATTACTTCTCATTAGAGGAATGGAGTAAATAATGGTTATTTCTCATGTTAGTAGTAAAAAATAGCATTTTATTAAACAACAGCCAACCAAATTATGATTCTTAAGACTTCTAAAACTAAAAACAAAAGTGAACAAACAATGAACAAAAACCTGTCGAATATCGACAATACAATTATAATAAATGTTGAAAATGACCGCCTTCAGCTTCAATACAAGCATCTACCCTTTTCCTCATAGAATTGCGTATACGATGAAATATTCCTGGAGAATTTCTTATAGTTTCACACCCTGCTACAATGCGGTTTCGCAGATCATCGATATTTTCAACTGGGTTTGTGTATATTAAAGATGTCAGATATCCCCATATGCAAAAATCCAAAGGATTAAGGTCAGGGGAGCGGGCTAGCCAGTTTACAGGTCCTCCTCGACCTATCCATTGATTGGCATACACCCCATCCAGGTGAGTTCTTGCACGTATACTAAAATTAGCTGGTGCACCATCGTGCATAAACCATAAATGTTGCCTAATTTGAATGGGAACCTCTTCAAGAAGAACAGGTAATTCTTCAAGGAGATGACAATATGCTTCACCATTTAATCGTAGCGGAAGAAAATGGGGACCAATTAAATGATTATCAATAATTCCGAGCCACACGTTTAATGAAAATTGATACTGATGATTTCCTTCAAAAAAGCCATGAGGATTTTCGTCAGCCCAAAGGTGATTGTTGTGAAAATTTCTAATACAGTCTCTTGAGAAACTCGCCTCGTCAGTAAATAAAATACTACCTAAGAACTGTGGTGCTTGGCCAATCATATTAATAAGCCACTGACAAAAAATCACACGGGGTAAAAAATCTCGAATCATTAACGCCTGCACCCGTTGAAGATGATAGGGATACAACCTTTGTTCTTTTAAAATTCTAGAAACAACGGAATGGCTTACATGTAGGACACGAGCTATTCTCCTGGTACTAGTTTCTGGGAATTCTTCAATTGAATTAAGTACGGCTTCTTCTACAGCTGCAGTTCTAACTTCTTTAGTACGACCAGAATCATAACTTCTTTTTTCAAAATTACCACGTTCCCGCAAGCGTCGGTGAATAGTTGTGAACGTAGTATGATGGGGTAGTCTACGCTGTGGGTACTGTTCAGCATAAAGTCTTTGCGCTTCCAATGAATTACCGTTAGCACGACCGTATGTAAAATGCATATCTGCCATTTTCAAATTCGAATATGCATTCATATTTTCAATCAACTAATATTTCCTACAATACAGAATCATAAAACTTGTGAAACAATAAGATGGGTAACAGAAAATGACACTACACAATCCTGGTATCAGTATTAATGTTTTTATGCAAAGCACAGGCCACTACCCACTAGACTTGACGCAAAATACACTCGCGTTAGCTCATCTTTTTGAAAATGCATTGCATTAGATTTTTTTTCTCGTAAATGCTGAAAATTTTAGAAAAAACTTGTAAAGTTAAAAAAGTTAGTCAATGAATTGGGCTTTTCAGTCATATTTTTTTAAAGAAAAAATTTTCATCTAAAAAAAAGTTGTAAGAAAAAATATCTTAGGGGTTGATTATTTCAACCCCTTCTAAGCATACTTCAGGGTTGAAAAAATTTGAAAAAGTGTACTTTTATTGACAGATAATGTTTACCAAGTTTCGTGTCTTTAGCTTGATATACAGGGAAAATAAAAAAGAAAAACCATTTTTTTTTTTAATTTTCGAAGGGGTGTAACTTTTCCGGGGAGGGTTTTTCAAAAAATTTTATAATAAACACTCACATTAATTTTCATCACAGAATCACCCCTTTAATTTTTTCGGTGTTATTTAGATACACCCATAAGTAGACATATATATTTTTTTTAATTAAGCTTAGATTAATTTTGAGAAACGTATTTTAATTGAACACGTGATTATTTATAAATTTTAATAAGCAAAACAAACTCTGCAGAGTTACCCTTCTTGCCTAACATTCTTTTGCGATGAAGAAACCTATCCAAGGGTGGCCAACACTAAGAAAATGCAATATTAATCAGTCAGGAGAGAGACTAGAACAGTGCATTAAGTTAATGGACAGTAGTTCTCTCTTTTCGGGACGGGGTTCGGGAGCGGTAAGGGGGTCGGAGCCGGGACCGATCTAATGTGTTCGTGTGTGATGTTTCGCGCAAAGAGAAAGAACGCCACTAGGACTACGACGACGGTCATCTAATTCTGGTGAATATTGGATGAATGTGCCTTGTTTGAAGTATTAACGTCCATTTTCCATTCGATTCTATGAAATATTTCGTCGATGCTCATAAATACTTTGCGACCCGTAAATGTTTTGGTGCAATTTTTTTTCGAATTAAACATGTCTTTACACAAAATGTACTTTGATGTAGATCGCACAATTGATGTTCATTTGCTAATGATTTCTGCTAATACCTAGCCTACACTGCAAAAACAGTTCTGTTAATTTACAGAATGTAAAGTTGGTAATTTGGTAACCAACGTTAAATTCAAAATTACAATATTTAATATGTAATTATTTAGACGACTTGTAATGTGAACTGACACAATAAATAAGGTTTTACTTAATATATTGTAACGTTTGTTTAATTTATATATAGTTTATTTATTTAAAACACTTTATTTACAATTTATTTATAACGTATTAATTAATTTATATAACTATAATAACCTCACAATTCTAATTTATTTATTACAATTTATCTTTTTTGTCCACCACTTAAATTGAATCTTCTTGTCCATCGACAAACTCGCGCTATTTATATAAAGCCAGCTCTGTACCAGAACATTCTCGGCTTTCCAGAACGATCGATAACTGCCTGTTTATGAATCATACGCCACAAAGGGATCACTCCGGTAGCTTCTCAAAGCGGTGCGTCTGTCTCTATATGACCAGCGCTAGACTTCATACCGCGGACAAGGAGTAAACAAAGTACAGAGACGACTTCGCGTCACATTTCTCCCTCCTTATGAAATAGTTCCTGCTGAAACTAAAACTGAATGATTGTATCTTCAACTGGATCCTCTTTTACAATTTAGAGTTGCATAGAAGTAACAAGGGACGATCTTCGCTATAACATGAACGTTGGAAGAATGGTTGCCGACCAGTATTTCAACTTGGGTATCTTGCAAGATTATTTCCACCATGTTTCTAATGAACCTCTATTTCAGCTGGTTGCTCTCTATCTTTGGCATGGCTTGGCTTGGAATGGCTTGGACTCTAGTACATGCTCCCTCAGAAGGAGTAATGCTTCCTATACATCATGATAAGTGGATTGATCTTTGAAGGTGTTCTTTGTTATCAAATAGAAAAGATCCATCTTGAAGTTTCAATGTTTTTCCATAGGTTGGTAACTGACCTTGAAGTTCTGGCAATCGACCAAACTTCTTCCGGAACACAGATGCCAGATCTTGATGTTGGCGGAAGTGCTATGGATCAGCGAGTAATCTTTAGGAGCAGTGAGCAGATCTTGTTGTTGCTCCGTTGTAACAACATGTTTTGCTTTTCCGGTACCTCCAAATGCACCTGTAAATTCTTTAAAATCCAGGTCAGGTATTTCTTGGAGCTGGTTTACTTCTTCTTACTAGTCATGGTTACCCTCAAATGGCGCCAGCCGGTTTTAGTGCACTACATTCGGTTTACCGTTCGGGATCTTATACGGTAAATGACATCTTTGATTTTTTTCTTGATGAGATACGGACCTTCCCAAGACCTTTGAAGATTGGAAGAATATTATTTTTGTCTTTTTGTGTTATGGAGCCAGACTTTGTCGCCTTCTGTGAAACATCCTTCTGTGGCTTAGGTATCGTATCACTATTTCATTCTGTCGCTGGAGTTTTAAGATGCGAGCAAACTAATTCATGCAAAACAGTCCTCTCAAATGGGCTACTGACATTGTACTGCTTCAAGGATGCCTTCCTTTTTTGTTGAGGTCCTTTACCCATGGCACAGGTGGTACATTTCTTACACCAGTCCTTTATATCATTGGAACTGTTCATCCAATAAAACCTTTTACGAACTCTCTGAAGAGTTTTTTTAACACCGAGATGTCCTCCTGATGGACTGTCGGTAACTGACGAAATACTTCAGCTACTCTAGCCTTTGGAATTACCAATTGTTTTCTATTTTCTGAACCATCGTCAGGATCTAGTACTTCCTTTAATAAGCCTTCTTCCATGATAAAGGAGTCCCGCTAAGCCCAATATGACTTAATTACTGGAAAGAGTTTCGATACTTCTTGCCAAATAGGTCGACGATTTTCCTCTTTCCATTGTCGCATCTGCTTTAAAACGGGATCGTTTTCTTGTTCTTCCCCAAGTTAAACAGGGTCCCACTCATCACTGACAACCGTCGTTTGTCGTACTGTAACTTCTTTAGCTGATGTGTCCAACCCCTTTCCAAATAGAGTTCTTTGACCAACACCTTTTTTACACTTCAAAGGTTCCACCATAACAGGCGTTCCTTTCTTTACAGTTCCCTGTAACCGCATTACTCTTATATTTTTACGTCTATCAGGCACCACCGTTCTTTCATGAACGTCCATCAACAAATGCTTGAACAGCCAAACACTCAATTATGTATTCCGGAGCTGATGAGTAGGAAAATCGCACTATCTTCGCAATATCTAATTCGAATTCTTGAAGGCTCTCGTCACGTTTCTGTTTTCGATTCTTCAACTGTAATCGGTACACCTGCTTCAAGTGTTCGTGGCATGTTAAGTCTCTTTTGATTTGTTCAAAATCATCCGTCACTTCCACGGGTATTGTCTGAAGAACATCTGAAGAATTTCCTCGAAGGGCGATGGTCAAGACCATTCGTTTGCTCTGGTAGCTGTTTAGTTAAGATAGTTCATGACATCTTTTCGTCGAAAGTTGGGGCTTCAACACAAGTAGAGTTTACAACTCCTTCAAAGTTCAACTTCGACTCCAACTCATCGCATTTTATTTCAACAATCTTGGCCGGGTCTGTATGTTGCAGCAGGGCCGGGCCCAGGGAAAGGCGATCCGGGCGGCCGCCCGGAGCGCAATGATCTAGGCGCGCCAGAATCATCGAAAATGAAAATAAACTGATAAAAAATTAAGTTACAGGCTTTTATAAAATGCACTAAAATGCAGAGAATATTTTTTTTATCATTCTGATATATCAATAAATTATTTCTCATAATATTGCATTGTCATCGGACCCTTGTAAGTATACCAAATTTCATTGAAATCGGTTCACGGGAATTTTCTCAAAAGTGCGCTGCAAGATTTGACTGATAGTTTGCAAGATTAAGAGGCGGCAGGCGGAATTTATCATTTTTATTTCTAAGCACATAATTCAAATAATATAATATATTTAAACATTAACGAAAAATCTAGTTGAATTCAATTCAACATGACAAAACCACTCAACCACCGCCTTTCAAGAATTAACAAGATTTTCGGCCCGTGGCAACACGACTATACGTACAGGAAACAACAATTTTGAAACCAAGCGAAACAAGATCTAACAGCCCTTTTTAACTGCATATAAAAAGGAAGTAGACTTAAAACAATGTATTTGCCACTAGACTTCGGCTGGTGCGAAATAAAATAGTTTCTTTAAATTGCTGGTGCAAAAAAGATTTAAAAAAGTGCTTGTGCAAATTGTCCAGTGCGTTTGGCTTTTGTGAAGATGTGTTTTAATTTTTGTTTTCATTTTTATAAACTAAAAAATCAATCAGACATAAGCCCAAAAAAGGGTAGATTTAAAAAATTAGAGTTTAGGTCAAAATATGGCTTGTGTGGTATCAAATGAAAGGTAATTGAGTCTGGAGTTAAATTAAATGCATTTTATTTTTTAAGCCAGTGGCGCACGAGGGGAGATTTGAAAAATTAGAGTTTATATCAAAAAATGGTTTGTGTGGTATCAAATGAAAGGTAATTGAGTCTGGAGTTGAATAAAATACATTTTTTTAAGCCAGTGGGACACAAGGGGGATTTCAGAAATTATAATTTAAATCAAATCATGGCTTTTTTGATATCAGTATTATATTTTATTTTAATTAATTTGTTCCAGAAACCAAAATGTCCGATGCTAAGAGAAAACCCTCTGGGAGCGAATTTAAAAAGCGGAGATTGAACAAGCAAACACAGCTTTAAAAACAGTCATGCGCTGCAGAACTTGTTGAAAGAAGCAGTTTCAACGCTCCCACAACCGACTAACATTTGAACAACGCCCAACACCTAGATACTGACTTTCCGGTTATGGACCCCCCTTTGGACGCAACCGTCAGCATTACTGAGCTGGCTAAGTCATCTCAAACGAGTTTGGCGAGTAGTAATGCAATTCCGTGCAGTTCCAAAAATCAAAATTCCCAAGTTGTGCAGACCTCAGAGAAACATTTAGAAAAGGCTACTGTCCAAAGTATCTCTTCTGACCCAGGATTATGGCCCGAAATCATGCGTGCAGCAGATAGAGTTTTTTTGGTTAAACGTGGTCCAGCTGCACCTTTGTATAATTTTGATTTTCCTTTTGATGATCAGCATAGAAGATTCTCACCAAAACATTACAAGAAAAGGCTTAGAAATGGAGAAGATGTTTTAAGAGAATGGATGGTATATTCCGTATTTCAAAACGCTTTGTACTGTTTTCCACGTCGACTTTTTGCTGCACCATCTAGCCTGAGCGCTCTTGGCAATCGGGGATTTAAAGACTGGAAGCATTTAGGGGACTCTTTAGTATATCATGAAAATGCTAAAACTCGTATAGATTGTTTGAAATCATCGCTTGAATTGAAGCAAAGATTGAAAATAGGTAAAACAATAGATGCAGTTTCTCAGAGACACAATGATTCTGAGATAAATCACTGGTCTGAAGTTATTTTACGCATTATAGCAGTCGTTAAAATGCTAGGTGAGAGCTCTCTAGCTTTTCGAGGAACAATCGATAAACTGCATGAACACAATAATGGAAACTTTTTGAAGTTAATTCAGTTATTGGCTGAGTTTGATCCAAAAATGGAGAAACACGTTCGCTGAGTCCTCAGTAAAAAAGAAATCAAAACTACATATCTAGGGAAAACTATACAAAATGAAATAATTGAATTATTGCATGACAACATAAAGCACCACTTCATTGATCAAGTTAAAAAGGCCAAGTATTATTCCGTGATTCTTGACTGCATTCCTGATGCAAGTAAAGTAGAAGAGATGACATTTGTGGTAAG
This sequence comes from Psylliodes chrysocephalus, assembly GCA_927349885.1. Lineage (NCBI taxonomy): Eukaryota > Metazoa > Arthropoda > Insecta > Coleoptera > Chrysomelidae > Psylliodes > Psylliodes chrysocephalus. The sequence goes on along the minus strand of OV651818.1, from coordinate 9,712,323 downwards.
ATTTGTCTCCATACAGGAATCAGAGTCTGAAGTTCAAGTTAATGTCAACGAACATTTTTTGGGTTTTCTACCCATTGAGAGATCAACAGCTAAGGAATTGTCGGAGGTTTTACTAGAAGAGCTAGAGAAAAATAGACTTAAAGTAGAAAACATGCGCGGTCAAGGGTATGACAATGGTTCCAATATGAGAGGAGAAAAATCGGGAGTACAAACAAGAATCAGAAATATAAACCCCAGAGCATTTTATGTTCCATGCAGCAGCCATTCGCCCTTCTCTGCTACTAACTTACCTATTTCTGGAGAAATACTATTTGCGGTTATCACCTTTAAAACTAATCCAAGGTGTTTGTCAGTCAGTCTGGATCTAACTGGAGATTTATTCCCTTTCATGAATTCTAACTGCTCGCACCGATATGTACTTCCAAACATTAAAACAACTTTATATGCTAGTTTTCGAATGTTTCAAATCTCTCTGGTAAATATCTGTAAAATTGTAGCAAGCCAACCTTTATGTATATATATATATATATGTATATATATGTATATATGTATATATGACTTGGTACTGATTTAACATCTATGGAAAACATTGAAGAAGACAATAAGAACGTGTCTTCTAAAGATTTAAAATCTGCAAATCTTATTTCAAATACTGTTTTAAGGTTACAAATTTTTTCCGCATATTTTTCATACAATTGACCTGAAGTTGATTTATGCATGTTGGATGTTGGAAAATGCATTAAATTCTCATGTTTCAATTGCTTTTCCCAAAGAACTAGCTTACATTCAAATGTTTTAATTTGATCACACATGTTCGTGATGATTTAGTATTTTCCCTGCAGTCTTAAATTTAAATCAGATAAGTGTTTGGTCATATCAACCATAAAGGATAAATCTTGCAAAAAACTGGATCAGAGAACAAATTTGTGTCTTGATTTTTAGTTGTTAAAAATTGACATATTTCTTCTTTTAAATTGTTTAAGAACCTTGGAGAACGATACATCAATACAATTTGTATAAATGGAACGATATTTTCAGAAGTGGCGTAGCTCAGTGCCACACTTTCGATGCAAATGAAAAGACCTAATACTGTCACTAAAAAGTTCTTACACGAGTCTAATAGAATTCATTCTTAAACCATCGAAAAACAATCAAGCAACGACTTACGACGTTGCCAACGGCAATTGCGTGGTAATTTTACCTACGTTTACGATTTATCAGATTTTAGTATGAGGACAAATGGCGGCAAATTTGAAATTGACTTTTTTAATACACACTTTTGTTAAGTAAATAATTAATTACCTACGTCATGCAACTGGTCTTGGTCTTTCTTGTCAGGCGCCCACGCGCTGGGCCGCCAAATTTTTGCACCGGGCCGCGAGGTTGATATAATAATAATAATAATAATAATAATAATAATAATTTATTTACCAAAAATAATATAAAAACAATGTATAATGTATATCAAGTTCGTTCGAGATAAATAAACAGAAACACCCACAAAAAGAATCCTTGAGCATGGGATATTATTGGTTATTTAGGACGAGCAGTCTTAATAAAACACAATATTACAATATTATAAAAAAATGAAAAATTATACAAAAATAATATTTGGAATAATATGAAAAACAGTTACGTAATACTAAGTTTAATTTAATATTAATATTTACATTTTATCAACTATTTTTTTTTCCTAGACAAATTATTAAATTGAACTAGTAAACCAGACTATAACATTCGTTATTTGTTGAAATTAAACGTTGCAGATTCGCAGTAGGGATAGAATATATCCATTTTTTTATTTTTACTTTGAATAGATTTAGGGAATAAATGCTCTTTAATTCTAACGGTATTTCATTATATAATTTGGGACCCAGGTAAGCATAACTTTTTTGCCCTATAGTTTTTTTGGCTTTAGGTATTACAACATTATTTAATTTATATCGAGTTGCGTGGTCATGACTTACTGATAGTAAAGTGTGTTTGTCTTTACGTTGTTTTGTAATAATAATTTTTGCAAATAACTGATAAATATCTAATACTCCAGCTTCTTGATAAAGATCTATTGTTGGGTGAGTTCTAGGTCGGTGAAATATTGTTTTTAATATACTTTTTTGTATTTTCTGCAAGTTATTAATTAAAGTGGCACCTGCTACACCCCATGCTATTATACCGTATGAGAAATGACTTTCAACTAATGCATAGTAAAGGATTTTTTAATATCTCACATGGAGGAAAGTGGAAAGGTTTCTAAATTTATATAAGACGAATCTTAGCTTTTTTATAATATAGTTAATCTGTTCTTCCCATCGCAGATGTGAGTCGATATATATTCCCAAATACTTTATTTTATTTGTAGATTTTATAATAATAGTTTCATTTTCGATTTTTATATTAATTTCTTTAAAAGGCGGTAAGTAATTGCTATATGATGTAAAAGGGACAAGGAAAGTTTTTTTAAAATTAATTGTTAGTAATCTGCTCTCAAAAAAATTAGCGATAGTAGTAAAATCATTCTGAACTGTGCTTTTTAATTGTTGCCAGTTATTTCCTTCATACAAAATGGCTGTATCGTCCGCAAAACTTACAGTATTACCGTTAATTTCTTGAAAAAATAAATCATTCAAATAAGTATTGAAAAGTGTAGGACCTAACACAGTTCCTTGGGGAACTCCGTATTTAATTACCATAGGATTACTTACATCTTCTGCAATACGCACATATTGTGTTCTATCTGTGAGGTAGCTTTGCAATAATTTTGAAGCAATTCCTCTGAGACCTATGTTTTCAAGAACAGATATTAATTTTTTGTGGTCTACCGTATCAAACGCCTTGGCTAAATCAATGAATATGGCTATGGAAGGATGTTTTTTATCAAGGGAGTTATTTATTTTGCCAACCAAGTCGGCTATGGCATCGGACGTTGACATATTTTCTTGAAAACCATATTGATTTTTGAAAAGAACGTTGTATTTATTAAGAAACGATGTTATACGTTTTTGTAATATCTTCTCAAATATCTTAGCAATAGTGGAGATTAATGAAATTGGTCGATAATTAGAAGGTTCCAACTTATCGCCATTTTTATATTGTGGTAAAACTTCGGCTAATTTTAGGGATTTCGGAAATGTGCCGCTTTGAACGGAACGATTGAATAAGTAACACAGGATAGGTGCAATTTCTTTACTTACCTCTTTTAGATTTTCAGAACGAATTCCATCCCATCCTGGAGATTTATTATTTTTTAAGCGCATAATAGTTTCGATAATTTCAGTATTATTTGTTTCAGATATATATATATTGTTTTAGCTATTGTTTTTTCCCTAACGGTATTGATGGCTCGTTTTTTACTTTTTATTTCATCGGCCATTTTCTTTCCAACATTTGTAAAATACTCACAGAAGATATTAGCTATTTCCACTGGGTTTTGACTCACTATATTATTGGGTGTTTCAATTTCTATGATAGGCTTCTTTTGGTTTTGTGGGTTGGATATTTCTTTGACACACTCCCATAGTTTTTTATTAATATTTTTGTTTTTCTCTATTTTTTCATTATAATAATTACCCTTGACTTTTTTATGAGAATATTTAAATTATTTCGATGCTGTTTAAATTTTGCTATATTTTCTGGAGAAAAATTAATTTTCATTAATTTATATAATCGATTTTTTTCATTTATTGATGTTATGAGAGCAGGCGTAATCCACACTTTACGTTTAATTTCGTTTCTCTTAATTTTCTTTGTAATATGCTTGATATAAACGATTATCTTCATACAGACAAATAAGAAAAAGAAGTTACTGCAAAACATGAGAGTCGACTCCACTCCCACGTTAATGAAGGAGTGCTGCAATTACTGAACAACTCTGCACAGAAGACTCGAAAGAAAGAAAAGCCATTTGAGATAGTGCAGTGAACGTTAGTACTAGTGTAAAACAGTGTAATAAATCGATACGCAAATTATTGGTGATGCTTTTTTACCAACGACTACTAGATTAATTTGGTTTACAAAAATAGAATTGTAAAAAATCACGGATTCATCCACCGAGTTGTCAAATTATTATAAGAGAATATGGCGAAAGTCTTATTACAAGGATTGTTTATGGTATTATTGACATAGCATAAGGTTCTAAAAAACATAAAAGGTTTTCAAAATGACAGTTGGGAAGTATATTTGCATTTTTAATGCCAGTTATTATCAGTTTAATCTATTTTTCTAGATCCAACTATCATAGTTGAAGGTATTTTCCAGAAAAGTACACAATTAATTAATACATCAATAAATTACAATAGAATCACTATGTTAAAGAGTTAATGTTATCTAAAAAAACTGATGAAAGTACAACGAGTATTCGGTCTGGCTCCTCAAGTAAAAACTCTTTTTTGGTTTAGCGATCAGTACAATTTACTTCAAAATAAATGATTATGAAGCCTTATTTTTCTAATTATATCACTAACCTTCAATTCAGAGAAGAAATAGTGGGTGTTGCTAAATAAGTTTGTTACATATATTTAAATCCATTTCTCAGTGTATTATCCGAATTTATACGAATCTTGGTAATTTTTACCAGTGTAACAACCGGCAAGAACGTCAACTGTCACCGAGTGTCACTTTCACATACTTTGTTTTTCTTTACTATACGGCGCAAGAGAAAGGTCCGACACGCCCAACATAGAGCGCGGCCATTTTGAACCCTATGCAACAGTTTATAGATAAAGAATCAGATCGCTCACTCTGCGTCGGCACTTTTGATCTCAATGTTCCAGTTTATACACTGCGCCACTCGAATAATACAATTATGACAACCGCCTATATTCAAACAGCAGTCTTCTGCGTATCCTGAATTTGTATCCCTGGAGTGGATGTTATTTTGGAACTTTCAACTGGTCCGAGTGAGCTAACTGATTCTTAAGCAATAAACTGTGACTTCAAAAATAATATTCACTGACACTGACAGCAGCAAGCAAAATATCAGGTGCGTTTTAAGCATCCGCTTCTGCTTCCGGAATTGTCGGTTTAGTCGTTTTAACCTGTCAGATTAAAACAAGAAAACCGACAATTCCGAAGCAGAAGCGGATGATTAAAACGCATCTATTAAAATTATTGCGCCAAGATGTAGGCAACACGTAATAAGGGTTCAAAATGGCGGAGTTTTCTATCTCCTTTTTAAAGGCACTCAGAAAGCTGCGCAGTGCGACCATTCTCCGTAGGGTAAAGCATACAGTCGTAGGACATCAGATAGTTATTGGACATCCTCGACCTAAATCCTAAAAACAAGACTTCTAATGATCGAAATATAACTACCGACCGATAGATGTCAAGAGCGTCCTATATTACCTTACTGAAGTAAAGCTCAGGACATTCCAATTTGATTTGATAGTTCCGTGTTAGTGTTGAAGTGCACGTGGTAGATAGGTACGTATTGTTTACTGTTTTGTTTAGAATAACATAATTTTTACAAACGAGTTAGGTAGTTATTTTATTTACTTATATGAATGTTTAGCTATAGGTATAGTGACACAATTTTACGAAGAATAAAGTGTTTACAGGAATTATAACCTCACGTTAAGATTTTAACCCAAACATGGGGTGTCCAATAACTGTATCGAAAATGTGGATTAATTTATGTTATTGGACAAGTGTCCAATAACTGTAATTAATTTAATAACTCAAAATTGTATTTCATTTATCTGGGCATAATTCAGTAAGCATACTGTACTTTTTATTCTACTTTTAGGTTAACAGAAATAGTTATTGGACATGTGTCCAATAACTAAATTCGTAGTGTCCTATAACTGTCTTTTTATTTATAGATGATAAAAATGCCTAAATTAAAAAACTATAACAAAAGCAAAATAGAAAACGCTGTTCGGGATGTTCTGAGTAAGACAGAATCCTATAGATCCGCTGAGCGCAAATACGGAATACCTAAATCTACCATCGAATTTAGAATTAAACATCCAGAACATAAGAATACATATGGGCCTTCCCCCATTCTTACTGAAGATGAAGAAAGAACATTGGTGAAGTAAGATTTCTATCTAGATAGTTACTTATTATCTATTTTATTTTTATTTCATTTTTTAGATGGATAACAGATATGGCACGTAAGGGATTTCCGAGAAAAGCAAACGACCTGAAGGGTAGTGTGCAAAACTTCTTAAATAATAATCCTCGAAAGAATCCATTTGTTAATAATCGACCTGGAGATGGTTGGGTCAAAGTATGCTAACAAAATGTTTAAATCAACAATATTTAACAAAACTTTTTTTTCCGGCTTTCTTAAGAAGACATCATGAACTGTCAGAAAGAACCATCGAATCTGTTACGTCAGCCAGTGCTTGTATTTCTGAAAAGGATATTAGACACTGGTTTCTAGAAGTCGAAAATTATTTAATAGAAAAGGGGTTAGAAGATGTTATATCTGATCCTTCAAGAGTCTTTAACGGCGATGAGTCCGGATTTCAAATTAATCCAAGCACTGGAAAAGTATTTGCCAAGCGAGGCTCAAAAAACGTCTATACAATTGATAGAGGATCTTCAAAAGAAAATATCACCGTGATGTTTACATTTTCAGCCTCTGGTGACACTTGTGTACCCATGATAATTTACCCCTATATGAGATTTCCAGAAAAAATTGCAAAGTCTGTAAACCCGGAATGGGGAATTGGTCGCAGCGCTAACGGATGGATGACGACTGAAACGTTTTACGAATACATAGCGAACGTTTTTCATCCGCACCTCGTAAAAAATAATGTAAAGTTCCCAGTCATCCTTTTTTTAGACGGACACACATCACATCTAAATTATTCTCTAAGTCTTTAATGCAATGAATTGCAAATAGAGATATTTGCGCTCTACCCAAATGCCACAAGAATTTTACAGCCATGTGATGTGGCGGTTTTTCGGCCATTAAAAGAGGCTTGGCGTCGAACAGTTAGACAATGGGATGAAGAACATCCAGGAGAAGTACTCAACAAGGTTACTTTTGCACCTGTGCTAGAAAAAGCTCTTAATTCAAGTATTAAACCTGAAACGCTAGTGAATGGATTTAGAACATGTGGACTCTGTCCATTTAATCCCAATGCAATTGACTACTCAAAGTGTTTGGGGGGAACTATAGCAAAAAACACCGATGAAGACCCTCGATTGCCGACTCCACCAATGGATTATGAAACGTTTGCCAAAATTGTAGGTGAAGAAAAAATTACCCAATTCATAATGTTAAATGAGCACATTCCGGACGTTAGTAGTAACGATTTTCTTTCTCTCTTTAAAATTTGGCAGCATTTTAATAAACAACCTGAAAATAATAGTCAAAATGAGATTATTAAAGAAAATCAAACGAAAATTATAGATCAGAATGAATTGATTAATTATGCTCCTTCTGGGACATCAGACTCACCACCGCCACCACGGACTAATTCTATTAACATAATCTCAGTGGATGTTTTGGTTCATGCACCAATAGACAAAATTATAAATACAACAGAAGATGTTTCAATTGATAAAGCTGAAGAAATTTTAACGAAAACGACTGAAGATATTTCAACAAAAGTGACTGAAGATATTATTTCGATAAGTAACACTGAAGATATTTTAACGAAAGTGACTGAAGATATTTCGTCTGAAGATATTTCAACGAAAACGACTGAAAATATTTCGACAAATTCGACTGAATATATTTCAACCAAAGTCTTACAAACAAGCAACAAGCATCGTATAATTGATTCACCAATATTTGGGCAATACTTGACAACACCAGAAAGCCCTAAGAGAAAAGGGAAGAGAAATATAGAAAGAATTCCATTTGCAGTAACGTCAAAAAGATGTCAAGAAATGTTTGAAAAAAAGCTACAATTAAAGGACAAAGTAGAAAGAGATAAGCAAGAGAGAAAACGAAAACGAGAAGAAAAATTAAATGTTAAAAAAGAAGCTGCTGCTAAAGGAAAATCTCAAGTAAAAAAAAAGCGTCAAGAAATTACAAAATGTTCTGTTTGTAAGTTTACTATCCGATCCGGGAATAATGGAATTCAGTGTGATACTTGTAAATGTTTTTTTCATGAACACTGCATACCAAAGACGCACAAGCAATTTATTGTCGATAAAGAAGATACAGATGAGATTTTTCTTTGTCATGTATGCTACAAAGAAGAATCTACTGATAGTGATGCTTCTATAGAATCTAAAAATAGCTTAGATTCCGAGCTGGAAGTGGATGAACTTTATGATGAATACAAGGAATTCATAAAATTAAATAAGTAAATTTCTGTTTTATGGAAATAGATAGTACCTATGTATTTTTTTTGTAACTTGTTTTTGTCCAAAAATAAATATTTTTATTCTTCAGTGATTTTTTAATGGCTGTCCAATAACTATCATAATGTATGTCCAATCACTGTCAAAATCGTCCAATAACTATAATTTTTTGACAATGTTTTAATTTTAATTATTTAGAAAAAATCCAAACCGTTTAAATTAATTTAAAATAATATAATCCTAAAGAACAATAATTGAAATTTCCAAAAAAAAAAAAAATTGTTAGGAAAAAATGGAAAATAACCAATTTACAGATATTTTAGGGAAAAAAATCTTAAATGTCCAATAACTATATCCTTTACCCTATAGTAAAAGAAAATCAAAGTATGTGGTCACTTTAAATTTTGGTTACCCCGACATCAAACGTGTCGACGCAAGCCTTCGCTTCTGTAATAATTACCTATGTGGTCCAAACTTCAACACTGAAAGTGTACAGTGACCACACTTGAATATAATATAGTGCGCTCTCCCGATGTCTATCAATATTTTTTTCTTTAAAGGGGGTGAATTAGGGAGAGTATTATTATTATTATTAATTATTATTCACTTTGCTCTCCCCATATTTCACTTTACCCCGACTTCCCCTACTTTGTACAGCTACTCATTGTGAAGTAGGTACTCATGAGTACTTTAACGTAGTACTCTGCCCAGCTCTGACTACATGTGAGTTATTTAGTAGTAATTAGTTATAAAGGGCTCAGCGGCACTATTTAGTTAACATTTTAAAAGTGAACCTAAACAAATAGAACTGACAACGAGACCAGAGACTGCGAGGAAAATACATTTTGTTCCAGTGATTTTGAAAAAGTACAAATAAGCAATTTGTTCATATAATAATAGTGTATAACAGTGGCATATCATTAAAAAAATAAACAGAACTATTTTTTTACATTTTGCTTGCCCTTTTGGTTTTAATACCGGTTGTGCCATCTCTCCGTATTACTTCTAAGCTATCAGAAACTAGTGGTGAGTTATCTGTTTAAAAAATAATAACGTACATACTTTTCTAACTAGAAACCTAATCGACCGAACCTCAACAATTTAGTTGTGGTCTCTGATTAATAGATAGAGACATATAACTCAAACGCCATTTTTATTCCAAGATAAATGGCAAAATAAATGAAAAGTTAATGAAGTAATTTTAAAAAACCGACTTTAAAATCCTTAACAATTGAGTTTTTTATTTTCTCATAGATCATCAGATCCTGATCAATTGTATACGCGATCAACCTTGAGGGATTACTTTCTAACAACAAAAGAAATCTGAAAATAAGTATTTTGAAACTGATATAGCTTTTTTAAAAACAATTTTATTAATTAAAATTACATACGTCTTTACTTGACAAAGGCTAGACATGATCTAATCTAATAAACTAGAAAATTAATGTTAAAGATTAAAATAACAAGCCAAGCATTGAAATATAATATGATAGATAAGGAGTCCGAATGTCAGCTGTATACGCTCACGTAACTCCTTCATCCCTAAGAGGCAAAAATAAGGGAGTTATTATTTTTGCGGTCCGAATTTTCTGGATTTTCCTCCATGTTGAGGGCTTCTTTTTCTTTCGTTATTGAAATTTGGCATCTTCTTCTTACAAAAATGTATAAAAATACCAATATACATAAAAGTATTAACGTTGAAAATGTTGCTAATATTGGAATTTGGTAAGAGTTCTTTGGTTCATCTATTGACGATAGCTGTTTGACGATTCTATTGATTTCGCATAGGTTGTCGAAATTTATTTTACTAATATTTGAATTTTAAAAAGTTCAATTTTTAGTTTTGGTAGAATTAGCGTTTTTCCCTTTTGAATTTCTTGTTCATTTGAAAATGTAAAATCTCTTGACGTGTTTTTATAGCCTTCTGGAATGCGAATAAAAGTTGGATTCTGAATTTTAAAAATTTGGTTACTTCTTCAATACGACTTAACGTTTTCTGGATCTTTGGAAACAATCATGATTTGATTGCTAGCAATTTGTTCGAATATTGATTCTTGCAAATTTACTTCAGTGGCGTAGCATCCTTCTGGTAACTGGCCTTCGAGAAGTTGTAAAGTACAATTATCCCTCGGGATAAAATCTTGTAAACAATAGTAGGTATTTTCGAGTTTTGAGCATTCTTCTTTTTTCTTTGTTCCGTGCCAAGTATGGGTATGAAGGTGTGAACATTTTATTATTTTGGATAACGGGATATATTTGATAAAATTCTAAGGATTCGACTTTTGAGATAGGGACCTGGATAGCAAAAATTAATTTTGATTTGGAGAAGGTAACTTGAATACCAAGAAAGGTATAGTACAGGGTGTATCAACGATGCGTGGGTGAACGATAGCTGCTTCCCTATATGAGATAGGAAAAAATGCTTCAAATAAAAGTTGTAGAGGGCATTGAAAGCTACGTTCCAAAAATAACTACCAATATACAGGGTGTCCGATAAATGTATGAGTTATCGAAGTAATGTTTTTTTCAAGGAAACTCCCTATATATTTTTACTCGATTAAATTTCTTTGGAAGAGTGTTTCTCAAAAATATAGGGTTGTATGGGTTTATACTGGGTGGTTAGGAATTTATGGTGGGATTTAGGTAACAAAATGGGTTTATTCAACATCAAATATCTCTAAATCAATAATTTGGAATAAATTTTTTTTTCTGCCGAATATTCTCGAAAATAGTGTATTTTCATTTCCTATTCATAATTTTACCGAATGGCGCTTTTCCCATACAGGGGCAACCAAAACTCGGGACCACTTTTTTCTCAGTTTTTTTCAAATGGAACACCCTGTAAATGAGGCCATACCAGGATAGCCCATACCATGAGCTTTCAGAAAATGTAGGGTTTGCCTACTTGATTTTTATCGGAAATGTATCTAATTCTTAAGGAAAGTATAAAAAAGTTATAAAAGCAATAACTATTTATTTATTTATTATAAACGAACAATTATTTAAAAAAGCGTATATTCACAGCAAATGTTTAAACAATCTCACATTTTAAGCTATGCCCGAATTAATCATATCTACAATTGCTCTTCGAACTTTCATTAAAGTTGATCTTGTAATACAGCGAAAAATCAAATCACCCTTGAAATAACATTTGAACGTTATAGGAATTTGACATTTTATTATCGAGGAGGAGAACAATTTATAGTTGAAATTTAATAATTTTTCGCTTCAAAATGAAATTATCCACCGAAGAAATGATAAATATGATCTACATTTTGGGTGTGATAGAAATTGTTTATTAGCCAGTAGAATGTATGCAGTTCGATACCCTGATTCAAGGTCTATACGACCAGAGACTTTTTGGAGGGTTAAAGAAAGATTTGACGAAACAGGCAGTGTCAAGCACGAGAAAAGGCAAGTAGTAAACAAAATTGCAACAAATGAAGAAAATGAATTAGCGGTGATCATTTCAACAGTAGAGAATCCTCATGTTAGTACTAGGGAAATTGCAAGAGAGCTGGATATAAGTCACACTTCCGTGAACAGAATATTGATAAAAAATAAACTTCATCCATACCGAATTGAATTACATCAAGAACTTTATGAAAGGGATTATGATACCAGAGTTCGCTATTGCGAAAATATATTGAATTTCATTCGCGAGGAACCAAATTTTCTAAAATACATTTTGTTTAGTGACGAGTCAACATTTAAAAGTAATGGAATAGTAAATAGACACAATTGCCACTACTACTCAACAGAGAATCCACATTGGGTCAGAGAAATTGATTACCAAAATGGATGGTCGATAAATGTTTGGGGGGCATAATTGGGGATCAGGTCATAGGACCACATTTCTTTGATGGTCCACTGAATGGGGAAATTTACAGAGATTTTCTCCGAGATCTTTTACCAATTTTGTTGGAGGATGTACCTATTGACACCAGACTCAAGTTATATTACCAACATGATGGCGCGCCTTCCCACAATCAAAATCAGGTAAGATGGTTTTTAAACAGATGGCGCAGTAATAAATGGATAGGAAGAAACGGACCCATTCAGTGGCCAGCAAGGTCTCCAGACCTCACGCCTCTAGATTTCTATATCTGGGGATATGTTAAAGGAGAGGTCTACCGCGAAAAACCAACGACACCAGAAGACATGAAGAATAGAACTGGAGAAGTTTTTCACTCTATTACAAAATCAACTTTAATTGAAGTTAGAAGAGCAAATGTAGATAGACTTAATTTGTGCATAGCTCAAAATGGGAGATTATTCGAACATTTGATGTGAATTTATGCTTTTTCGAATGAAATAAATAAATAGTTATTGCTTTTATAACTTTTTTATACTTTCCTTAAGAATTAGATACATTTCCGATAAAAATCAAGTAGGCAAACCCTACATTTTCTGAAAGCTCATGGTATGGGCTATCCTGGTATGGCCTCATTTACAGGGTGTTCCATTTGAAAAAACTGAGAAAAAAGTGGTCCCGAGTTTTGGTTGCCCCTGTATGGGAAAAGCTCCATTCGGTAAAATTATGAATAGGAAATGAAAATACACTATTTTCGAGAATATTCGGCAGAAAAAAAAATTTATTCCGAATTATTGATTTAGAGATTTTTTAAATAGTGAAGTTTGTAAGTTAATTTCGTTTGTTATCTGTTTTTGATTTCCCTGCAAAATTTTAATAGCACTGTCATAGCGGTCTCCATCATCAGAGTCGAGGTTACCAAAACGCCACTTATTGACTTTTCCAACCCCGTCTATTATACCTTTTTTTGAACGCATATGAGGATATAAATTTTTAAATTTTCTTCCTAAGGAATTAATCAAAAATTCTGTTCTTTCAAGTATATTTTCACTCAAGCCATGGTATGAAATAGGCTTCCAAACGTTACTTTTTACTATAGTTTGTTTATTTATAGAAAAATGATTATGCAATAATTCTATTTGTCTAAGAACTACTTTTAAATTTAAGTAATGGATAAATGTGTGATATGTATAAATTAACCTAGCGTTGCCTAACTCTATGGGCAGAATAAGATTTTCTAAGAGGGTTATACTTATTTCTTCAGTACTACATTCTATTTTAGACGTTTGATTTGAAGGACCAGGTACAGCAGGATCATCAGCGATTTCATTGTCCTGGTTATCCTGTTAAACGTTTTTTAAATTAATTTAAGGTTTCCTAATTATACTCTTACACGGAAAAAATGTGACTAGAAAATTTTACTACAATGTTGTTGTAGTAGACTTGTAGAAAAATACTTAACTTTTTTTAGAAAATTGAATTATCGAATAAAATACTACAACAATAGAAAAAAAAGACCACAATGTTTAGTATATTTTACTATTGTTTGTAGAAGTAGAAATTTATCACAACTATCGTAATTACTACTAATAACTTCTCTACAAAAAATAGTAATTTTCTCTACAAAAAATAATAATTTTTTTCTACAAAAAATAGTAATACTTTATATCCTTTCTTATGAAAAAAATTCAATTTTGTTCAAAAATATTCTATAATATTGTGAATAAAACAGAATTCTGCTATTGGCCAACGTTTTCTGACGTCGATCATAAATGGCCAGACAGCAATAGCCGTTCGCCATGTTCACAAAACAAAGCATGATACATACCTATACGAGTACCTATAACACATTATTATGTTATAAGCACCGACGCGTTTGAGAAAATTTTAATAATAACTTCTATTAGTGGTAAGTACATTTAAATTGAATATTTTATTAAGAAACATTTTTTCTAGGTTATAATTATAATAATTATAAAATACTACTACACATTTTATTAAAAATTACTACAATTTGTATGAATTTTTACTATTTATTGTGTAAAATTTTCGTATTTATTTTCATAAAACGCAATACATTTTTAATATAAATTCATATAACGAATAGCAAAAATTATAACAATTTGTAGAACAATTCTTATGATGTATTTGGATATTTTTACTAAATATTGTAGATAATAACTCTACAATACATTCTCTACAAATATTTGAAAATTTTTACTACAAATTGTCCCTGTCCCTATATGTACTATTTATTGTAGAGAAAAAATGTATAATTGTAGAAATTTGTTCTACAATTTTTTTTCCGTGTATGTTAGGTGCCTTTGTTGGTTTTCAACAAAACACCGTTGTCCTCAATTATTTCTGTCTTTTTGAATTTGGGCAATTTTTTATCACGTAATTTTGTACGAACATAAGCAATTTCTTGACCTGAATAGTCGGGAGGATTAAAACGACTTTCATTGGTTTTATTAATTAAATTTTCTTTGACTTTTTCATTACGTTTTTTGATAATATTATAAAGTTGTTTACTAGCTTCCTTGTGGTTTTGAACATAAAAGGAAAGAATGTGATGATCATCGAGATCGAAAGGATCAGGGTTATTAATATGGCCTTTAGTAATTTTAAATGGCGTGAATTTTGTAGCAGAATGTATCGAATTATTATAACTTACTATTGAATGCTTAATTAATTGATTTGGCGATAATTCGTTATTTTGTTCTCTTAAGGACCTGCAATGCTTTATTAAACTAAAGTGAAAAGGCTCTACTGGAGAATTTGAGGTCATTTAAAAATTTCGTACAGTGAATAAGTTTAAAAGCAGAATGTTTGAAAAATTTCTGCAGAACAGTTACAAAGATTTTAGCTAGGTGGGAAATTTTGAAATACAAAGCATATGTACTTTTGGGATTTAAAAATTCTCTAGCAAATTTTACAATACTTTCTTCTAAATTTCTTTGAGATAAGGTAACAAGAAATCTTGTATTTTCAAATAATTTTTCTCTTTTATAGTTTCGGTGTTATCACCACAAGTTAAAATAATTTGATTTTTATATTGATTAACCGCTCGATCCGTTATCGGTATTGAAAGAATTGGATTTTCAATGGAAGTGTGTACTGTTTCTAAGTCAGTACTTTGTCGTTTCTCTATTGGTGGTTTAATTTGAATGTTTTGCAATATTTTTTTTAGGGGTGTCTTTTATTATTTCATTAATATCGTCTACCGATAAATTTGGTAACTCATTAATATCTTCAAATTCTTTTTGAATTATTAAATCGTCTAAATTAACATCTAAAGATGCTGCTTCTAGAGCGTTTAAATCATGTGTAGGGGGTGCCCTCGATAAGGCGTCGGCTAAATAATTAAGTTTTCCTTTTTGATATTTAATATTATAGTCAAATTCTTCCAACTTTAGGCGCCAGCGCATAAGGCAAGAGTTTGGCTCTTTAAGGAACAACCACTCCAATAGCTTATGATCAGTGAGAATTTAGAATGTTCGGCCAAATAAGTAAGGACGAAAATATATACATCCCCAAACTACTACAAGTAACTCTTTTTCGATTACTGAATAATTTATTTCGGCCGAATTTAATGGTCTAGAGGCATAGCATATAGGGTGATTATTTTGAGTTAAAACTGCTCCGATTGCATACATCGATGCATCGGTCATTATTTGGAAAGGTTTTCCGAAATCCGGATACGCTAAAATCGGTTCCGATATTAACAAATTTTTACAATAATTAAAACAATTAACAAATTACCTCGTATGTTCGATTTTATTATCTTTCTTCAAAAAAATCCTTAGGGGTTTTGTTATTTTCGCAAAATTTCGGATAAACTTGCGATAGTAGCCAAGGAGGCCAAGGAAGGCCTTTATTTGTTTTTGCGTTTTAGGAATTGGAAAATTCTTAATGGCATGAAATTTATTTGGGTTGGGTTTAATACCCTGTGGCGTTACCACATGTCCCAAAAATTCTACCTCTTTTCGCAGAAACTCGCACTTAACTAACTGAATTTTTAACCCCGCTTCTTTTAATTTTGAAAATACTAATCTTAAATTGTGTTCTTGTAATCCCGTGCTGAAGATAATTATATCATCCATGTATACAAGACATGCTTTATTCTGAAGGTCCTTTAAGACCTCGTCCATGATTCTTTGGAAGGTACTCGGAGAATTTCGGAGCCCCATTGGTATCCGTAAAAATTCATAATGCCCGTTATCGACATTAAACGCCGTTTTTTCAATAGAGCATTCACCCATTTCTTTTTGATAGAACCCAATTGTGAGGTCGAGCGTACTAAAATATTGCGCTCGTCCCAATTTATCTAAAATTTCATTAATATTGGGTATTGGATATCTATGGGAAATTGTTTTTTCATTTAACTTCCTGTAATCAACGACGAGACGCCATTTTTGCCGCCCCGACGCATCCAACTTTTTTGGTACAATCCATATGGGAGAGGACCATGGGTCCTTTTCTAACATTTCATCGATTTGCCGACGCACCTCGTCTTTAAGGGCGTACGGATACCTATAGGACTTCACATGTACGGGTTCTTCGTCCTTTGTTTTTACTTTATGTTTTACTTTATGTTTTACTTTATGTTTTACTTTATGTTTTACTTTATGTTTTACTTTATGTTTTACTTTATGTTTAACTTTATGTTTTACTTTATGTTTTATTTTATGTTTTACTTTATGTTTTACTTTATGTTTTACTTTATGTTTTACTTTATGTTTTACTTTATGTTTTACTTTATGTTTTACTTTATGTTTTACTTTATGTTTTACTTTATGTTTTACTTTATGTTTTACTTTATGTTTTACTTTATGTTTTACTTTATGTTTTACTTTATGTTTTACTTTATGTTTTACTTTATGTTTTACTTTATGTTTTACTTTGGAAGTAAAAATAAGCGGTTTACCTGGTTTCAAAAATATTTCTGAAAATTGGCGACATAATTTAATAATATTATTTTCTCTTCTGAGTTCATATGCTCTATTCTTAATAGGTTTTGGATATCGTTTTTATTTATTTTAGTTTTAATTGAATTATTAAAGCATTCAAATTTGTGAGTCTCAAAATGACTTGATACATAAGGATTTGATTTAATTGGTTTCAATAAAGTAATAGAAATATTGTTATCAGTTTCATTAATGACTTCGACTAGTATTTATTAAGAGTTTCTGGAATATATAATATATATCTCCTAATTGAGTTTTTTCAATTAAAACATCGCCGTTTAAAATAGTTACCGGGATTTGTTTTAATATTCGTTCAAAAGGACCAACCGAAATTTGATAAATTATATCATGTGGTTGTCTAAATTTTATTGGAATCCTAACGCGATCATTAACTAATTGTTTATTATTTAAATATATATTAAAATTCATTGCACTAAGGTCATTAATACCTATAACCCCGTCAAAGAATTCGAGGAAATCATAAAGAATACAAGTCAACATAATTGTCATTAAATTCGCTAAAAGCTGAAATATCAGCTTGATATTTAATATTTTTAGTACCTAGAGACGTTGAAAGAGGTACATTTGAATGATAAATCGTGCTTGGGTAAAACTTTTCTGCAATAATGGGTACCGATATCAATTAACATTCTTGATAGTGGTTAAAAATTTCAATATATGGCAGAAGGTTATTGAAAGTTATATTTAATTCTACTAAGTTTGATTCTCCATCTAGGCTGGGTTCTAAAAATTTGGATTACAATCATTATCAAATTGCTCATTAATATTTTCTTCACTTTGTAAAAATGAATTATCATAATTATCTGCTTCTATTTGATTTTCACCGTAGTCACTAACAAATAGTTCTTCAGATATAAAATTACGCTTTTGATTATTATTTTGGAAAAAATTATTAGACCTATTATTTGGGTTAAAAGTTCTTCTAATATGTATTGATGGGATTCTCGAAGTGGTTAACATTGGTTGGGGTTTGGGAAGTTAATTTTCTGAAATCGAATTGGGTTTAAACACATTTCTTGGGGGGGTCCAAAAACTTGTGCGTTTGTTGGATAATTACGATGCTGAGGGCGTGGTTGAACATTTATAGGTTGACGCGACCATACAGGTTTTTAAAAATTTGATTGTTGGGATTGATTTGCGTTTGGATTTGAAAAATATTGTTGATTTGTCGCATTAAAATTTGGGTTAAATTGTGAATTAATTTGTGGATTTGGTCGATAATTATTATTATTATTTGCTTTAGGAAAATTTTGAAATTGAAAGTTATTTTGCGGAATATTTAATTTTGAGTCGCAAGGATGCGTATAAAGACTCAAAATTTTCGTGTTTGTATTATTTTTCAATGTACCTGTGCACCCTACAATAAACGTATTTAATGCGGTTTTGTCACAGTGGTTTATATTACAAATTCTTTCGTTTACACTAAGATTGTTATCATTACTGATTATCTGTACTATACTACTTCTCAACAATTGCAATCGAGTCTCAAATTCTATCAAACTTTCATTCCTGTACGGTTTGGTCCTAGTTAATTCTTGGATAAGACAGTCTAAATTACGTTTATCGGAGAAACATTGCCTCAGTGCATTTAGCCTTTTTCCTGGGAAGATTTAAAAAAGATCCGCTAGAGGCAGCACCGGTAGGGGTACATATGTTTTGAATTCTTTATTGACAACAATATCAAACGTATAGATTTAAAATGGAATTAACAGAAGATGATGTACCTGGAGCGAAATTGAAATTTGCAAAAGTGCAAGATCATCTTATCCGGGACTTGAAACGATGGCTTGCATGTCGTGGCTTAACCGTGTCAGGTAATAAAAATGTCCTAAGGTATTTTTTAGTAAGTGTTTGGTTTAAAATATTTTCGACTTTTTAAACCGTTTAAAATTTAGTGATGCAACTATGACGTCACGAATGAAATATTTTAAACCAAAGCTAGAATTTTTGAACCAGTCGGAGGCTCCGAGCAATTACTAATAGAGGGAGCGTGAAAACGAGTTTGTAGGCGATTGTTGTGTTAGCAACATCTGTAGAGGAAGTGAGGAAGCGGGAACAAGGGGGAAGGTAAACATCCTTCTTGTTCAGTGGCGTATCATTTATCTATAAAAACACACATTGTCCAAACGTTTTAATTGTAAAAAAAAACTAAAAAATTTGCTAATTTTACTATTTTTAAAATGAATACCGTCTTATATGTGTCTAATGCAGGAAAAGAAACAAAATCACTATAAAGGTCTAATTTCTTCAATTGAAGAATAAAACCTTAAAATCAATTTTATTATAAAAACAGGAGCGACTAGTTTCGGCCTTACAGGAACATCTTCAGGCCTGTAATACAATAATCTTTAATTATTATAATAGGTTGGTAACTTACGAATAACATTAAATAGTATAAATCACAAAAATGGATCCATATTGTAGCGTTACAGCATTATAGAATTAAAGCTGAGTACGGAATCTACAAGAGAAGAGGTGAGAATGAGCAATTACGAATGCATTTAAATTGCTCGGGATAACAAATAAAGCTGATAATGTAGTGGTATAGTCCCCGTCAAAGAAGGTCTGAATATGTTAAAGAGAACGGCGTTTTCTCTGTAAATCTGGAGAATGTAAGGATGGAGGGAAGACTAATCTTGCTGGCTCAGGTGTAGATGACTAGAAAAAGAAGCGTGTAGATGAAAGCTCCAGTAAATATCGTCATTTTCGTCTAATTTTTTGTTCTCACTCACCGTTTCGGCTTTATCTTCGAAATTTATTTTTAAAAGGAAATAAAAGTAATCATTCATACAAGCATATAATAAAACAACATGAATTCATTATATTTAATAAGCTAATAAATTAATACAAGTACAAATAGAAAGTTAATAACATACCTTCTAAAAGTAATACATTTAAAGTAGATGAATGTTTAAAGAGTTTATTCCTGAACATAACTATATAATCTAACGTTTTTCCCCTTTTTAATATTATGAGGGTTTTTGTAGTTGAAATGAAAATTATAATTTATTTTGGTCCTAATAAAAATTTAAACATAGGTTATCAAAGAGTAAAATTCATAATAGAACTTCATAATCTTAAATCGTTATCAAAAATTATTAATGGTAAAACTTCAAACAATAATTAGATTCTTAAACAAATTTCTAGTTTTTGTTTTGCAAAAGACTTTTTTGCCTTCTTCGGTTGTCTCTGCCACTTTTCTTTTAGTAGTTTCGAGGAGAATTTTCCAATGGAAACCAGTAGAACCATCAATTGGTTGGTTAAATTTTTATATTTTGAGTCTGGTCAGTCTTGTTAAACTTTCTTCTTAGGAAGCTATAACCTTATGTAGAATAAAAATTTTATAATGTTAGATCAAAAGCTCTTAATTGAGAATTATATTTGCAAAGGCCGTTTTAATAATATTTTCAAAAGTTCTTGGAATCGTTGTTAACAGAAACCTGCAAAAAAATATATAATTTTATTCCTAAAATATAAGATATCACACAATGCACATTCATATAATATCATTGTGCTAGAAAATACTAGGTAGTTACTGAGACAATTTAAAAAAAGTATTTCGAGAAACTCAACTTTTAATGTCATCATTGTACTTAACTTTTTGATTGCTAAATTATTAATAATGTCATTTTGTGTAGTTCGTTGTGATTTGTATAATATATATTATAAAAAACTATCGTCAATGTTAATGTGCAAAGTTTTTTTAATAATTATGTCCTTGTTATAGTAAAAACACATTTAAACACATTTTTAAAGTTTTCTGGATTTCTGCTTTAAATTATCGTACAATTGAACTGACTAATTGTGTGTTTAAGTAAAAGTATATATCTCTTTTTTGTTATAACAGTCTTTGTATATTGTACTTTTTAGATAATCAGAGAAAACAGTAAGACAAAAATGTAGAATAATTAATCTCACATTAAACGAAAAAAGTTATTTTAGGATGTCCTAATAGGTTTTAACTTAAAAACTAAATAAAATGTATATTGCAACTGTGTTTAAATAAATGAATGTTTTTATACCTGACTATAGCACCAGACAAACATTTTTTTAGATTATAATGATCTGCATAACTCAAAATAGTCAAAATCCACATTATTTAAGTTGTTCCAGTATTGTTTTAGCATAACGATATTAACTCCAATAATAAATATTCACATTTTTCTGGGACGTTTTTTAAGGAAATTAAAAAAAACATGAATAATGAGATATTCTTGTTTAGTTTTGTACTATATAATATGTAGGTAATGATTTAGAAGCAAATTATGTTCTATTTATAGAATAAAAAATCACTCATTATATCTAAATATTTATACCTATTTATATTTTGGACAGGAAGACTATTTTATGTTTTTGGCTCTGAATAGTTTTCTTAAGAATTTTAAAACCTTTCTTAGCTCTTTTGGGATATTCCATGCATATCTTAGAAGTTCATTTTGTTTAAACCTAAAACAAATTAAGTACAAAAAATGAACATTTAAACAATACACAAAATTAGTCTTTTATATTAGTTAAAAAAAAGTGTCAACAAAAAAATGGCTATGCCTTTTTCCTTAAACATTCTTTTTGAAAGGAACTTAAGTTTTTCTACTTACTTGCTGTTTTAGTATTTTAGTAGCAGATGAATATAGTGTAGAAGTAGTGACAGGATTGATTATTATACTTCTTTCATCGAAATTGCATTTTTCCTTAATATTTGCCTTCCCTGAGGTCTGTAATAAAAATGTTCATTAGCATAAAAAGTTATTCAGGTGGTCACATGTTGAATTTCTATATTTTGTAACCATGTATTTCTTTCTCATATCAAGAAAAGGAAACCTAAAAAAAAATAACAATAAACTTTACAAAGATGTGATATTAAAATAATATTAATAAGTAATTAACCTTTACTATAATCATTATGAGACGGATGAAGACGAACTTAGCTGGAGTTTACTGGCTCTTAATTTTAATTTTTCGATAAGAAAATAAGAAAGTTTAATTGCAAATTAAAGGTGATTGCCTAATGCACCGCCTCTGATAATTAGGTTGTGTCTGTACTTACTTATGATATTATCTTGAAGAAGCATTTTCAACAGGCCTTTTACACATAAAGCATGTTTTCACCATATTATTAGAGATAATAAATCTTAAACATACATTTACAACCCTTACAACGTTATAAATAATAATATTTTCCGTAAAATACAAATAAGAAATTGACATGTGTCAGAACTGGCGCTCACAGAACACTTCTGGCGCTGTCAAACTTGGCAACGCTGATTAAATAAGCCAATTACAGAAGAGGTATTTTCCCCCTCGGGGGGAGTAGATGATGCTAACAAAATTTAGCGCGGGGAAGGGGGGAAGACTCCCTCTAGTAGTAATTGCTCGGAGGTCGGAGGCATATGGTTCAATAACGAATGACATATAAGAGATTCTGATTTTGGCTGTTGTATGTTGTTTTGCTCTGTTCCATTCTTTGAAAATTTTGTTATATATGACGTTTTGTTAATTTTTATTATCATACATATATTATGTGATTCATATTCATACATTAATTATTGGTTATAATGTTATAATATTAATATTTATCGTTATATGTTGTAAATATTATAAACAAGATGTGATCTACCTATAGGTTACTCTGGATTATGAAACGATGCAATTGAAATGTGGTAAAAGGATTAATTATCAGTACATTTTTTGCAAAAATAATTACGTAGATTGCTTTAGATTCTGAATTTATCAGTTAATATTTAAAAGCAATTAAAGATCCTATTAGGTAGGTATGTATGGTATACTTTTAAAAAAAAATCCTAGGTTATGGGTCAGTTTGTCAGTTATAAACCTATTAGTAAGATGTAGGTAGGTGCCTAGTTAACGTCACATAAAGTATAGCGTCAATTTATATTTACTTATGTAGATATATTATTAAGATTTAAAGTAAAATGTTATATTTTAAACATCTCCTGTATGGAGTTGACAAAATGGAAAAATCTTTGGAAAAATCCGCCAACAGTCGAACGGGCTATTTTTTTTTTATTTTTTTTTAAAACGATTTTAGACCTTCTGAAACACATTTCAAAATACTTTTTTTTGCCCTGCAAACGCTATAAAATATTTTTTTCTTACCTTAAAACTATTAAAATGTGTCCTCCAATTTCGATGTTGAAAAAATTTAAACTACATCATTTTGATTAATTTCTTGTTATAGAAACTGCTAAATAATAACACTAGACCATCCATAATGCAATAAACCATCCAATTTTTTTCGTAAATAGTATTATTTTCTTAATTTACGACCAACTTAAAGTTCGTCAAAATGATCAAATTTTCATAACCGCAATGACAATTAACATTGACAGTGTGACATGTGTCTAAAAGAAATACAATGTTGCCATATCAATTATGTATTTCATAGCAATGGTAATTTTTACCTATGCCCTGCGTTGTACCAGGCCAACCAATTGACTTCAGTATTAGAAAAACTATATAAAACTAACAATTTAAAAAATACCCATATCAAGATCTTCTTCCTCGCCCTCATCGACGTCAATATTGATATTTTCTAAATTGCAAGGATTATACAATTTTCCCGCCAGTTTTAAAAACTCTTCAACTAACCGAACCTAACCAACCCTCATTAGCGTCTGGCCCGTAAACCTCGATCCCAACTTTTAACGAACGTGTCTTGTATCGTGGGCATCTAATAGTAAGAAAATATACAATTAGAAAATGAAGGAACGACTTCTTGTAAGGTGGCGGCTTCGCCGCCACCAGAAAATTTTAAAACCATACCTGGCTACGCCGACCGGCATAAACTCCAACGGCCTGGACACAGCTCAAATTGAAAAACCTAACCTAACCTAACTAACCCTCATTAGCGTCTGACCAGTGAACCTCGATCCCAACTTTTAACGAACGTGTCTTGTATCGTGGGCATCTAATAATAAGAAAATATACAATAAGAAAATGAAGGAACGACTTCTTGTAAGGTGGCGGCTTCGCCGCCACCAGAAAATTTTAAAAGCATACCTGGCTACGCCTACCGGCATAAACTCCAACGGCCTGGACACAGCTCAAATTGAAAAAAAAACCTAACCTAACCAACCCTCATTAGCGTCTGGCCAGTGAACCTCGATCTTAACTTTTAACGAACGTGTCTTGTATCGTAGGCATCTAATAATAAGAAAATATACAATAAGTAAATGAAGGAACGACTTCTTGTAAGGTGGTGGCTTCGCTGCCACCAGAAAATTTTTAAACCGTACCTGGCTACGCCGACCGGTATAAACTCCAACGGCCTGGACCTAGCTCAAATTGAAAAAAAATGTATTTTAAATATTAGATAAGTCCCAACATGCCGTAATTAACGTACAATCATCATGAAATGAAATAAAAAGACGGTTGTCTGTGATTACTACAAATGTTTTCACTTCGAGATCCAAATTTACCTGCTGGTCGGACACTATGTAATTTTTCAGCCAACTTTCACTAACCGAATTATTTCCTGACTTATATGTTTTCTTACTCGATTTGGCAACACCGCAATTATAGAAACTAGACACATCAATTGTCATTAAAAATAATTTAATGTTTATTTATTTTTCTAACAAACTTAAAATGAAAAATAAGAAAATTTGATTGTTTATGAAAAAATTTGGTACGGTTTATTGCTCTATGAATGGTCTTATATTGATATTTAGCCGTTTCTACAACAAGAAATCAGTGAAAATGGTTTATTTCACATTTGTTTTATGATGGAGACCGGACAACAAATTTTAAGGATTTTCAGGAATTTAAGGTAAAAATTTTTTTTAAATAAGTGTTAGCGGACCCAAAATTGTTATGCATAGTGTGTTTCCAAGTGTCTAGAAACTCTTTATAACATTTCAATAGTTATATCCGCCGTTCGAGTGTCGGCGTATAATACCAAATCTTTATTTTTATTTTAAGGAAAAAGTCATTATAAAAAAATTTTGTTTGACGAAAAAATAGGTTTACTATATTAATATGTTAGGTCAGGTGTACAGGGTCTTAATAAATGAAGAACAAATCTGTATTACCTATTGATTTTACGAAGAATAGTCACAGTTTTCATGTCGGTTTTCCTTCATAACTTCAAAAAGAAACTTTTTCTTATAATTTTTTTCAACAAGCAGAATTTTTTGTAAGGAATTACTTTTTTTCTGAAAAAAATGAATATTAATCGTAATTGTATTATTCAGAAATATTGAAATGCTTAACAAAAATTTAATTCTGATATTCATTTTGATAATAATTATTCTAGATATGGGAATAACAAAGCTTTATAATCTTGATAAATCTAAAGTATTTTCATTACAAAAAGCAAGAAAATCTTAATTAGCCATTAAAGAAATTATAAGTAGTAAATTAAAAATTAGTAATGAGTCACATACAATCAAAATCATGTGTCTTAAGCAGTTTTTCGCTTTCAACAATTGTTTTTTTTTTTGTTTTTTGTTTTAGGATTTATGGCTGGAACTTTTATTTTATTTCGCACGATTATAGAAAAATTTAGTTTGTTTTATGTTATTTAATATAGTTGTTTATTCAGAAAATGTATATTATATTTATATTTGTAACCAATAAAGATTCTACAAATAATATTTAGTTGTTACAATTGTGTATTATTTATTTTACACTTCTAAAATTATTTAACATAAAATTTTACATTTTTATTAGCATTTTTTAATACGCCTGAGATGCGTATTAAAAAAATGCTATTGAAAATGTAAAATTCTTATATTTTTTCGAAGTAAATTAAAAAGCCCGCCAATTTTCAAACTAAAATAGCATTACATCTTTCTATATTACCGACTGAGTATTAATTTTGCAAAACTATTCCATATGTCGCTGAAGGTAAACATGCTGCCAAATTTCTGTGAGGAATCTGCAACTCTTAATTATCCTTCCTCCATGATGGTAACTGTGTAAACCCTACATCAATCCAATTTCAAAGGACATTCAAAAAATTGCAATGTTTAAATTTATTACATTCTGGAACTGAAAACTGCGAAACAGGTGGGGATGCTTTACTTGTAAGGCTGCATGAAATTCGTAGGACTAGTAAGGATGAGCCATTTTCCAAAATCGCGTGTAATGGTGGCAATATTGTCGAAACTGTAAATATAAACAAGCATATTAATGAATTGCATGCACAAAACATTAATATTTTTAAGAAAATTTTATTATATATGCGGATTTTTAATAAAAAAATATCTTAAAATTCCCAGTTGCGACCTATGTATGTACACAATATGCCTTACCACACGAAGACTTGGATACAAGCTCCATGTATTGTTATTACAAACCATACAAAAAAAGCAAATGAAGATATTTTTGGCAATTTAAAAATGTCAAATAATAGTTTTGTATGTTTAAAAACAAAAATTAAAATAATTTTTCAACAAAATTTTGAATTATTTATCACTAAATCCGTTTGTAATTTTGTTTGTAATTTTTTTTTAGATTTAATTTATTCCGAGATAACATTTGACGCTCACTGTCCCCGATTTCCAGAAATATATGTTATTAAGTTATATTTAAAGCTACTCATATATTACACTTTAAAAATATTAATAGAAATTGTAAGACCATCAATAAAAACAAGCTAATTATTTGGCGCAATCTGTAGAGCATATTGTCTTTCTTAATGCTATTTTTATAAGGTAAATTAAAATATATTTTATGTAAATGTTTACTTTTTTGTTTTAATACGATCCTGTCTATCAATACCTTATTTTATTACAAAATCTTTAAATACGCTTTAATCCGACCCTGACTAAGACCCCCAAATGGCGACGCCAAGGTCAAATTTTCTTAGTATAATATTTGTATGCGATCAGCGGCAAGTGAGCCTGCCGATTGTTTCTTATCCCGTGACTGAAGGTTAGGTTCGTTGAATTCACGATTACGACGTTGAAACGTCCCAAAAATAACTGTTTTTTTCGTAAGAATCCATTTTTCACAATTTTTCCGTTACCTCGCGAATCCTACTGCCTGCGCCAAATAAGTATTTTAAAACTGATATAGCTTTTTTAAAAACAATTTTATTAATTAAAATTACATACGTCTTTACTTGACAAAGGCTAGACAAGATCTAATCTAATAAACTAGAAAATTAATGTTAAAGATTAAAATAACAAGCTTAGCATTGAAATATAATATGATAGATAAGGAGTCCGAATGTCAGCTGTATACGCTCACGTAACTCGGACAAAGTAATAATAAAGAATTATCGGTCAATATAGGTACATAAAAAAAATATTCCGATAAATTAAAAACCTCCTTCTTTTTTGAAATCGGTTAACAAATCAAAAAATGTCGATAGACGCAGCTCAAATTTAAATCACAATATTCATGATAGTTTTTAAAAATAATTAACGAATTGCCTCGCAAGTGCTCATTAATCAGAATCGGTTTACCAAAAATTTGTTTACAAACCAATTTTCAGCCTTTTAATATAGTAAAAAAAATAATTACCTATTCGCTTCGTGCGAAGTCATGGAAAGGGAAGAAAAAGCGATACTAGCGCTATCTGCGAATAATTCGTGCATTTTAGGGCGATATTTTGTAATTTTGGCACTTAAAAAAAAAGGTAAAATCAATACAATAAGCAATTGGAGTTGCTGTGTTGAAAATTGTACAAATACTAGCAAAAAAAACAGTGAAACTAAAAAATTTCAGTAGCAAAGTGGAAATTAAATCAAAGAAATAAATGGATAGGTGTACAATAAGAAGAAAAATTACCTTTATTTTTGTAATAATAACAGTAACGCTGGAAATAGTGGACATCAGAAACTTGAAAGGTTTTAAATAAACAATAAATTATCATTTTACGATGTTCTTTAATATCCCTTTATTCTTAAATGTCGATTCAGCAAGGACTAGATTTCAAGATTTCTGCCTTTTATTATTATATGTGGCTGGAATGCAATTTTGTGACTTACTGATAAAACACCAGTTTTAATCAGTCATTCTATGTTTTCTTTCGAACAAAAACGAAAATAAAAATAACGATCCTTTTTTTATATATTTTAACTTCACGCTATTGAATGGTATTTTTTTATTTTGACAGAATTAGGCATTCCAAACAAATGAATTGCCAGTGGGCAGGTTTGGTAGATATGACGGTTGCGACATACGATGTATTCTATCTACAATACGTAAAATCATGAATAATGGATTACATTTAAATATTTTATATCGAACACTATAAAAATTTTAATTAAAAAAACTGCTTGTACATTTTTTTAAAAACTGGCAGGATTGGCGACTGATATTTTGAATAAAAATAGCGTCCAAAATGCAAAACTATGCCGCTACCCCCTTAGATATACGAGACCTTCCCACTGGCAGGTATTGTTTGACAGGTCGTTGGAATGCCTAATAGGCTAATTCTTCAATGACAACTTATTAAACTTAGGCAACTTCTCATACATTTTCCAGTAAATACTGTTGCCTGCCTATATTTTATTATTGATTTGTATTGATTATACATAATTTTCTTTAATTTAAGCGATAAAAATATATAATAATAATAATAAATTAATGTTTTACTTCCCAGACAACACACCAAATCCCAGAGATATCCACAGTATATCTTTTGTTTATATCCAATATATCCACAGGATATCAGAAATATCCCGTGGATCTAATATGAATATCCAAATGTCCGTCTATATCCAGAATATAAAAGATACCCTATGGATATCCAGCAAAATATCTAATGGGTATCTCCCAGACAATTCAATAAATCCCAGAGATATCCGCAGAATATGTTTTGTGGATATCAAATATATCCAAATGCCAAATGTCCGTCTATATCCCAGGATATAGAAAATATTCTATGGATATTCAGCAAAATATTTTATGGGTATCTTTAGTAGAGGTTCATAAGTAACCAATGATTATTGAATAACGTCGAAAGAAAATAGCAGAGATAGAAAATATTTTCAACACTCTGCCTTTGATTTTGCCCACTAAGGAGAAAGTCATCCTTATTAGGACTCTTTAGCAATAAATATAAATTCTCGACTCCAGTCTCTAATGGAGTCTGATTGCAATACCAATTTCGATCGAATTCAATTACGGCGGGTTGAGCCTGAGTAGATATTCAACGAGCGAAAGTGGTATCGCCATCTATACTTAGTAAGCAAAATCAAAGGTCGCTGTAGTACCTAGTTCAAAGACTAGGTGGAATAAAAGGGCTATTCTTAAAAAAGGAAATAATTATAGTCCTAATAAGGACGAAACCGGTCCAAGAATGACTCTTTCTTCTTAGTGGCCAAAATCAAAAATTACATCTAGTGGATATCCACCATGGTTTGCGTTCGCACCTAGACTTTGATATATTTAGTGGATGTCCATGGGATATTGAATACACCTTAAAAAATTAATTTTAAATATCTGAACGGTACTATTAGCCACAATGACGAGCACAATGGCGTAATTTTTTAATAATTTGCTATTTAATTACTATCAT
The DNA here is from genome assembly GCA_927349885.1 of Psylliodes chrysocephalus. NCBI lineage: Eukaryota > Metazoa > Arthropoda > Insecta > Coleoptera > Chrysomelidae > Psylliodes > Psylliodes chrysocephalus. Next base: position 9,682,769 of record OV651818.1, on the reverse strand, counting down.
TTATGGACATTTGCATGTCTATAAATTACATCTCATGGATATAAAATAGATATCCATCGTGGACTGGACATTCAGTGGATATTGGGATGTCCAGTAGATATCCAATTTTTTTCATATTAGTGCATTCAAAGGAATTGATGGAAATGAAGCGATTTGCCAGCTTTGGGACTGTGCCAGTAAAAATAACATCCAATTTATTCAACGTTTCCAGAATAAAGTAATAAGAAACATCGTCAAAGCATTCTGGTACTGCCATGCCGCAATACTGATCTTTATAGGAACCTTAAAGTGGAGACTGTTGAAAATATAATACAAAAATTTGCCGGTAGTCACCAACAACGGCTGCTCCAACATGGGAACCTTAAGATTATCCAGCTTCCTCAATGTCAATCTAATAACCCAGATAGCACACGACGTCCATTAGACGTCCATATTTTGTCCAAATAATGTCCTGGATGGCATGTGCAGTGTTTTCTTCTTAACCTCTTTCTTCTTTTCATCTTCGAGTCTGGCCGGCCTTTTACTTGTCTATCTTGTCAACAGAGGCGAGTGGAGAGGAACATTATTTGATTTATTTTAATTAAAACCTAGTAGTAAATAATTAAATTATACAAGAAGAATTATAATAATTTATTATAAGTTAGTCATTTTTATATTGTCCATCATGGACATATTTTGGACATCCATTGAACTTCATTTGGATATTCATTGGACATCCGTTTTCCGTTATCCAATGGATATACCCATTCAGAAGTCCAATGGATGTCCAAAATATGTCCATGATGGACAATATAAAAATGACTAACTTATAATAAATTATTATAATTCTTCTTGTATAATTTAATTATTTACTACTAGGTTTTAATTAAAATAAATCAAATAATGTTCCTCTCCACTCGCCTCTGTTGACAAGATAGACAAGTAAAAGGCCGGCCAGACTCGAAGATGAAAAGAAGAAAGAGGTTAAGAAGAAAACACTGCACATGCCACATGGATGTTTATCTGGTAAGAAAATAAGTATAATTATTAATTAAATCATTTAAAAATCTAAAAATTAAAAAGCAAATCGTTTGTTTTAAACTAATAAAACCTATCAATTATGTTTTAAACTTTATGTTTTCGATTTACATTCAAAGAATCCCTTTCTTTTAGAACTTTTGTCAAATGATGTACCTACCTATTTAAGAAAATGTCTTTACTAAAAGCTAACTAATATGCTGCAAATTCGAGATGATGTCAACATAATTATTATTGTAACTAAGAGGTGAGAAAACTTTCAAAGCAGAAGAAAAGTTTCTATTTGTACTGCATGAGACGTTAGCAGAAGTAGAAGGCTATTTAGAAGATACAAATATTTTTAAAGCTGTAGGTTTTACTTTTATTAAATAAAATAGAATCGTTTTGTAACATTTAAGAAATAATGCATTGAAAGATGTTTCATAAGTTATTTCTCTTTTATGTTTACAAATACATATTTTAATTGCAATTTTAGATTCAGCTGTTACCAAAACCAGGGACAAGGACATGACGAACTTAAAAAGATGGTTCGTTTCCATAATTTCTAATACCCTCACGAAAGAATTCACATAATATGATGGCATGAAAGTAAAATGGTAATTTAAAGAAACAATGAGCAGTTTTTTGTTTATATGTAAGTATAGGGGTAAAGTACATTAGTCAATGCATATTTTCATATTAGCTAATAATATTTTATCTAAAAATTTTACATTTTTAACTATCACTTTTGCCTGATCAGGCGTTTATTAAACGATTGATTTAAGACTCAATATTCGTATAAAATGTAATGTCTTTTTTAGCTGCTGCTGAGAGTGACAATGGTGCTGCTTGAAAAGTAAGCGAAATAGCCTTAAGAAAATGGCTGAGAAGGTAAAGAAAGGAGTGCGTATAAAACTAATACGTGCTTGATATTATTTATGACAATAAAAATAAGTCTATAGATGCAATTATTTTATTTCATATTAATATAGGTGGTGATGTCCGTCAGATGTCCATAAATTGTCCAAAAGCAATACAAAAAGAGTCCATATATGGACCTTTCATGGAGTCCAAATGGACGTCCAGGAGTGGGACATTTGTATAGTCCAGTGGATGTCCATTGGATGTCCTTCGGTAAAATGCTGGACATCCTTTGGACAGCCGATATGTCCATGAATGGACTTCCGATGGACATCCAATGGATTGATTTGTGCTGTCTGGGAAGAAAACTCAAGAGAACCAAGCCCTTTTGAGTTAGTTCAGTGATGTTAGACTAAAGCAGAGTATAGTGCGGTTAAGTGTTATACGTTAACGGTAGTGTAACTTAAAAATTAGACTCTAAGGTACCCTAGTGAGTAGAATCTTAGTTTATGAAGTTTTTCATCCCCAGATAAGTTAATTAATGTAACGGCCCACCCCCTGTCCCCCCTTTTTGTTTGTTTGTTTGTTCGTTGTTCTACTCTTTGAAATTGTTATTATTTACCTTACAAGTTTATTTATTTTAAATTCTATACTTACTGTAATTGGCCTTTTTTTCTTTAGTAGTAGAAATGATCGTCTAGTTAAAGAATTGATAATTTATATACCCACGTTGTGATAATGTTAATTAAGGTAAACCAGGATTCGATCCAAAGTTTGGTGCAAATTGATAAATAAAATATACAAATTCATATTTAAACTCATTTTTCTACGTTCATGCAAAAAACAAAACTTTATTGCACTAGTGCAATAAAAATTATTGCACTCATCTGTCATTTTACTACAGCGTTTTATGATCATGACAAACATAAATATTCAAATCAACGCCAAATATTTAGTCCATTTTCATTTTCTGTGTTACGTTTTAAAAACAATTGCATGTTTTATATTATTTTCAATCATTTAATAAATAAATTAATAAAAAAATGTATTTTGTTAAAAATGTCATTACAAATTATGAACACAGACGTAAATAAATGCCTCAAACAAAGGTACACGATCACGGCTACTATGATTTGGATAATACAACTGCAGTTCTATAAAACATTTTTTTGGTTTCTGCATAAACGTAGAAAAAATATTGTATGCAACTCGTGCAAAACACTTACTTTTTGCACTTGTTGCATAAATTACTATTAATTTTTCATACTTTAAATGTGATGCAATAATTAGCAAAGTATATTACAATTGTTACTATTTACTGAGATCTCACTTGGGTCTCGTTCAAACGCAAACCATATTCATTTGCTATCAATAAATATTTTATTTAGGTTGATGACCAACGGAGTTAACGAACAGCGCCAATTAGCCAGTTAGTTAACTATAGTGTTGTTATTTATATTCTTATTTAAGTTGATGGCCAACGAAGTTAACGAACAGCGCCAATTTGCCAGTTGGTTAACTATTGTGTTGTTGTTGATTTGATTCTATTCTAGATATACACAGGTAAATATTTCGGTGCGTATAGAGGTGATGACCAACGGAAGTAACGAACAGCGCCAATTCGCCAGTTAATTACCCTACTATGTTGATTTCACATATACTTTGTTTCAAACCTAGTAGAACGGGTTGCTTAGCATATAGGACATAGGTGTCCCCCCTTGAGCTAACGAACAACGTATTCGCCAGTTGGTTAACTTACTATTAAACTTTACCATCTTGGATTGTACAATTTATCCAAGATAGCACATCCCTGTGACATCCATGTAATATTATGAAGGAAATATTTAGGGACGACAAGCGTCGGAAATAAGGCGTGGGACGTTGAGCGTCGAAATGAGTGTACGGTACGAAATACTTAGATGGTGAGGAATGTGACAGCGTTCGAGATGTTTGGAGTAGGACGGCAGGACGTTGGGCGTCGAGACGTTGACACCTTCGGGGATAGGAGGTATTGTAGGATAGACGTCGTTTAGGAAGAGCGTTTTAGGAAAGGTACTGACTATTGAACTTGAAATATAACTGGATACAAATAATAAATGAATGCTTGCACATTAAATAATAAAATTGAGTGCATGCACATCAAATAATTAAAAATGAATGAATTCGAGCTCATTTGGGTCTGGCTTTTTATAATAAAGTTTTAATGGCTTTTGTGACGTCTCTATATCTTTAGTTGCCATCGAAATACTGTGGGTGCAGGGGGTGGCTTATTTATTATGTGCCTTGAAAGCTTTGTATATCGAAATATTGTCGAAATCGGTCTTATAATCGAAACTAGCAAGATAAGCGAGTTAAGTGTTTTAATGATAATTACTTCGTAAAAAGAAATGTTTTCTTGGGCTGGTTCTCAGAGACACGTGCACGAAATTTGAATATATTACGGACGTGTTATGAATATTATTTTTTAGGTGTCGTAAATAAGATTTAATTATTATTATTTTTCGGTAAATGAAGGATTCTGAATTTAATAAGAATGCAATATTATATTTAATAAATAAAATTAATAAATTATACCTGGATGCGGTAGGTTATAGTAAAAATAAAATTGCTAATTGATATTAATGATTAGATTGTAATAATCATAAATGTTTCTTTACTTGGGGCATTTATTAAAAAAAAAACCTAGTTGTCTCAGATTAGTACATTTAAAGGAATTGGTGGAAATGAAGCAATTCACTTATTTTATGAAATATTCTTTAAAACATATTTATTTGTTTGTTTAAGAATCAATGTTTAAGTTTAGTGTATTTTAAATAAACATGTATATTTTTGTCGTTTTGTTTAGTCTAATACTATTTTAGAAAAAAAAACGAATACATTTTAAAATATTACTATTTAATATTTCTAAAAGATTTCTTATTTTCATTTCAAAAATATTACTGTGAAATAATATATTTACAGGACATTTTTACGTTTCAGGCTCATTTCAATATTTGTACAACATTCAAATGTTTCAATCTATGGGTAGAGGCAATATAAAAATCGACAAGGAACCCGGCACCGATAAAATTTTACCAGCGGCGATCAAAAGTATAGGGGAAATCCACAAAGAAAAACTGCTAGAGAAAACAAGAATTTCCTCGTATATAAATAAAGAGGCAATAAAAGTAAAGGCAAAGGGCTGAAAAAAGCATCGGATCTTAGACCGATTTACCGACTCCGGTTAGCTCCTAGTTTTGCTCATTAAATCTAAAATGAAATAAATAAAACTCAAAGCAATGTGTGACAGAATACGAGCTATCGTTTCCATTCGGAAAACAACTTGTCCGGGTTTCACCAGGATACTTTTGTATAACCCCGCCCGGACGCTCCCAGGACACCCTCCAAACTAGGATTATTCCGGGAAAATCCAATCCGATGACAGCCCTACCTACACCACAATTCTCTATGCTACACCCACCTAGGGAAAGTACTTAAGTACAAAAATATCAAAATATGATCGTATTAGTCCAAAGGAAATGTCTACTAAGAACTGCCTCAGCATACAGAACCGTTTCAGGACAACTCCCGCTAAATTTGAAGATAAAGCGAAGATGTCTTCTACACAAAACACAGATAAAAGACAACAAATGCAAAGAGGAAAATGCTTAAAGTATGTCAGGATAGATGTACACAACATCAAAACAACACGCAGTGGACCTGGAGATTAATACCAGACATACGTCCATGGGTTCGATGCAAAGCTTCTCTATTTACATTTAAAACCCGGTCATACATTGCAATGAAACGTAGCTTTTATATTTAAAAATAGTTTTTACCTATAACTCAATAATAGCAACAAGTTTTATTAATTAGAATAGTTTCGAGATATATTGCGACACATCAAGCGTCCCCACCAATTAATTTTCGTACCTAATGCAGTGTTTCCAACTCCGACGCATTGTAGGCCGAGATGTTGCAATATTTCCAGAAACATTTTTAATAGTAAAACTCTAAATAAAATGACTTGTAACAAAACAAAAAACGTATAAAATGTGTACAAAGTAGATTAATCTAGTTTAACTGCTTTCAGCAGACTTGATATTTTAGCAGCATCTATTTTTACACCATTAGGCAGGGCATTTTTGTACCTACCGTTTTTACATACATACGCTTGCTAACGCCCATATGCACCGTTTTAAAATTTAATCCAGATTTGTAAATCTCGTTTAAATGACTAGTGGTTATTTTCTATGCGCCGGCTAAGGATTAGATAATCGAGTTTAGTAATCTGACAACACTGGATTTTTATAAATTTTACAAAAAAAGAGAAGAATAAAACTTCAGATTTGAGTTGGAGAAATGTTTGTCAAAGGAAAAGAGGCCGTTTGAAGATGGAGGCCCCATTTTTTTGAATGTACCAAAACCGTAAACACACCGTATATCAAATTTTACGCAGGGTAAAAGAAGAATGTCAAATTAATTTAAAAAATAATTCTATGGTTAGATGGCAAAACCAATAACATTTTTCGCAAGTAACATAATACATACAAATTGCTGTATTTCAAGCTTTTCTATGCAAAACGATATACCTATGAATACTGTCCCTATACTGTGCATGTTCAAAACTAGATGACATATTTTCAGTATTTAAAAGTGGACAATATTACATAAATAATATATATATTGCTTACTTATTTTTACCCTTTTCAACATACCCGGATTTGCCATCTAACTATAGAATTATGTAGTAACGTTAGAATATAAAAAACTTCTTAAAAATTACAAAATTGCCCATGGTATAAAAATATTCATTCCTCTCGTAATTTTGGCTAGAATATTTGTCACCTTCCAGGAAAAACTGGCATTTTATTTCCGTTTTTTAATAAAATTCAAATACAAGAGACACAAATAGAAAGTTCCAAATACACTGACAAACCGTTGACATCTTTTTGACGTTAGAAAATCTCGTTAAAATAATTTAATCCTCCGATATTGACGGATTAAAATAAAATCGGTTTAAGAATGATTTTTATTACGGTGCATAGCTAAAAACGGTACTAAACGCGATTAAACCCTTAATCTGGATTAAACGTGTACGGTGCATACGGGCGTAAATCACAACTTTGCAAATACTAAGATAAACTATGGCAAACACCATTAATATTTCTGCAAATAAATGCAAGGATTTTAAAAGCGTTAAACGTGACATCACCGCAATTTAAAATAATTTTGTGACGTCCGTGACGTATAGTATTTTATCCATCGATAGTTTGCGACGTTGCGATTCAGTAAATTGTTGCATATTGGGTGTTTTTGTTAATCTTTAGGCGTTTTTGGAAAAATTTCGGCTTGTGTATAGCTAACAACATGGTTCGCGAGTGCATTTTGAGCAAAAAACTGGAAAATGTGGGTGCTGAAGTATATTTTCAAAAGTAAGTAAGGTTAGGTGATGATGTATTGCATAGTTCAGTGGTGTAGATTTAAAGATTTTTGCCGTAATATCACATGCATTATCTACTTTTATATTACTATTATTTTCTTTGATCTTTCAACATTATTAATTTCGCAAAAAATTGTAATTAATAGAAACACTTTAGTCTGGACTATAGTGGCGAAATAAATATGCTGATGCTTGATTTTTAGATTCCCAACTGAAAGGCATACAAGAAATATTTGGCTATCACTTGTAGGATTTGAAGAAAATGAATGTATCTAAAAAAGAGTGTTATGCTCGGAGCATTTTAATTCTAATGATATTCTTCAAAAAGCAAATATCTCAAACATGGAGCACTGCCAAAACTAAGTTCATTGTTTCGAGAAAGCTCATCTAGGTAACTAAAACCTTTCTTAATTACGTTTCAGAAATGTTCATTTAAGTGTTTATCCTTTAAGATGAAAGTTGGTAGTTAATCTTACAAAGAAATTTTTATATTGTAAGTTCTTTAAATTTTGTAGGTGCTTAACAAGGACAAACTTTTTTATAAACTTATATTACATGCCTCCTTCTTTGATTATTTTCATGAACTACCTTATTATTAATCAAAATGTATACTTACCTTTACATTAAAAGTTCTGAATACTCTGTTACAGCTCTGATTCCAGTATCAGTATTTTTGACAGCTCTAGTAAGGAATCAGAAGATAATTTATCTATGCCGCACACATTTATGGATGGTAATAAGTAAGTTAGTTTACTGCCTAGTTTTACAAGTTAAAAACTATCAGTGGATAGGTTTATTGTTGTACAGTTCTACGTGTTTTGGGATTTTACAAAATATAAGAGGCGTTCCATTTAAAATCCCCACCTTGTATATAAGTATGGTAAATTTATTGATTTAATAACTTATATAAATCTACTAATAGTGTTAAAAATCTCTCACTTACCAATTTGTAAAACTGTTCAAATTTTAACCCCAAAATTGAATTCGTAAATTTATTTAAATTAAATATTGATAAATTTATCTTGTTTTTATTTTATTTTATTTAACATCTTTATATGTAATAAATGTATTATTCTTGGAAAAAATAGTGTTTTTAAGCTTTTTACCTACATTCCACTGAACTTCATACCCTTATACCAAATCTAATCGGTTTTAAAGTTTAAACCATTATAAAGTTTATTGCACACCATATCGGTTAGTATTTTATTATTTTTTTATAATTAGTTATGATTTTATCTTTAATAAGATACGCCACTGGTATAAACAGACTTTGCGTACAACAGTAGCGTTGCCAGACGAGATTTTCGATTACAGTCTGTCTTCTTTCGATCCGCATAAAATATCTTCTTTCTCTTTTCCGATGATTGGGACCAAACAAAACATACTTAATGAATGAAATGCATCATCTGTTTTTTCTTTTACCTAAGGTTCGATGCGACCATACCGCGAGCCCGGTATTTTACATTTAAATAAAAGCAGTCTACCACCAAGAATATATGGATTACCGAAAATTCACAAAAATAATGTACCACTAAGACCAATATCAAGTGTCATAGGATCAATAACTTACAACCTGAACAAACATCTGGCAGAAAGTCTGCAAACACACGTGATCAATACAAAAACCTACGTGCGAGACTCTACGCACTTAATCGAACACCTAAAAATTATCAACTTGGAGCCTAACGACATCCTAGTCAGCTTTGACATCATATCTTTATTCACAAATGTGCCACTCAAAGAAGTAGTCAGCTACTTAGGGGAGTTTTTTCAAGAGCTCATCAATCTTTTCCGGCACTCGCTCACAACATCATATCTCCAGTGGAATCAAACATTTTATGAACAAATCGACGAAGTCGCCAGTTGTGACCAAATTTTACATTGAAAAATTTGAAGATAAAGCTATTCGCAGTGCTGAAAAACAACGAAAGAATTGGCTGAGGTATGTAGATGACATATTTGTAATCTGGAACCACGGAAGAAAAGATCTCCAGAATTTACTAAACCAAGGGAGAATAAGACCAAGTCTAGTGAAGAACAAAACCAAGGAACTGTTTATCTGCCGTACGAAGAAGGTATCACTGGCTGAATTTGCAAAATATTGAAAAAAAAAAAAAAGAAAATCGGCACTATCTACAAGCCAACAAAAAAATAGGGGAATACCTTAAAACAGCAAAAGACCGGAGAGACTTCCTCATTTCAGCAGGAGTCCACAGAATTCCATGCACTTGTGAAAAAATATACATAGGACAAACAAAAAGAATCATTGGTACACGACAAACAGAACACAAACGAAGTTGTCGTTTAGGACAAACCGAAAAATCTGCAGTTGCCGAACACATATTATCAGACAGAGAACACAAGATCCTTTTTGTAAAACACCGACCTACTAGCAACATCAAGACCTTACTCGACCTGACTACACTTGGAGGCTATAGAAATACACAAACATGAAAAGAATTTCAATAGAGGTTTGTTCCAACACAATAGCAAATCGTTTTACGTACTGTCGGGATTCTGCGAAGTCTAGATTTGGTGTTTCAACAAACCTCGGACTCAAAACTGTACAAAAATAGTTTTCCAACATACTCAAACCAGTTTTTGTACTGCTAAATCAGTTCCTGGGTACAGAATAACCTACTTTTTACATATGAAGACCAGAGAGAAGGAGGCGATTCGGCTTTATAATTTTTTTTTATTTACCAAATTCAAAATTTAACATCTGGTATTATTTTTTTACTTTTACGTTATTGAAAAAGTATGTCTGACAATAGAAACATGTGTTCCAACACAACCAAGTTCCGAATTTAGTCGCAATCCTGGACAGGTCGTGGACTAGTCGTCGACTACATAGGATCTGGCACACATCATTAAAAAGCGCGAAAATAAAACGAAAATAATACCAGTACCGCCAAAAAAGAGCGCGCAGAAAAATATTTTAAAAAGTACTCTTGCAATGTAAGAGGGCCGTTGTGTTGATAAAACCCCAAGTACCCCAAATTTAGCCAGATTGGTCCTGATTAAAACAATTTTATGGAATTATTCTGTCCAATTTGATATAAAGCAAACTACCTTCAGATTTTTAGAGACCTTTATTCATAAATGCCAAAGCATCGTATTTGTATATTAAAACTACAATGATAGACTCGAACAAATTATTTAAAATTTCTTGTCATCGTCTTCTTAACTACCACCTTCCATGTATATTATAATGTTTGTTTTTATTTGTTTAATAAGCGAACTTTTTATAAAGATCCATGGGAAAATTTAAATCCATCCTGTTCGAACTTTTCCAGTTAATTTCGATTTTGCTGATGACGCAGTCGAACTTCCCTTATCTTCTGGTAATACTGGGCCTTGATTCACTTGTTGTTTGTCATCTCGTTTAGTTTTATCTTTAATTGTTTTCTCAACTTTCTCACTCGATTTTCTTTCTATATTCAGTTTGTTTTCTGTTTCCAATTTAATTTTATCATCGACGGATGCTTGTTCTTTTGGCGGTTTTGTGTCCCCAATTTTCTCACTTGCTTTTCTTTCTATTTTTAGTTTGGTTTCTGTTTCCGGTTTAATTTTATCGTCGACGGATATTTGTTCTTTTGGCGGTTGTGGACGGTTTTGTGTATCTGTGGTCTTCAATGGTGATGCCGGAGTTTGACTTTGAGATTGGTGTAAGGACTTTTGCGGTACTTCTGAAGATATTGCTGGAGGACCTGGTTCTTTTTGCTCATTGTTGGGCGCGACTGTAGAAGCTGGCTTTGATTGAGCTGTAGATAAGGAATAAATGAGTAATTAGATATATTCACAACAGTTCTTATAAAAATATTAAATCAATCGTCATGGGTTTTTTTTTTTGATGATATATCTAAGATATTAACATAAGTTACATTAATTGACTAAACATTTATATGCAAATATTCAACAAATCTCTTTTTTCTTATATTATTAAGGGAAGTGTCATTTTGAACAATGTTTTTTTTTTGTTGAACGCTGTTTATGGGGTTCAAATTGTAGAACGCCAAATTAGCGTATGCCACTGATATGAAAACTTCAGCATCTTGAAGAATTGTTTTAACAGGTTAAGCGCCAAGCTGTTTGGAACAAAACTACCACCTGGGCCAACACACTTTTTTGCCTGAATCTTGTTCTTTGGATAGATTTGAATATGTTGTGTTCATACTTTTTTTTTCTCAAAAAAAAAGACGAGAGGACACCGGTGTTCGACGTGGCCCTGCCAGATAGGCGGAGGACACCGGTGTCCGCCATGGCCTGAAAAAGGTGTAATTTTGATAGGGGTACCACTCCCTCTTACGACATAGCCCTTTCACTTTTACTGAATATGCCAGAGCTTGCAAAAGCAGCAATCAGCAAATAATTATTTGTTATTGAGGTTCGCAGTCACACGTGTGTGGCATTAGACAGTGACTAAAAATGAGTAAACGTTCAAAACAAATTGTAAAATTAGCTTTAGAAAAACATTATGAAGGTAGGTAATTATACTTTTGCTTAATAAATATAAACATATCTGACTTATTACCAATTTTTTTACAGATAGTAGTTCTGACGAGGAACCATTTTTAGACGATTCTTACGATGACGCGGCGTTTATACCATCGGATAATAGTTCAGGAGCTGAAGAGAGTGACACAAGAAGTAATTCAAGTAAATCTACAAGAGAGATGTTAAAAAAATCGGCCGAGACTGCTAAATCTTCAGTTAAGTGTTAAATTGTCAAAACAAAAAGAGCAAAAATAGGCTGAATCAGAAAATAGTGACGATGAGGTTCAAGATGAAATCCAGGAAATAGAATTTGATAATCAAGAGAATTACATCGGCTTAGTGTACCAAACTAACCTGTATCCGACCCAATGTGTGATGGATACAGAAAATATTACAAATAGTGCCCGAATTCATTCTTGGGAGCCAACTAACCGAGAAGAAATTTTGCATTTTATAGGTTTACTGGGATATATGGGCATTGTGCGAATAAATACCATTCGTGATTATTGGTCCACTAAATGGCTTTTCAAAAACGAAGTTGCTCATAAAATTATGAGTAGAAATAGATTCGAACTATTATTGAAAATGTTTCGTTTTTCTGACAACAAGGCATGCCCAAAAGGAGATAGATTATATAAAGTGTAACCGCTTTTTGACAAACTAGTGAAAAACTGGCAATATATCTACACACCTGGAAAGACATTCTGTGTAGTTGAAACAGTAGTGCCCTTTCAAGGTAGGTTGCTGTTCAAACAATATAACCCCCAAAAAGGGCATAAATATGGAATTAAGATTTTCAAACTTTGTTGTGAAAATGGATACACTTGGAATTGTGGGAAATTCTGGGAAAGAACGAGATGAAAATCCTGATAAAATACCCATTTCCACCAAAGTTGTAATGAACCTAGTAGATGGACTGTTAGAGAGCGGTAGGATTTGTGTTACAGACAATTGGTACACAAGCATGCAGCTAGCACATACCCTCTTGGATCACAAAACCCACTCACTCGAAACATTACGAGGTAGTCGCAAGGTAAACCCTCCAGAAGTAATTTCCAAAAAACTTAAAAAGGGCGAAATTATCGCTCAAGAAAATAAACGAGGAATATGTAGTGTGAAATGGCGCGACAAAAGGGATGTGTTAGTTTTGACCACTTGTCACACTCATCAAACAGTAGTAGTTCAATGCCGTGGTGGTGTAGTATACAAACCTAAAGCAATCGTAGATTACAACAATGGTAAAAGTTCAATAGACGTGTCGGATCAGACGTTTAGCTATAGCACGCCGTTGAGAAGAAGTGTTCGGTGGTATAAAAAGGTAGCTATAGAGGTACTTTTAGGAACCTCCATGGTCAATGCGAATTTTATTTACAAAAAGACAGAAGAGTGCAATATATCCATAACAGATTTTCGATATTCGGTTGTTGAAGAATTATTGCTATTCGACGATAATTCAGAAGATTTGCAGAACCCCACATCTATTGAAAGCTTGAGAGCTCATGTACTTCCGAAATTAGACTGCAAAGCTCGTGAAAATAGACGGTATTGCAAAGGTTGCTACAAAAAAAAGCAGGATGGTATTCTTGACAAAAATAAAGTAAAAAAGTGACAACTTACTGTGTGCAATGTGTAGGCAATCCAAGATTTTGTCTTTCTTGTTTCAACGATTTCCACAAGAAATAATATTTGATTTTATGTTACTTTTATATTCGACAAATAATTTTTTTCCAAATGTATTTTTGATGGGTTGTTAGTACCTGGGGGAAACGAGGAACTTTCAGTCCTGGGCCATAGCGGACACACACGAAACGTGATAGAAGAAACCCAGAACCGGGGATGTGTAAAGCAGGGCCACGGCGGTTTCACAGTATTAAAAAATTCTATAAAAGTGCGTCCGCTTGGCCGAGCCGCATGAATAAAAATTCGATAATCGGGCGGACACCGGTGACATCCATGGTCCATGTGAAAAAACTTGAAGCGGACACCCGTGTCTGCCATGGCGCTTAACCTGTTAAAGTATTCATCTAGGTTTTTATGTGTAATAACAAAAAATGTGAATTTTAAAATTTGTAACATTTTTTTTGGCTGAAGCAGAACTTACTGCAGTTCATACAAAAAAGGGAGACTTCTTGGGATATTTATTGAGCATGAGGTTTCGTAGGAGAAAGTGTCCTAAAATGACATAGTATGTAAAAGACCTAGTACCTTTTATTTCGAAACTACTGATGCTATCTATCGGACAGCTGCAGTTTTCTGTAGCAAAAGATAACCAAACTTTATGTTTGCATTACATTCGGTTTGTGACTATGATAAGCAACAGTTAACATCAAAAAATAATTTTTACTTGCATAAAAACTTTTAATGTACTGTGCTGAAAGTGTGTTCATAGCCAAATTGTATTTATTTTAAAGTGAAATCACGAAAGGATATAACTGTAAACGTGTTATAGATGCACATAAGCGAAATTGTTGTTTGATATCAGAAAAAAGATATCAGGCAAGAATAAAGGACCACGTGTTTTTGCTGGTAAAACGAAATAGGTATTCATGAAGGTAGAATAACGCACTATGTTATTTTACAACCAGACTTCGCAAATACATTTGAATATAGAAATTGTAGCATTTTTTTAGCTACACTATGGTTAGTAAACGTGAAAGGACATCCACCAGGCAATCTTGGGATGAAGAAGCAATGCGGAATGCTAGGCTGTAAGAGGTGGTCGAATGGGATGGTTAAAAGCATCCAAACTCTTTAATGTCCCTCAGGTCACATTAGGACAAAAAGTAAATGATGTAAACAAAAAAAAAACAATTTTCAACCACATTTAGTCAAGATGTAGAAAAAAACTTTGTTAAGCATATATTGTTATTAGAGACCCTATTGTGCTACCTACTTTCTGTGCCTAAGCACCGAGGTGGGATTTATGTCAATCCAAAGTTGGATGCCGACTAACTACAGTGAAGAAGGGGGTGAGTCGTAGTAAAAGTTAGGTTCTTCAGTGGGCGCCAGGAGTTTAACCTCACATCCAACAATCCATGTGACAGTTCACTACCAAACTCCAAATAGGAAACTATAGCATCTCCTCTACAAGGCCATCAAGCGGCTACAAATCGAGTATGCTCCAAATATATTAAAAGTGTACTTTACCATAAAAATAAATGTTGACAGTTAGCAAGTGGTAATAAATAATAAGTTAAGTTCAATATATACCCAAGTTTAATAATATAAATCGTTAATCATGTTGACATGGGGGGTCAACTTCGTTACCACTATGAAATGTACTGATATTTAACAAATAAACAAATAATTAAATCACTTAGTACCTTACTAACAGATTCCCCAACTATTAACAGTAATCCAGTATCACTGGGAGTAATATTTATAACTAAAATACTATATCAAGCTTAAAAATCATTAAATGGGACTAGGGGTAATCGTAAAATTATAAAACATGAGGTGTGTACTGTATTTAACAATAAACAACTGATAGGGTACTACTTACGGACGCTAGGGGTAAAAAAAAGTAAAATACTGTTACTTATTAAAAATAATAATTACCCATAAATAATATATAACCCACGAAGAGCTCTTGGTGAAGTGTTTCGGGTTTAATAAAAATGTACTGTGAACCACACCCCTAAACCTCGTTTACATTAGGTTTAGATAAAATTATACACTAATAACACCCCCCAATAAAATATACTAAATAGTAATAAGTGATATAAAAAAATAAGATAGCAAAACTTGCGGTACACTGTGACTTCTTCCCAGAAGACGTTGATGTCTCTGCCTCGTTAGCAGCCTACGAATCAATCAGCTGGTCACAAGAAGTGTTTGCCCGTCACAAGAATACTGGCCCGTCACAAGAAGTGTTGGCCCTTCACAAGGACTACTGGCCCGTAACAAGAAGTGTTGGCTTTCACAAGAGTTGATAGCCCTTCACAAGAAGTATCAGCCTGTCACAAGAAGTGTGTGTGCCCGTCACAAGAAGTGTGTGCCCGTCACAAGAAGTGTGTGCCCGTCACAAGAACCCTAAAGAAAACGTATAAGATAAAACACAGTAATAACTATTTATCCCTGGTTATATAAAGAAGTTAAAATTAAATAATTAGGTACCTACATAGCCTTCTCGTGAAGCGAGATCTAGAAATAGGTAAAACTACTCAACGTTTACTAGTTAAATTAAAGTTTGGCTTATCAATCTATGTAGGTAATCTTCAGATTTACAAAGTAACAGGATAGACGGCTCGTGAAGCGAGTTCCGCCCAACAATTACACTTAATAAGCAAATTACACCCTTAGATTTCAAGATACTACCCCTAATAGTCAATCCCATGTACTGAAAATATATACAATGAAAAGTACATAACCTAGGATTAGGTCTAAGTAAGCATTCTAACTAAAATCAAAGCATATTTACCTCTCACAGCTAAATAGAGGGAGAACACGATGCACCAGATCAATTGAACGACAAATTCGTGAACGGCTTATTCAGAAAGACTACATATATATATGTGGACACTAAAATAAAAGAACGAAGGTCTTACAATAAGAATAACTACGTCGTAACTTTAAATACTATGTAGAAAAAACTTACTAATTAGATTCAATACGTGGTTAAATATATCCTCTCTAAGAGCTCCTACAACATGTGATCACCAAAAAAATACTACCAAATCCACACTGTTGTAACTTAACACAAAAAGGTTGCTTCGCAATATCACAAATGGATTGAAACGACTTCCAATAAATTTCGAAACAATACTTTCCAAATCAAAAACCTCGTGTCGAATAACCGTCTCGAAAAATCCAGAAAAGGCCGGAAATCTGTCACTTAAAATTCCAAAAACCAGTAATACCAACATACCTCAGTGACAGATAGGTGTCCCATCAGCGCCCTCTATTACGAAATAAATTCTTGACAGAGAGGGCTAAAATAAGCAAACAAAGCCTCTAAAACGAAATAAACAGCCTAACTAAACTCAAATAGAGGTCCTATCTACCCCAAACTGATCATATACTCGCACGTAACATCAGAGCGGAAACGCTAGACCGACATCTTAAATACAGGGCAGCCACATGCTCCCCAGAGTGTCACAGAATGACCGCTCTGACCGAATACCGAACCAAAAGCACAGTGGTTAAAAATGCGGGTATAGAAGGACCCATCAAATAATTATTGAACACGGATAAAACTAGTGTATTCTTATTTTTATGAAAAACCTCTATAAGGCCAAATTTAAACGTTACAATTGTTTGGAATTACTACTACAGATTTAAAAAACTTGCATTTAAATTTGCCGCTAAAAATGCTATTTCAAATAGATTTAAAGATCGCAGCGCAGGACGAGAATGGCTGCGAGGATTTCGTAAGCGACATCCAGAAATATCCCTAAGGCAATTTGAAGCTATATATGCTATATAGGTATGGCATTTAAGAGTCTACAAATAGAAATATTTTTTAATACGTTGGAAATGACGCTGGAAAAGGAGAATATTAATGTTTGTCGCATTTATATCATGGATGAAAGTGGTCTGTGCATACTGAAGAAAAAAAAACAAATTGGATCGCTAACCAGCACCGAAAGAGGCCAGCATTTAACATATGTTTGCTACATGAATGGTATAGGTAATTTCGTGCCACCAGATCTGATCTTCCCTAAGAAAAATAGAAAGGAAGAAC
The DNA here is from genome assembly GCA_927349885.1 of Psylliodes chrysocephalus. Classification (NCBI taxonomy): domain Eukaryota; kingdom Metazoa; phylum Arthropoda; class Insecta; order Coleoptera; family Chrysomelidae; genus Psylliodes; species Psylliodes chrysocephalus. The sequence goes on along the minus strand of OV651818.1, from coordinate 9,665,310 downwards.
TTCTGGATTCTTTACCACCAGGGTCTTTGGGAATATTTTACGAAACTGGATGGATGACATCTAATAGCTTTGTTTTGTGGTTAGAGCATTTCCAGAATTTTGTCAAGGCATCTCTCGAATCAAAAGGTTTATTACTTTTGGATGGGCACACTAGTCATAAATCACTAAAAAAGCATTGACATTTATCATAAACAATGGAATTATTATGTTGTGCTTCCCTGCGCACTATACTATCGTATGCAGCCGCTCGATGTCTGCTTCTATGGTCCTTTAAAGACCTGGAATGTGCACTCTGGTTGAAAAACCATCCAGGACGAGTAATCAGATAGAATCAAATTGGTGAATGATTCACTTCTGCTTATGGGAAAATAAGAAGTGCCACAAGCGGATTTTTGAAAACTGGCATTTGTCCATTCAACACAAATTGTTTCCCGACGAATTTTTTGAGCCGGCTGAGACCACAGATAGATTAATGAAACCAAGCAGCACAAAAGAAGAAACATAAAGGCATACAGAAGAATCAGTCAGCAACGAAATAGAAGAAAGTGGTGCTACGGAAAAACCTATGCAACAGAAAACGACAAAATTAAAATCAGGGAGTCACTTGATATTATTGGATTTCAAGGAGAACCAGTAACATTTTTCCATGTAGGTAAACCACATCAACACTTACCCAGAATGCTGAAAGTTGTTATGTCCTCTGAATCAGATGCCAAATTTGTTTTAAAAAACAAGAAAAAAGTATTGGAAAATGCAAACACCAACGGGATTACTATAATAGACGATAAGACTCCCATGCAACAGCACTACCTCCTGGACTTACGTAAGGAACTAGAAACCCGAACAAACAATGGCGAAGATAACCTAACCATCAAATGTGTCAACGGACTGCCCAAAATTGTTACATTTCGCCAATGATAGCTTTTCTCCATCCTATCTCGTTGACTGGTTTCTCTTATACACTAATTTATGTTCTATTCACGCTAAATATAATGAATTTATGTGCACTGTTCAACTTCTTAAACCTGATATAATTCTTGTCAGTGAAACCTGGTTAAATACCTCAACTCCCGACTCACTAGTTGATATCGACGGATACACAATCTTTCGCAGCGACCGAGAAAACCGAATTGGTGGTGGCGTTTGCATTTATTTCTTAAAAAACATTGTAAATAATTTCTCTGAATCTTCTGTACACATAAAAATATCTAATATAGATGTAATATGTATAAAAATTACTAAACATTTAACGTCTGTACATCTTGTATGTATTTATCCACCCGGTGACACTCTTTTAAACGACACCATTACGCTGCTATCAAAACTTGAAGACCTATCCTTTTATGATAACACAGTTATTTTTAGAGACTTCAATTTTCTTGATATTTCCTGACCCATTATGAATGTCCCCAACGGCAACAACTCCTAAAACATTTTTATGAACTTTGTTCAAAATTCCAACTTATCTCAACTAATTCTTGAACCAACACGCTTCCGAATCAATAATGATCATTTAACACTCGACCTTCTCTTTACAAATGACACACAATTATTGTCCTCCCTAGAGGTTAGTACTCCTATTGGCAAATCTGATCACGCAGTAATAACGGCACACGTACAATTCAATCTACCATTTCCTAAATCGGAAGAACATTTTTCAACGTTAGAAATCATTAACTTCACTAAAGTTGATCATTCGCTTGCAATTACTGATTGGGATAACTTACTGCTGGCCTCTAATGATTGTTCATCTATGTGGAACAAATTTCACAACATCACTACACAAATTCTCTCAAAAAACACTATTAAACGTAGAGTCTATCGCAACAAACTAAAACTTTGGATCACTAGGGAACTACTAGAAATGATAAAACATAAACGCAATCTATGGAGAAGTTAAAAAAACACACAAGATAACGACGATTTTATCTGCCACAGAAGATTTTCCAACCAGCTCAAGCGGCATCTGTCTTCTACGAGACAATCTTACGAAGAATCAATCGCTAACAGTGACAACACTAAAAAAATCTTTAAATATATCCATTCTTCTCTCTCATCCAAAGTGGCCACTCCTTTTCTTCAAAAGATTGATGGAAGTTTATGCTCCTCCAATTTCGAAACAGCTGAGATCTTATCGCTCTCTTTCTCCAATGCCTACACCATCGAGCCACCAAACGATGTACTACCCCATATTATTACTACACGTAATTTAGCTTCACTTGAAAATATATTTTTTACTGAAACCCAAATCAAAAATAATTTACTAGGTATTAAAGCTAACTCATCCCCTAGTCTTGACACCTTATTTCTTAAAAAAATGCGCAGGCGTTCTATCATATTTAAAAAAGGCAATAAACTTGATCCCAATAACTACCGCCCGATCAGCCTCCTACCAGTTATTTGCAAGGTTATGGAATCAATTGTTGCGGAAAAAATGTCCTCCTTTTTAATCCATGAAAATGTTATACCTCAACAACAACAAGGCTTCATTAAAGGAAGATCGACTCTTACCAACTTCCTCCATTGTATTAATAATTGGACGAAATCCATTGACGATAAAAAGCCTATCGATGACATTTATCTAGATTTTTCTAAGGCTTTTGACAGAGTCCCAAAACATCGACTACTTCATAAACTGGAACATCTAGGCATCCGCGGTAACCTTCATAATTGGATCTTAAATTTTTTAACCGACAGATCTTTTAAAGTAAGAGTTGGTAGCGAGTTCTCCTTAGAAAGACCAGTCTCAAGTGGTGTTCCACAGGGCTCGGTTCTCGGCCCTTTGTTGTTTACTGCTTACGTAAGCGACCTTAAAGCGTTAGTTTCATTCTCAATATGTTTTTATGCCGATGATACAAAAATATTTGCCAACCCTCTTCACGACCATCAGACACTTCAAAATGACCTTAACAACTTCCATTCATGGTGCTGCGACTGGCTCTTGCCCCTAAATATAAACAAATGTGTTGTGCTCCATATTAGTAAAAATAATCCGGAGTTGCCATATTCAATCAACATGCATGCATTAAATAGAGTGTCCTCGTACAACGATCTAGGTGTTACAGTGAATTCTAATTTATCGTGGAGTGATCATATCGCTAATGTGTGCAAACGCGCAAACTCCAGATTATTCCTAATTCAAAAAACATTTTCAAAAGTGTCGTTTGAAACGCTGTGCAGACTATAAATGCTACGTCCGTCCTATCCTAGAATACGCAGGACCCGTGTGGTATCCGGACCTAGTACGCGACCAACAAATGTTGGAATGTGTTCAACGCCGCGCCACCCGGCTTACCTTTGGCCGCATTAGACCATCATATGAGGAAAGGTTAGAAATGGGAAATCTTATAACATTCCAACAGAGACGTCTTCGCGGTGACCTAATTTTGTCGTTTCGAATAATAAAACATAACTTTGGCGACCTTAATCAAGCTTTTCTTCTAAATACTGACTCCCGACTTCGTGGACATTCGCTAAAACTTCAGAAAGAAAACTTCAAAACAAGAAAGAGACAACGTTTTCTGAGTAACAGAATCTTCGAAGTCTGGAACAACCTGCCCCAAGAAATTATAGATTCCCAAAGTGTCAATATTTACAAAAACAATATAGACAGGCATATTTTTCACAATTCATAATTATGATATATTTTTGGATTTACCACCTGAACAATGTTCGAACTACATTTGCATGTAGCTCAATTTCGAATTTAATTTTGTAACTATACTTGTATTTAGTCTTTAGATTTATTTTAAAATCATTTCTTGATTTAATAGTTTTTAGGTTAATTATTTTGCTCTTTTTTTACTGGACACAATAGGACACCGTCCTCTGCCCTTATTGTAATAATAATAATAACAAGAACAAGTAAAGAAAATGATGTCAGAGATGATCAGGAGGATAATACTGTGAAAGAAAATATATCTAAAAAAAAATAGCTTGCAGGAAATTTATCCACTGCCCAGAACAAGTGGAACTAGAAAAAGGAAGACTAGACAAACAATAACCGGAGTTCTAACAATCAATCCTAATTTGGAAAAACTCAAGCAGAAATAAGAAAAGAAAAGAATGTTCGTCAATGCAAAAGTAACATTTTAAGTAAGCCAAGTTCCACTGCACAAACAGATAGTGAAAAAGAAGATCCGTTTGCAGCCGAGGACAATAAGGATGATACGGTTTATCTTTACTGCAATGATTCATTTAAAAATTTGCGGTCCAGGGAGCGTTAGATTCGTTGTATAGAATGCAAGAATATTATAAATGTGCCGGAGTGTCCCTGAAGCTAAAATAATTCATTTGTGAAATTTGCGAATATTGATTTGTTATTTTGTTACTTTCTGTACCTATTTTTTATGTTAAATTGTTTTTACCATTTATTTTAAGAATATGTCATTTTATACCTTATGACTGTGTCATTTTACACACATACATTATTTTTTTACTAGTTTTAAATAGATGAGATATTTTCGTTCAAGCGTTTTAATAAAGTATATTCAAAGGAATGTGTAACATTTTTTCCAGTCCGATATTTCGTATGGACTCTACAAAAATAATTTTCAAATAAAAGGTTCGTTATTTTAGGACACCTTCACATAATTAAAATTAAATTGTTAATCTTTAGAATCTTATAATCTTTAAAATTTTCGCATCATATATTACCTTGAAATGTGACTGACTGTTTCCTTGTTGGTTCTCCTACTTTCGAGTTACCTTCTTCCGTTGTTCCTTTTTCTGTTTCAGTTTTGTATTCCACTTCGATCTTTTTAGTCATAAACTTGGCATACGCTACTCTCGCTCTCTTTGGAATTTCGGTCAATTTTGGATTGTACTCTGCAGAAAAATAACAATAATTACCATATTATTTATAGATAATACAATCTTTCTGTCAACTAATAGTGTTAAAAACGTATGTACGGTAACTCTAAGAGACGTTATTTGATACTTTTATAGTTCCTATCGATATGAAAATAAGAGTTGTCCTTATATAACTTTATTAATTGTATTACCCCTATATCTATTATAGAAAAAATGCAGTTTAGAGTGAATCCACATTTTATTAAAAAAAATGTTTTCATAAGTAAACAAGCCGTCCAAACACAAAAAAGAAAAAATCACGGCGGTCTCATGAAATTTATCCCCTCCCCCCAATAATTTTTGTTTTCCATATTTGCAAAATAAAACATTACTAATAAAAAAATCTGATGTGTCCAACACATGACTTTCCTATCTAGTTATAAGGGGCTTTCTTCGGTTATTTTATACAACCTATTGTAGCACCTCTGTAAATATTTAGAATTTAACTTAATATATACATTCTTCACATACATCTAACTCGAAAATTCTGAAAAATTTAAGTTTTTTAAATTTCCTCCAATTTTTCCATTATGGTCCATTTTAGAGAAATCATGTCAAAAAAAAAAAATTATAGAGATCGATATGGCAAACATCTTTTAATTCAACAATTTTCTTAAAAATTATAATTTTTTACATTTTGTAAAATTTCTCGAATACGGACCATTTTAGGAAAATTTTGTATAAAACAAAAATTATAGATAATAATATTGTTAGTAAGTTTTATTAGAAGAATTTTCTTCTCCAAACGTAAATAACGGATATATATTTCATAAAATATAAAAATGACCAACAATAAAGTACCCCCTCAAATGTTCAAATCAGTTCAACGCAGGCCGGAATAACGCTTAACTTTAAAATTTGGTGTGTGTGTGTGTGTGTGTGTGTGTGTGTGTGTGTGTGTGTGTGTGTGTGTGTGTGTGTGTGTGTGTGTGTGTGTGTGTGTGTGTGTGTGTGTGTGTGTGTGTGTGTGTGTGTGTGTGTGTGTGTGTGTGTGTGTGTGTGTGTGTGTGTGTGTGTGTGTGTGTGTGTGTGTGTGTGTGTGTGTGTGTGTGTGTGTGTGTGTGTGTGTGTGTGTGTGTGTGTGTGTGTGTGTGTGTGTGTGTGTGTGTGTGTGTGTGTGTGTGTGTGTGTGTGTGTGTGTGTGTGTGTGTGTGTGTGTGTGTGTGTGTGTGTGTGTGTGTGTGTGTGTGTGTGTGTGTGTGTGTGTGTGTGTGTGTGTGTGTGTGTGTGTGTGTGTGTGTGTGTGTGTGTGTGTGTGTGTGTGTGTGTGTGTGTGTGTGTGTGTGTGTGTGTGTGTGTGTGTGTGTGTGTGTGTGTGTGTGTGTGTGTGTGTGTGTGTGTGTGTGTGTGTGTGTGTGTGTGTGTGTGTGTGTGTGTGTGTGTGTGTGTGTGTGTGTGTGTGTGTGTGTGTGTGTGTGTGTGTGTGTGTGTGTGTGTGTGTGTGTGTGTGTGTGTGTGTGTGTGTGTGTGTGTGTGTGTGTGTGTGTGTGTGTGTGTGTGTGTGTGTGTGTGTGTGTGTGTGTGTGTGTGTGTGTGTGTGTGTGTGTGTGTGTGTGTGTGTGTGTGTGTGTGTGTGTGTGTGTGTGTGTGTGTGTGTGTGTGTGTGTGTGTGTGTGTGTGTGTGTGTGTGTGTGTGTGTGTGTGTGTGTGTGTGTGTGTGTGTGTGTGTGTGTGTGTGTGTGTGTGTGTGTGTGTGTGTGTGTGTGTGTGTGTGTGTGTGTGTGTGTGTGTGTGTGTGTGTGTGTGTGTGTGTGTGTGTGTGTGTGTGTGTGTGTGTGTGGGTGGGTGTGCGTGTGCGTGTGTGTGTGTGTGTGTGTGTGTGTGTGTATGTGTGTGTGTGTGTGTGTGTGTGTGTGGGCGTGTGGGCGTGTGTGTGTGTGTATGTGTGTATGTGTGTATATGTGTGTGTATGTGTGTGTATGTGTGTGTATGTGTGTGTATGTGTGTGTATGTGTGTGTATATGTGTGTATGTGTGTGTATATGTGTGTATGTGTGTGTATGTGTGTGTATGTGTGTGTATGTGTGTGTGTGCGTGTGCGCGTGTGTGTGTGTGGGTCTGTATCCACGATAACTCATGAACGGATACAAAGAAAAACACCAAATTTTATACTTAAGCTTTGTTTCGGCCTGCGGTAAACTGATTAAAATTTTTTTTGGGGGGGGGTACTTTATGAAAGGTCATTTTTATATTTTATGAAATATATCTGCTATTTACGTTTGGAGTAGAAAATAAAAGTTACTTATAATATTCTCTATAATTTTTGTTTTATAAAAATTTTTCCTAAAATGGTCCGTATTCAAAAAATTTGACAAAATGTAAAAAAAATCAAATTTTTATGCAAATTGTTTAAATAAAATTTTTTGTCATATAATTCTCTATAATTTTTGTCCTATATATAATTTCTCTTAAATCGACCGTATTCGAGATATTTGACAAAAAGTGTAAATTTAGAGTTTTAAAGAAAACTGAAAAACGGATAGAGAAAAACACATTAAATTTTAAACTTACGCTTTACTTCGGCCGGAGGTAAACTGATTAGATTTTGGGCAGAGTCGGAACATCTGGGGGGTACTTTATAGAGGGTTGTTTTTATATTTTATAAAATATATCTGTTATTTACGTTTGGAGAAGAAAATTCTTCAAATAAAAGCTACTTCTAATATTATTTTCTATAATTTTTGTTTATTACAAAATTTACCTAAAATGGTCCGTATTCGAGAAATTTCATAAAATGTAAAAAATTCTGAATTTTTAGGAAAATTGTTGAACTAAAAGATGTTTGCTATATCGACCTCTATAATTTTTGTTTGTTTTACATGTTTTTTCTAAAATGGATCGTAATGGAAAAATCGAAGGAAAATTATAAAATTAAAATTTTTCAGCATTTTCGTTGGCAATGAGTGAATATAGAAAAATGTTAGAAGTATGTGGAAAATGTATATATTAAGTTAACCTCTAAATATTTACAGAGGTGCTACAATAGGTTGTACAAAATGACTGAAAAAAGCCTGTAATAACTAAATAGGAAAGTCATGTGTTGGACACATCAGATTTTTATAAACCGCATTTTGATGAATTTCGTGTTATAGAATATGCTAAATTAAAAAAAACCTAATTAATTTACCTAACCTATACGACCTGGAGACTTTGGAGTTACCTCGCAAAAAATTAGGTATACTTAAAATGTGAAAATTTTAAAAAGCATCTTATTTACCTAACCTGTAGGTTTTAAAGCCATCGCAGATTATTTCGCAAACATTTTACAAAACCTAACTAATTTACCTAACATGTGCGGCCTGGAACCATCGCGGATTGTTTCGTAAAATAGTATTGCTAAAAATTAAAAAAACTTATTTAATTTAACTAACCTATACGACCTGGAGATATCGGGGCTACCGTGCAAAAATTTTTTACATAAAATGAGAAAAAACCTAACTAATTTACCTAACCAGTGAGATCATGAGCCACTGCAGGTTGCTTCTTCAAGAAAATTATACATAAAATAAGAAAAATTAAAAACGTAACTAATTTTGCTAAACTGTATGGCCTAGGTCCATCGTGATTGTTTTGCAAAAAAAAACCTAACTTATTTTCCTAATCTGTGTATACATGAAATAAAAATTAAAAAAAAAAACCTAATTAACCCTAGAACCACAACGTGGAAGACTTAACTCATAGACCACAACATGGGGTCACGCAAGACCCCCATTTAAATTTAGGCATTAAATAACGAAATACGTCTGGTTTTTAATAATTTATTTCACAAAATACATTAACAAATTCTTGGAGACTACAATTTTTTACAGAAAATCAAAAAACGTCAAATGTATGGCTTGCAGTCCTCACAAATACATAAACTATGTTCAGCACATATATTTCTTTTACAACTTACACATATATGGCGGCCGTTTCGGTCTCGTTTAAGTGGATAGATAGTACATCATCTTTTTCCACTACGACTATCTGTGGGTTGCTGAGCCTCATCAGTCATTCCAAGAAATTCACGGAGACTACAACGTAGGTTTCGGGGTAAACGTTCGTTTTGCACCCTTATTTTGATTTGGTCTTCTACTACAAGTTTGTTTTTTTCCGTACGATAGAAACCAGAGTCTTATTAGCATCAAAAGCAAATGCAGATGAAGGAATTTGTTGACGCTTGGTTTCTAAATATGCTGCAGGAATTTCTTTCTTAGTTTTGCGTAAAATACCGACCATTGTTAGTTTCTTTGTAAGTAATTTATCTGCCAGTTCAATAGAGGAAAACCAGTTATTCATAGTTATGTTTCTGTTGATATTTTTAATATCTTTTGATAGCCTCATAACATATTGTGTAGGAATAGATCCTTGACTCGGATCCCTAGTTTCTTTTTCAATGTACGGTATCGCATAACACATATAAAAAGTTTTGGCAACGCACATCATAACGACCGTTAGGCCATATTTATCTGGTTTGCTCGGTATATACATCTTGAATTGTCATCGGCCTATAAAACTTAAAAGTTGCTCGTCGACTGTAACATATTCAGAAGGTGTGTAGCTGTCTTGACATTTTTTTACATATATATCCCAAACTTCTCTTAGCGCTGCAAGTTTTTCCAAAGCATTTTCATCTGTTCTTGTATTTTTATCATCAAAATAAATTCAAATCGATTTAGACTCATCGGTAATCGAAATATTGGGATCCCAAATTTTGTTGGCCACAGTTCTTCTAATGATAGTTTACTGGCTTTTAAGACACCATCATAATACAGCAATCTAAACAAAGCCAGTAATTCTGCTTTATTTGTATTTTGCAAATATCTTTGTTCTGTTTTATAAGAGGCTCTTAGCAGCTCTATTTCTTGATTAGTATGTTCTACTATTATAGATAAAATAAAGTCAGAAAAAAATAACCATCAAATTTGTTTTAGATTCAGATTTTGCTAGCTTTACCTTTTGGTCCGGAAGTGAATTACAATATTTTTTCTTGATGTTTTTGAAAACTTAGACTGGGAAGGATGTGCATACCACTTATATCCATTATGTCCATATATAGTTGAATATTTCTTACTTAAAGAAGGTGATGGTGTGTTTTCTTCTAATATGTTTTGATGTTCAATATTTTCTAATATCTGTATCTCATCTTCTTTTTTATCATATTCCAAAACGCCATCTTCGTCTTCACTTTCGTTTTCACGTTCCATGTTTTCTTCATCATCTCTTCCTTCTTTATAAAGAATTTTCTAAAGTTCTGCATCATTTAAAGGTTGTTTAGGGTCATCAATTTTATATTTTCTGCAAAGTATATGGTATTTATAACATACATTATGAATATATAAAAAAAAAATAATAAAAGTTGTACCTACCGGAATAAAAAACTTCATACATAACCACAACGTGGGGTCAAAAACGCAATAGTCATCAAATACTAGGTACCTGTCAAAGTAAACAGATCCGAACACACACTAACCGAGACAGGTTATCGCAGGGGGGCTTATAACATATGCGCGTTATATCAACAGGTTAATGCGCAACACATCCGCGCATATCAGTCCGTTTTACAATAATAAAATGATATTTAAATTTAAAGTACACTGAATAATTGAATAATTCAAATATATTTCGCTTAATAACAAAAGTAATACACGGTAAGTATTGTTTTAAAATTATATATTTATATAAATACTACAATTATTTGAAAAACATGAATTAATCAATTATTTGTACAATGTAAATCTGACTTTGGGATTGTCACCCGTTCGAACCGATACAATAACAAAACTGAACAAAACAATATGGTTATGGTTGCTGAATAAAACGTGGTAAGTACTTTTACTTTTATTTAATTTTAGTTTTAGTTAAACATGTTAAATTTAAAATTAAGCAAAGATATTTTGATGTTTTAACATGTGTTTAGCAGGTCCTGTTCGTAATAAATTTATAATATCTAATTGTAATAGCGTTGTTTGTATAAAGGTAAATAGTACATTAATTTACTGACCAATTTATGCTGTACATTTTAAGAACACATTATTTTTATTTCCTTCCGATATTAAGCAAGGAACTTCATCATTCCACTTGCGAAAAACCATTTATAGGTTACAAGACTGTAAATTGGCTTTACCTTTGGTACCCTTGAAAGCTAAATTAACAGTAAAGAGTAATACTAAAGTAATATTGTTATCATACCATCAAACAAATTACCAGTGAAAAGAAAGTTACATTCGATTAAAATTTCATCCAATGAAATATAATTATTACATAAAAAACAATAATTAGCTCTTGGATTTTTAAATCAATCCAGTGAATGGTTAGCTCCAAGGGAGAAAAAACTCTATTTTATAATTAGAAAACAGCAAAGTAAAATTTGCGAATCAAAGAAGGACCTCAAAGCTTGATCCCGCAGACATCTGTTTTTTTTAAAGTACTACATCTCATTAAAAGATGAAGGGACTACCATTATTAATTATAAAATATTATAATGAAAGTATAAAACTGTGACAATGTCTAAAAGAAAAAAGAGATTCAAAATGATATGAAGTTAAAATACTACTTTGAATTTTTTCTGTTTCAGATTATATGGATGGTTCTCCTTAATGTGTTTTGTTACCTACCCAAGTTTACAGAAAGTTTTAGTTGTTTTAATAAAATATTGTTTATTTAGAAAATGTATTATAAATTAATTTTAATGATATAATAGATAATACAATTATTTTATATTACATTATTTTACCCTTCCTAAAATTATGGGTCATAAAATTTTATATTTTGATTGGCATTTTGTTACATCTTGCACCTTGTCTGTGTTGTAAAAAATGCCAATAAAAATGCAAAATTTTAGTTATACTAATTAAAGTAGAGCTACGAACAAAATCCCGCTAATTTTTAAATAAAATAAAATATGCAGGTATCTATATTACCGACTGAGAAATAGTTGGACAAATCCCTTACCGGTGGCGCTGCAAGCAAACCTGTTGCCATATTTCTTCAAAGAAACGGCAACTCTTAATTATCCTTCCTCCATGGGTTATCGTCACTTAAGGATAGCTGGACTCCCACCCGTCTATCCAAAATACAAACATGCGTACAGGCTTAAATGGGCGGCGACCCCACGTTGTGTTTCTAGGGTTAATTTACCCAACCTATACGGCCTGGAGACTCTTGTGTATGTATCCATTGCATCTCCACCGAAAACCATCTACCCTTTTTGTACATGGCGTCATTACAAAATAACCGAACATTTTATTATTTTGCGGTATTACACCCAAACGCTGCACTTACAATATAATATCATTATTATTTTGCCATGTAAATTAGTACAATCCATTATTAAAAGAAACGCAAAAATTAAATTAAAAAATATATTTCAGATCTACTGTTAATTTACTATCATGTTTATTGTAATAAAATTAATTAACAATCGCAGTAAACTAGTACACAAACATCACATCACCTGCATTGGCCATTAAAAGTAAAGATTTTAAAAGCGATTAAATTTATTTAAATTAGTGAACACCAAGAGTGTTTTTTTATTTTTAAGCTTCAAATGACATATACTTCCACATAAACTAAAAATTTTAGTAATGCGTTGATTCATTCTAAACTGCATTTTTACCACATAAGCTTTTATAACAATTTATTCAGCAAATCATTTTTATTACATTTCATTATGGACAAGTACTTGCGACCTGAAAGGTTTGAAGCCGATCCACCTTTGGATTCATCACTGGCTACACTGGAAGCACACGTTTGAAAATATTCTCTTAGCAAATAAAGAATGTAATAGTGATAGTCTAAAGTTAAAGGTACCTACTAACAAATCACGTATCTCCTAAAATGTTTTCTGTTATACGCGAAAGCAAAGATTATGCGACAGCTATTGACACTATAAAAAAAATGTACATAAAACCGAAAAATATATTATACCCTAGATATTGCCTTGCTACTAGACGTCAGGAAGCGCATGTGACAGTTAAACGGTTAATCTATAGTTAAACTATATTTGCAGTCATTAAATCGGCTGGCTAACGAATGCGATTTTAAGTGTGTCTTAGCAGAACAAAATAAAAATGACTATCTAAGAGACACATTTATCCCCGGCCTATTTTCAAGTTCTACCCGCCAACGTCTTTTAGAAAACACTAACTTATTTTTAGACGAAGTTTATAAACAAGCGCTATCGTTAGAAATGGCTCAGACACGTAATGAAAAATTCTTGTCTAATATCCTCTGCATGAATGCTCTTTCTCTACCCTTGTCCAGCAGTTTTGACATAAACGATGTTAATGGGGATCAGTCTAATATAAACCTACCTGCCATGTCATCAAAATGTAAAAATCGAAAATGCTATTTTTGTGGAAACAAAATTAATCCCAGATATGAATGTCCTGCTTCAGAAGCTGTCTGTATTCTATGCAAAAAACGAGGACACTTCGCCAAAGTGTGTAAAAGTAAAAGAATGAACGTAAACGCTGCTGTAGCTTCCGCTGATAACATTTTAGGATGTGTTATTGCTTTTATGATTTCTACTTGTCTAAGCAAAACTCTAATACCTGTACATATAAAGGAAATAGAATTTACTGGATAAATAGACACTGGTAGTGTTTAAGTTTTCTCAAAAATTCGATAGTTTCAAAATTTGGATTAATTTTATCACCACCTCACGAAACTATTGCAATGGTTTCCTCAAATCTTGGATAATTTATGCTCAGACATAATACTTGGTCATGATATTCCGAAAGATCACTCCAAATTCGAAGTAAACTTCGGAGGTTCTAGAACACCCTTAAAAATATGTAGTGTTACTCAAGCCTCAATTCCTTCCATGTCACTTTTTACGAATCTATCGTCCGATTGCCACTCAATTGAGATTAAACCTAGGCGTCATTTTTAAAAAGACTCTCAATTTATTCAATCAGAAGTAGCCAAACTTCTCGCAAAGGGTATTATTTAAACCAGTAGATCTCCTTGGCGTTTTAATAACATCTAATGAGAATCATAAAAATAAAAATGGTTATTAACTACGCGCCAACTATTAACAGACTTATAAAGTTTCAAAGCACGAGTATTTTGGCACAATAGACTTAACCAGTGCTTATCATCAAATTTCATTCTCAAAGGAAGAAAGGTCATACACTGCTTTTGAAACCTGTGGCAACCTATACCAGATGTTGTGTATTCCTTTCAGAGTAACAAATGGAGTTGCCACTTTTCAGAGAGTAATCGATTATATAAATAAAGAAGAAAAATTAGAAGAAACTTTTGCTTATTTGGATGATATAACGATTTGTGGGAAAAATCAGTTCGAGCATGATAGAAATTTAAAGAGGTTTCTAGAGCCTGCAAAGAAATATAATCTTACAATTAAAAAGCAAAAGTTAAAATTCTTACAAAAATCGATAAGGTTATAAGGTAATAACATAGAAAATAAAATTATAAAACCGGATCTAGACCACTTGAGTCTTCTTTCCAAATGTCCTATACCATAAGACAACAATTCTTTTAAAAGAGCTTTAGGAATATTTTCTCATTATGCCTGTTGCAGATTTGTTGTACTCCTTTTACCCCTATACTTGTTCCGCACTGAACATAGAGATTGTCATTGATATACAATTTATTAATTTGTCAAATAAACATGAAATACTGAAAATGATATAGTTTTTCCTTTTTCAACGTACAGTCCATTCAAAACTATAATTTAGGTTGAAACACATTCATCCATAGTTTTTGGTCCTTCGAGCCGGATATAGATATATCTGCGCAAAATACATTCATTACAATTCAATCAAGACATTGGTGTTCGGCGTGAGATTGAAACACAAGGCGAGGACTAGGGATCAGCATTGCAAGTCAGGTACAAAATTAGACAAAGGGCGACTGAGTTTTATTCTGATAATCGTTGGTTCTTCATCATGTGAGACAAAAATAAATCGAAAGACAAGGAGTTGTTAGTTTAAAAAAGAGATGCTATATTTACAAAAATTTTACGTTTCAAATCATGGTTAGAGCACAATCCAAATCCAAAGGTATTTGAGTTAAAATTCAGAAAGTCTAATTTAGAAAAGCACTTGCTAGAATTTGAGAATATCCAAATAGAAATAGTTGCAATTACAATGTTTGTGGATGGATTTCCTTTGAAGAAATATATTATGAAACGTTATCACATGCAGATGAAATTTTGGGGAAATTTAGTGGTAAAAAATTACAAAGATGTCCCAATCAATCGTTTAGATCGCTGGAACCACATCCAATATCTCTATCAACATTTGTGGAAAAGATGGTCTTCTGAATATCCCACTCATTTTCAAAATCGATCCAAGTGGAAATCCCAAACGCCAAATCTTCAACGAAATCAATTTATTCTTTTAAAGGAAGATAATCTCCCTCCTTTCCATTAGAAAATGGGTAGAATTGTAGATTTGCATCCAGGCACTGACAAGATAGTTCGAGTCGTTTCCGTTAAAACTGCAAATGGACTTTACAAACTTGCAGTTAATAAAGTGTGTCTATTGCCTATCGACACTTCTTGAGATTTAAGTCATTAAAATATTTAATGCTTTTATATCTTAAGACACTTTATGCAAAATACTGTCTCATTTTGTGTTTTCTTTTTTAATACTTCAAATGTTTTTGTTATTTTGAGGTATTAAAATTTAATTCTTTCAAGGCGGGCAGTACGTTGCAGATTTGTTGCATTCCTTTAACCCCTATATTTGTTCCGCACTGAACATGGAGATTGTCATTGATAAACAGTTTATTAATAAACCTTTTCATCATGTGATGAGCGCAAGCGCAGCCACCATGTTGAAATAGCGGTGATTCAAAAGTTTCGTACTGTTTTGATCGACAATGGCTGGAAAGCAATATTATCTCTACAGAAAAATTAATCATTAGAAAAAATCGTTGATGGTGATTAACTTTTCCATAACTCTGTAGATTCGCGTAGTTGTGAGAAGTTGAAAAGGTGGTTGAAGTGTCTTAGACGTTTGATACGAACGAAAAAAGTGGACTGATTGAGAGGTTAGGTGTATCAATACTTCTTAACTGTGTACAAAATTTATGAAAACAAATAATAATTATAACTCTACTCTAATTAATTATGCCAACCAACTACCAACTATTATTAGTACTTGCAAAAACACTTTAATTAACATGAAAGTTACATCACGAGTATAATTCATAAAATATATTAGGTATTTAATATTTTGAGGATCAACATGACATTTTTAATTATATTACTGTGTATACCGAAGTAGAATTTAATATTAAAAAAATATTGTTTAACACCAGATAATAATTTTCTTCTGTTGGACCACTTTCTCCATGAAAATGTAATTAACAGATATAAGTATATTCAGTAACATCATCAATCCATCGAAAACCGTTGTCACTTCTGTCTTCGACAACATTTTTTCGCACCTAATGCACATTTGCTTGATAAATTGATAATTTTTTACGATATTTCAGCCAAGGCTTTGGAATATTTATAAAATAATATGTATTGTATGTATTTATTGCCTTTGAATGATTTATACCGTGTGTCAATTTTACATACTGCATAACAACACCGTTTCGTTGTTCCTTTCCGTACAGATAACATAATTATAATTGATTGCAAAAATATATTTTTTAATTAAGACACTAAAATTATTATTACTTTGCTTTTTCTTCCTTTTTTTTTGTAAATGAATATACTTAAATTAATATTTATCGATTATAATTTTTTTCACGTGGGCATTCTAACATGCTTGTTTACAAAAACAGTACGAAAAAGATGGCTGATACTGTCGCATGCGCACAAAAAAAAATTATGATGAAAAGGTCTATTTGTCAAATAAACATCAAATACTGAAAAGGATATATTTACCCTTTTTCAATATATATAGTCCATTCAAAACTGAAATTAAGGTTGAAACACATTCATCCGATGCTAAATGGATTTCAAAATTTTATGCAAAAGTCCAATCTCTGATTAACTCTTCTAAATATCCAATGACTAATAAAATAAGTCTGCTTTTCATGTTTTTAAAATCTGACATAATAAAATCTATGGTAAACGCGATTGATGAAAGTATTCCGTTCACCGTTAAAACCGATGCTTCGGATCATTCAATCTGGAAGACATATGGCATTTAACTCTCGAAAATCGACATTCGGCAGTAGAAAAAGAGGCCTACGCTATTGTCGATTCTCTGAAGAAATGGAAACATTACCTCATCGGTCGCCAATTCCAACTTATAACCGATCAGAAATCATTCTCATTCATGTTTAATACCAAGCACAAAGTAAAAAAAAATGAGAAAATGCAAAGATGGTGTCTGGAACTTTCATGTTATAAATATAAGATAATTTATCATCCTGTGCCTGAAAATACAATCTGTGATACACTGTCTCGAATTTGTGCTAGTTCTGGAGCAGAATCCACTCTATTCAGGGTGCCCCAAATTGTTCTACCCATGCTATAACTTCTAAACCATGCAAGATAATCTAACCGGACAAAAGTCATCCATTATAATTGGCGGTGTACTTTAAAACAAATAAAAATTTGATGACCCACCCTCAAAAACTACCTCCCTGGAACAACCCCCTCAAAAATTATTAACGACACCATAATTTTGTTCTGCTTATTTTTGTACTCGTTACTTTTCTCTGTACAACTGTTTTTAAAATTTTGATGTCGCTCCATAAATAAGCGAGATTCATTTTTTCATTTAATCAAGTTGCTTGCTGTCAAATTCATGGTAAGTGTTCTAGCGCATTATAAACAATACTATATTAATCTGTCCTTTAAACGAAAATCCTATAAGCAAATATTTTCTCATAAAATTTAACTACAAATTAACCATTCATAATTTAAATAAATTGAAACCCCCAATTCCAATTTATTTAAACGAAAATCCTTGTCAAATAGAAGTGCAACTTAAATACTCGATAAAATTAGCAGTTTTTATTTGATAAAGTTTGCAATGATTTAGAGTTTGTCAAGTCCTAACAAATTATTTAAGTTTCCTACTGTGTTTAGTTCCAACGAGTACACCGATATGATAATTATTTACGGCGAATGTCGCAAGAATTCAAAACAAGCTACACAATTATACTATGAACGTTTTCCGAATAGAACAATTCCCTCAGTTAGAACGTTTTCCAATTTTAAAAGAAGTCTTAGACAATGACATTTTCCTGAAACACCAGAAATATCAGAAATGAAAAAATTATTATACATGTTTTGGCTTACGGTCATTAGTTACGTGAAATTAATTTTAAATTAATTTCAAATTTATTTTTAACAACAACTTCTCCATAACCCCTCGTAACACAACACATGTATGCTTGCCCTATCATTATTACTGAAAGGGATCGTATTTAATTCTGTCCCCGTTGAATGACAATATAAAGCTTACACCTATTCTATCGCTTTTGAACATGGTAAATTCCAGGAACCAACGTAGTGGATGCGCTGGAATAGAAGCAGAGAATCATCGTCATAGGAACGGGAATTAATTATTGAATGTCAGGATTGAACGGGGAGAATGGAATGTCGTGATTGTTAAAAGGGTGTAGGTTTTGTTAGTTTTATTTGTGATAAAAATGTGAGTGCCTTTTTAAATCAATTATTACGTTTCAATTACTTTTATATTATTTAACTAGTTGATGGTTCACTATTTAGATTTGAATTTCACTGTTATAAGTAATTTCATGCTTTTTCTTGACGGCAATTTTTTGTATCTGTCATAAAATATTGCTTGCATTCCAATAACGAGTTTGTTTGATTTTATGACTTATTTTACTATCTAAATCAGTGAAAAATAGCATCCTTTTAATATTTTAATTTAAATATTTTTGAAGTTTATTGATATTTTGTAGTTATAG
The DNA here is from genome assembly GCA_927349885.1 of Psylliodes chrysocephalus. NCBI lineage: Eukaryota > Metazoa > Arthropoda > Insecta > Coleoptera > Chrysomelidae > Psylliodes > Psylliodes chrysocephalus. The sequence goes on along the minus strand of OV651818.1, from coordinate 9,646,609 downwards.
CAAGGAAAATTTGCTATAATTTTTATTTGACATTGAGATTATTTTTTTAGTCAGAGAGAGAGAGAGAGATATTAGTTAAGTTGTCTCTCTTTATTTCAGTTGGTTACACTACATTACCATTATCGATTTTTAAAAAGCATCGTTCGCGCAGGATCTGCTAATGTCGGCGCATAGCCCATAGCGGTTCTTTTAGCAACCAGTTCATATAAAACCTAAAACGGTGAATTAATTTTCCCTTTCTGGTGTTTAAATTCAAAAGTGCCTAGCTGTGCCAATAAATATAATAAAATGAGTTTCTAGTAATTATCTTTAATTTATGTGTATCGTGTGAACGTTGGGATAACTGTCAGGTAAATGTTTTTCTTTTATTCCCATTTTGCTGGATTTCGTTGCAAAACTTAAGGTCGGCCATGTGCTTTTTTTTATTACCACCATGCTGATGAATGCCGGCTTCTATATTTTATTTCATTTTATATAGATTATAGCTACCCTAACTAATAATATTTTTTAAGCTTTCTTATATATAATAATATAAATGTGTTATGATTCAATTACTTTGATATATACGCAGGGAGGCAACTAAATAATTAAATTATAAGTCAGTCTGGAAATACAGTTTAAACGGAAATTTATGCCTTATAAATATTTTATATTCTGTTCAGATGATGTAACTTTAATATTTGTCGTGATATTTTATATTCTGTTCAGATGATGTAACTTTATTATTTGTCGTGATATTTTATAATCTGTTCTTACGATGTAACTTTAATATTTGTCCCGTTTATGCATAAATCCGTAAGATTTCCAAACTGGCATGTATATGTACTTTTATACACGGTACTGAGGTTCTTTTATTTCTAAACCTGTAGTGGCTCCAAGAAGTATCCAAGTACTCAAGTACTGTCTCCAAGAAGAGACTACTCCTCCAAGTAATGGTTCCAAGTAGTACTTCCAAGTAGTACCTCCAAGTAATGGTTCCAAGTAGTACCTCTAAGTAGTACCTCCAAGTAGTACCTCTAAGTAGTACCTCCAAGTAGTACCTCCAAGTAGTACCTCCAAGTAGTACCTCCAAGTAGTACCTCCAAGTAGTACCTCCAAGTAGTACCTCCAAGTAGTACCTCTAAGAAGAAGCTCTAAGATCCTTTAAGAAGCTCCAGGCTCTTCTATGAAAACGCATTAAGGAGCTCCAAGCTCCTCCAGGAAGCTCCTAGTTGCCCCTAGCTTTAAAAAAGGGAAGTACCGTACCTACGTACTAAAATACCACCATTTATCGAAGTATCTAACAGTAAATTTAAACAATCATTCATTCATTCAACTCTATTCACTAACTATTTACTTTGTAGACTGATGTAATACTTAAATTTCACTTTTTTTATTAAATGTATTAAATTTTCTCACTTTCTTTTATTTGCCAGAACCCATACAGATAACTTTAAGTACCAGAGACGGACTCAATTAAGCAGGACATTTAAAATCAGATAAGTTTTCCAAGTTACTGAAAAACTTGATGGCTCTCAACTTTTTTTGTCGTTGTCTTATTTTAATATCTTCCATTTTATCTTAAAGTAGATCTTGGCCTGCGAACAGGTCAAGCTACTCTGATTTTATTTGTCTTGGTCAATTTTTGAATCCACGCATATCAGCAATTTGAGCTTAATCACTTATTAAATAAATTAACAACATAGAAATCTAGAAAGAAGGTAACATCATGTAAATCCACATCAGAGATTTGGCACTCGAAATTGGCAAAAGTAGCATCCAAAGAATATTAAAAGACAATAAATATTATCCTTATAAAATACACTTGGTCCAAGGTTTACACCCTAATGATCTTGCTTAGACTTTCTCGCTAGAATGCAGGTGAAACTAAATGATGATGCCACATTCTTAGATAAAATATTATGGAGCGACGAATCACGTTTCCATAATAATGGTGTATTAAATCGTCATAATTCCAATTACTGGTCCCCAATAAATCCTCAGTGGGTAAGAGAAACAAGATTTCAAAATATTTGGGGCATAAACGTATGGTGTGGTTTATTCAATGGTAGGATTATAGGTCCTCATTTTTATGAAAACACTCTAACGAGAAGAGGATATCGTGATTTTTTAATCATTACCGTTCTTGATATATTGGAAGGTGTTCCTTTTAATCAAAGACCTAATATGTGGTGGCAGCAAGATGGTACACCAGCTCTTAATGCACAAATTGTGAGCCAATATTTGGCAAACACTTATGGAAACCGTGTTATATCCACCCATTCTCCAATTATCCAGTGGCCGGCAAGGTCATCTGATTTGTCGCCTCTAGTTTTTTTCTGGGGTACTATGAAGAACGTAGTATACGAAACAAAACCAGAGGACTTAGAAGATTTAAAAAATAGAATCAGACATGCTTGTAACAGATTTACACCGGCCATGCTTCGAGCTGCCTGTAGTAGAAATTTATTATTAAAGTTTGACAAATGTGTGAAAGTGAGAGGTGGGCAATTTGAACACTGATTATAAGTTATTTCTACTCTTTGAGTGTTTATATTTATTTCTTTTCTTCTCCTTCTCTTGTTTCAATGTATTTTTTAATTATGTGTCACCTAATAAAAGTATTTTTTATCATCAACTTTACATACAGTTTTATTAAATTTCCCACTTATTTATGGAGCGATTTTAAAATTTTAAAAACAGTTGTACAGAGAAAAATAGCGACTATAAAAACGAGTAGAAAAAAATTAGGGTGTCGTAAATAATTTTTGAGGGGGTTGTACCAGGGGGTAGTTTTTGAGGGTGGGTCATCAAATTTTTATTTGTTTTAAAGTACACCGCCAATTATAATGGATGATTTTTGTCCGGTTCGATTATCTTGCATGGTTTAGAAGTTATAGCCTGGGTAAAACAATTTCGGACACCCTAGTTTACATACATATTTGTATCATCTAGGGGTAACACGGATGGTTCACTGGATAAGATCATACTCTGTGCAATAAATTAGAAAAATTACGTTATCTTGTAGAATATGTGCAGAAATAAAACCTTGTTTTTTAAACAAACAGGTATCTTAATCATTCACTACTTTTGAAAGACTTTTGTTAGATTTTAAGGGACCTTTACCTTCTTTATCCTTTAACAAATACCTAATAACTATAATCGATGAATACGATTTCCCTTTGCTTTTGCATGTCCATATACATCCACGTCTCAAGTAATAAAACACATCTAAAATTTTTGCAATTTTTGGTTACCCTTCCTTTATTTATACCGACAATGGAAGTTGTTTTACTTCTAAAGAATTTAAGGATTTTCTTACACGAAGAGGAATTGCCTCGAGTCGCTCTACCCCATATAATCTCAGATGCAACGGCTAAATTAAAAGGGAAAATGGTACAATATGGAAGACGATACAGTTAGCGTTAAAATCCAAAAATTTCAAAATTTCTCAGTTAAATGAAGCTCTCCATTCAATAAGGTATTTGTTAGGCACCGCAATAAACGCCACTCCACAGGAAAGGATGTTCAACTACTGTAGACGTTCAGTTAATGGACAATCTCTTCCCTCGTGGTTAGCTGATACTGGTCCTATACTATTAAAGACACAGGTTCGTAAATCTAAGTATGAACTAATTGTAGAAGAAATCGAACTAATAAAAAGTAATCCTTAATTTTCGTATGTAAGAATGTCCGATGGAAATGAAATAATGGTCTCGAATCGTCATTTAGCATCAAGAGGGAATATTATTGAGAATAGTTCACTTGAAAAAATTGAAGATGATAGTTGTTCGTTCCCTTGTTCTACTCTTGACTCCCACTTTAGTGTTTACGTCCACTGAAAACTTGAATTTCCCATCAGCTACTACCGGAAACTTAGTTGAATTGAGTGAAACAGTCCCTACTTCTTTAGAAATCCAAATTTCGAAATCTATCTCTAGAAGTATTTTACCATCTCAAGAAAGTGGCCCAGCCAGAAACAGAAAACCTCCTAAATACCTTGAGGAATATGAAAGATTTTGAAGAGGAGGAGAATGATATGTAAATATGAGTTGTATAACTTTATTAATTGTATTATCCCCATATCTGTTACTTTTTTTTTAATTTGGTGTCATCGGCGTCGACTACTACGGCCATTAGCCTCGTGTTCAGTGTAGGCTTTGTTACTGTTTCCCAGTGCCACTTTAGGAACAGCACTGTTAATTAGAACCCAACAATGAATGTTCGAGTGGGGAATCCTACCAAGGCATCAGAATTAATTTTAAATAATTAAATTAATAAGCCGTGATCTCAATACAATATTTTTAAAGTAAAAGGAAATTCATAAATTCACAACAATCTAAACATGACATATTCACTGTCAGATCCCAATATTATTTTATACCTATTAACTTATCAGTCTGGCTAATTGGCAATGACAAAGGCCATAATTAAAAGAAAAATTACCTATTAATTTTTCATCGTCCAATTCCCTATTGCTAAGAATGTGCTTCCTTATACTTTGTCGCTTAACTCTAGCAGCTTCCAACTCTTGCGCACTGCCAATGGGATCGCTAGTAACGGCGTTCTTCTTTACTAACGCATTCCAGTCTTTTTTCGTCGATTTGAAAGTTGCTCTTCGTCCTATAACTTTAGCGATATGCCCGAAAACATTTTTCGTCTCTAGTGGGTTCATTTTCATCTCTTGAACGATGCCTTCTACTATGCCTATGTGAAAATCTTTCATGAGTCTCCTTTCCATCACCTTTCCTTTTTTTCCAGATACTAAAAATAATAATAATAATAATAATAATAATAATAATAATTATAGAAGTGTAGTGATGTCGCATGATAAAAATCATAATACCTTGACAATCGTCAAGGTTAATTCTAGGTGTCTTCATTCCGTTTTGCCTTAAGATATCGATCAGTTCGTATCTTAAACTTGAAATGTCTTGTCGTATTTCCATAACATCATCTTCAGTAATGCCATAATCGTCTCGTTTTCTCTGTTCGGCGGTAACATATCTTCTTACTAATAATTTCATAATTGTTTCATGGCGTTCCCTTGCTTTTTCTCTAGACTTTCCCTAAAGAAAGATAATATAATTATTTTCTTAATAAAAATATAGAGCAGATATCGTAACTCCTCAACAATTTGATCTAACAACTGTTATAGGGATATACAGGGCCATTAACACTACAAATTAAAAATAATTTGGATTATACAGGGTGGTCCAAAAATAGGAATTTATATCAAAGTTATGTTTTTTTAAAGGGAACACCCTATATTTGATGGTGCCTTTTGATTCCCCGGAAAAAATAAAGTTTCTGTAATGTTTCCTATACCTATCTCTTTTCGTTTTTGAAACATTTAAAGGATTCTAAATTTGTAAGCTTGAATAACATAACCTAGTATGTCACGGTTAGTTAAAACACATCAACAGTCACCTGCGATGTGCGTAGCCAAGATATTAGACTATCGAATAAAATGCAAATTTTTCCATTACATCATTTAGTATTATTGAATTCGACTTACATATGAAGTTAAATAATATTCCTATTTTAAATGGCACACCCTGTATTTAATAACATAAACTGATAGACATTTAAATTATCTTTCATTCTATATAAGATTTCCCTATACCTTAATTCGATGGATCTTTTAACATACGGATTTTACCATATTATTTTTTAATCATAGTAACGAGAGAGCAAATATCACTCAAAATATGGTATTGAACGAAATAAACATTTTTACCACTTTTCAATGTTAAATAGTTTCAATGTAAACCAAAACTATAATTTTTTTAATAAAAAAAACATTTAATGACAAGAAAATTTGAATTATTTGAAAACTACACACAAATGAAAAAGAGTAAGAAACAAATTGAAAATAAAACAAAAAATCAATTATAAAAAATGTTCAACGTGACGACCATCTTGTTCTAAACACAACTGAACTCGTTTTTAAAGGATCGTTTTACTTTGAGAAGAATTTCTCCAGTTACTGTCTGCAATGCAGCTCTTATTCTAGCTTTCATATCTTCCGGAGTAGTTGGTGGGATATTATAAACTGCAGTTTGTATGTGTCCCCATAAAAAATCCAACGACGTCAATTCTGGAGTTCTTGGAGGCCAATTATGTGGACCACCTCTTCCAATTCATTTATTAACAAAACGCCGTACTCGAAGTTGAAAATGTGCGGGGGCTCCATATAACTGCATCCACATTTTCGGCCTAATATTTAAAGGTACATTATCAAGGAGCCCAGATAATTTTATCCGCAAAAATTTTAGTAATTTTCTGCCATTAAGATGACCAGTAAAAAAGTAAGGACCAATAACATGTAAACCTAATATTCCTTCCTACACATTCAATCTGGGTATTTTTGGCCGTAAACTCTAGAAGCCAATAAAGTGTTCATGACACTCACCAAGAACAAGCACCATATCAATTCTCTCTGCTTTAGAATAAATTTTCATGTTTCAAATTCGATTTTTCGAACATTTGATATCTAACTTACTAAATAGAAATGTCAAACTCGCATTTGACATTTAAATTCAATGGTCACTTTGACGGGAAAGAGTATTTACAAAAAATAGCTATGTTAAACATAAAAACATATATTTACTAAAAAAAACCGTTGAATTTAGATATAGGGGTTGAATTTAGATATAGGGAAATCTTATATGGAATGAAAGATAATTTAAATGTCTATCAGTTTAAGTTATTAAATACAGGGTGTGCCATTTAAAATAAGAATATTATTCAACTCCATATGTAAGTTGAATTCAATTAGACTAAATGAACATCCTGTACGGTGTAATGGAAAAATTTGTATTTTATTCGATAGTCTAATATAATACACATAATATTATATATACATTCAGATACAATAAAATACAATAGGAAATAAAATGTAAATAAACAAGAAATGTGTCACTGAATCTGCTCACTGTACAAAGTACAATGATAGATTGTGTGTGACAAAAAATACGACAAAAATATAATAAATAAAACTTATAACTATAACAATACAATAGTAAGAATTTGAAAATATGAAGCAAAGAATTAAAATACAAATTATTATTATAAATAAAAATTATATAAATACAATCTTTTACACTTTTGATATTAAATTAAGTAAAATTTATTTACAATATACCTCGGCATAAGTATCTCATATAACAAACATTACTTCTACATAGACAAAAACCATTTTAAAAATATTCAGATTCTTTAATGTTTATAATATACTTTCCAATTATTAATTTCTTTTTTTTTTATTCGATTATATTACAGAAAAAAGTTCGCGGTAATTTTCTTATAAATTCTTTTACATATCTTTTAAATTTTTTTATTGTTTTTATTTCTCGGAGCTCCGTTGGAATGCTGTTAAAGATTTTTGGTCCCAAAAACTGATAGCTATTTTGTCTGATTTATTCATTCGTGGTAGCAAATAATTGTCTCTGATTCTTGTATCATATTGATGCAACGGTTTTTGCAGTTCATCTTGATTTTGAAATTGATGGGTGAGTGCTGCTTGATAGAATAACTGTCATAAGTTAAATATCTGGGTTTCTTGATACACATTTTCAGTAGGATATCTTCTATACAGGGTGGACCGGATTTAATTTGCGTATACAGAGATCTCGTAAACCGTAAGATATACATTATCGGTTAAATGGGGAAAAAGTTTCGTATTTCGTTCAGACTTATTTAGATTTATATCCTGATAGACAACAGCCATCTAAGAGGATGTTTTCTTATATTTCAAAAAATATGGCAGAGCATAGCAGTGTGAAAAAAAGGAGAACTAGATATCAGGTTAGACATACTGATAATGAAATTAATGTTCTTGCCCAAATACATATTAACCCTGAAAATTCTACTAGGCGAATAGCTAAAGAATGTGTAATAGGAACCTCCACAGTTAAAAGAATTTTAAAGAAACATAAATACCACGGGTATAAATTTCAAAAAGTCCAGAAATTACACGCTGGAGACTCTGATAGAAGACTGATGTTTTGTCGTTGGTATAGTAGAAAACTGCGCAATGACCGTTCTTTCAACAAAAAGATATTATGGACGGATGAATGCTCCTTTACTAATAGTGGAATATTTAATCCCAGGAACAAGCATTTGTATGCTACTTCTAATCCCCATTTAATCAGAGAAGTTAGACCACAGTTCCGTTTTACCCAAAATGTGTGGTGTGGACTAATCAATAATCAGATTATTGGGCCGATTTTTTTGGATGGTAATTTAAATCAGTTTCGATACCTACATTTATTAGAGGAAGTACTCGATCAGATGCCCTTACAGACAAGACAAAATCTTCAATAATTTATGCAAGACAGTTGTGGTGCACACAATGCGAGGAGGGTTGCAGAGTATCTCGATCAATATTTTAGAGGTAATTGGATTGGTACCAATGGACCAATAAGATGGCCTCCTCGATCTCCGTGTCTTAACCCCATGGATTATTTTGTATGGGGCTTCGTAAAGAACCAAATCTACGTCAAAAATATGCCAAATAATCTACAAGAACTTCGTCAACGAATAGTAGATGCATTTGAAAAAATTACACCAGAAATGGTTGATAAAACTACATCCCAAATGTCTAGGAGAATTGCACTCTGTATCCAACAGAATAGACTACATTTTGAGCAACTATTGTGACTGTTTTTGTTTTTGAATTTTGTTTTTGTTATTAGCTTTATTATTTGTAGAATGTGTACAACCATAATTCGTTCTTCATTAGTCTTGTTTGATATGTTTGATAAAAAATTCTAACCCATTTTGTAATTAAATAATTCTTGTATTATGTTTCAAATAATATTTAAAATTTCACATTTTAAGCATTTTTTGTTTTTTAATTATTATTTAATTAGCTATCTTGTTTTAATCAAGTAAGAAACGGTATCATCAGAAGCTACAAAGCTGATGATATTTTTATAGACAAATCGTAGTAAAATGGTAAAGTGTAACATATCGTTGTATTTAGCTATACAAAAGCTATAAAAAATTACATTACAAAATCCAGATCCGTATTTAAAAAAAAATAAGTTGAAGGTGGCCCTGGAAATACGAAACGTCGTAATAAAAATTTTGACATGGCGGATTATAGAGAACTTGATTTATAATTAAAACTTCGTATAATTTTTTTTTGTATCTTTTATAATAACAACGCACGACTTAAAAAACCAAAATGAGGTTTTTCGGATTTTATCGAATATCTCCGGAACCAGTTAGAAAATCTGGAACTTCTATGGACCAATGTATTATCCGTCAAAATACGAAACTTTTTCCCCATTTAACCGACAATGTATATCTTACGGTTTACGAGATCTCTGTATACGCAAATTAAATCCGGTCCACCCTGTATATGTTGAGCATTATTTTAAAAAAACTTTTTTGAGTAATCTCGATTGGCTTTAAGCGCGTTTTAGTGACTCCACCCCAACCAATTTTTCCATAGTTGGTAATTCTAGCATTGGTGATACTTATATGAATTTAAATAAGACAAGTATGTTTGTCCTAGCGCAAGTGGCTATCTACTATTATCCCTAAATATTTATTTTTAGGTAGTATATATTTTAAAATTCAGGAAGACTGAAGGCTAGACTGCAAAAAGGTAGGTATACTGTTTTTTTGAAATTTATAGATAGTAATCAATAGTCAAACTATGTTTTTATTTTGGGGAAATCCTCCTCTACCAATTTTTTCAAATTATTCCAGTCAGTAGTTTCGTAATGCATTACTGTGTCATCTTCAAAGCTATAAATTTATATATTTGCTTTACTTTCAACTAAAAAGAGATTGTGCAGGTAGACTATAAATACTGTTCCCTGAGGTACACCACATGAGACTATTTGATCGATGCTGGTGATATTTTGTATTTCGGTTTACTGTTTGTTAAGTAAGACTTCATTAATTTATTGGCTATACCACTTATACTCATATTTTCAAGGGAATTTAATAAATGACAATGATTGACGGTGTCGAAACCCACATAACATCAATGTTCTATGAATATACTAAGAATGTTCTGTCTATGTTCTTTTTAGTATATGCTTTCTAGAATGTTCTTAGAACATACCTAGTATATACTTCGAAAGTATTTTCTAGAAAATATATACTGAGTACGTGCTATGAAAGTATATTCTAAAAAGTATATACTGAGTACGTGTACAAATTTTTTAGATCACGTTTCACTTTGTAATAGGCAAGTAAATTATTAAAAATTAATTGCATCGTGTGTTCTATATAAAAATAAACAAATTTTACTATATTTGTAGTTTTTAGGACTTATAATTGATGTTAGAACACAGGATATGCCAAATATTAATTGCCAGTATGAATTTAGTAATATGATTAATACTAATGGCGGTTTGAAACTAAAATACAGTGTTACCAGAATTACATACACAGTTTCTATGAAAAAAATATTGTATAGCCAAAAATTGACCTGGAAGAACTATAAAATTAGCTAAAGGAGGACGAAAACTACAAAATGGTGGTAAGTAATTAACAAAAATATATTTAAACTTTCACTGAACATAATAATCATTTATGCAACTCTTGTTTTTGTTAGTGGAATGCCATGTACAATTTTTAATGTTTTACGTTCGACAAAAATATTTCATTAGCTATGTACACTTAATTTGTATATGTATACCAAGTTTGTTGATTTTTTTTATTTTTTAGGTTCAATGAAGATCCAATGGAATCAAGCAATAAAATATTGGTTGGTTAAGGTCAAAGAAAGAATTTGTAATAAAAATAAGATAAGTATATATGATTTTTTTTAAATAAAGATTTTAAAAATGGTCACGGTTTTCATTATTATATAGGTACACTTATTCTTTAATGTTCAATAATAATCAAACATCCTGTATTATGGTGTCTAGTATATGCCCAGCATATGTTATATTTAAATACTTAGAACGTACTATCAAATTAGAGTAGATACCTATTGCATGCTGTACACATACTTAAAGTACATTCTCAGTATCTGCATAGCACGTATAAACAACGTCACGTAGCATATTCTTGGTATATTCTGAGAATGTTCCAAATGCAAATACAGTATATTCTCAGCATATGCACGTTCTTAAAAAGCATATACTGAGA